>OZ026620.1:19773193-20373193 GCA_964020975.1 Hermodice carunculata
AACATACCATTACGTCCATCCTTTTTACATTCATCAACTAATTCATTTACATAAAGAATAAAAAAAACAGGGAAATCATACAGCCCTGCTTGGTGCCCATTAAATAAGTGCAATACTCTGTTAGCCATTCTTTAGTACTTACACTTGACCTGAACTTGCTGTACATAGACTGAAGAACAGTTAAAATTCTGCCATGTACAGCGCTTTTAATGAGACGAAACCAAAGATGTTTATGGAGAATGCTATCAAAAGCTTTAATAAAATCGACGAAGGCGCAGTAAAATATTCCTTCTGTTTTATATAAATACTTGGTTCATGTTGCATACACAGTAAAAAATATTTCGTACTGTAGATCTTCCTTTTCTGTAAGCACCCTGGCCCTCATCGACTTTACCTTCAGACTCTGCCCAGCTTATAAACTGTTTCCACAAATGTTTGTAAAAATTTTACTCACTGTACTTATAAATGGAATTCCTCTGTAGTTATTTTCCTTGTCCTTGGGACCTTTTTATGAAGAGGACTTACAACTGCCTCACACCTTGGATATGGATAAATACTAAGACTTAAAATTCTATTGAATAATGCACAAAGGTGTGGTAGAAAAGCCTATACTCTGTTAAAACATTTCATTTATTAATCCATCCGGCCCACTCACTTCACCGTTCAGTTGGCTTTGTATAACCTTTTACATTTCTTCTTCTGTTATGTCCTCATTTAATACATGGGGATCATTAAGAATGCAAATGTCACTATTCTCATATACTGAAAGAGACTGTTTTACGTGTTGTTGAAGCGCTGGATCCACTTCTGTATTGTCATTTATAAGTGACTTGAAATATCTAAGCCACCAATCAGGTGATATGCCTTTCTTTCTTCCACCATCTTCTTTAAATAATTTAATAAAGTTCCACAGCTTATTTGTACACGGAAGACAACCTATACATTACTTAAACAAAATTGAATTTATGATTTCTTTTTAGATTCACAAAGTACTTTAAACACGACTTTGCACTTAAATATGCTTTAAGATTGTCAAATGATCTGGCAATTCTAAATTTCCCAAATAACATCTGTCTTTTGTCTTTCTATTCATTTCTTTCCGCATCCCACCACTCAGGAGTCTTCTTACCCATTGAAGAAAAATCTGTTGGAAGTACTCTCATTTGGTCAGCAGCAGATTTAACTACAGGTGTAAAAACAGACACCCCTTCATTAATGTTACAAAGATTTAAGGCGTCGTACAAGTTAACCCATAGTAGCTGATCCTTTCATTTTTCTGCAAAATCTATCTTGCATCTCCGCTTCCCATTTAAATTTTAACGGCTTTCGCAAATCATAATTTTCATGACCAGACCAGTTATAATGTAGTGAGCAAGTCAAAAGAAGATGATCTGAAGAACTGCTTCGTCAGAGGAATAACTTCAAAATCAATAATAGGGTACTAAATTAATGAGGATGCCAAAATGTAATCAACTACACTACAACCATTATGCTTTATACAAGCAAAATTGCCTTCCATATTGCTTACATGTATGGTTCTGGTTCAGGATGTGAACATCAAATAAACAACGTAAGTCAATGAAAGCACGACCAAAAGGGTTAATTTTAGAGGTCCGGGATTTGGTTCAACACCGGCAGCAACTAATAATATAACCAACAATAATGCGTCGTAAAGTTCTCCGAAGCACGTGGTTCCCAACTCGAATGCCTGTCATGTTTGAATGCGACCTGAACACTGGTTGGAAAATGCAACCCTCTATACTGCAATAGAAACTGCCATATCTGTGCACTGTCAGATCACACAACACACACACACACACACACACACACACACACACACACACACACACACACACACACACACACACACAACAACAACAACAACAACAACAACAACAACAACAACAACACCTGTCCACCTTGCACGACTTTTTGAGTTCTACAATTATGAAAAAGTCATATGGAATGCATCCAGTGTCCATCATGTCAATCAGGAACACCGTTTTATGGCTTAACTACCAAAACATGATGATACAGATATTTCTGATGGGCTGTCTCGGAGACTTTTGTTCTTGGGCAGATAATTGCATATGCACACATGAGTCATGACAATTGAAATATGAACTAAAAGTAAGGTCTACTTTCATTTATTTTGTGTTGATGGCTATTTTCCTATCAGCCAGTGGCACCATGCTCGATTTCAGGTCTCTGTGTAAATGAAATGAAAATGTACTTAATCTCTGAAAACATGAAACATGGATGCCAATTTTCAAAATGTCTATAAATTGATTTTCATCTAAGTTCAAATACAAAAACTATAATATAGTTGTAGCTGTTTTGGTAAATTTTTATATATTTTTTTCAAAATGATTAACTCACTATTCAATGTTTCCAAATGCAAGTTTTGAAACTTCAGTTCCATTTTTTTTTCATCCATGATCTGACATCTCGATTTTTCAATTCATATTGTTTGGTTTGTGGACACATGAAAGTTCACTCTATTTTTCATACTGTAAGTGCATTCGTTCAATATTTACCTAAGGTTTTGCAGCACAGCAGTCGGCAGTGAATGGAATTTTCCAGCTGGGCAATAGATTGCCCACAATTTGCACAAGAATTCTAATGAAGTGAACTGGAGAATAAAAATTTCATTTTTCTCTTATTTTTCCTTTCACATTCGAATGATATATTATGCAAAGTGTCTTTACTTTTGTTTATTCAAAATGTCCTTGCTTTTTAGTATTTTCCCTGCCAGTCATACTTGGTACTTTCATTTGGCCCATGAGGACGTGAACGTGAATAAAGTTTTTTTTGTTTTGTTTTTGTACATTGTGTATGTGGCCTACATGTACATAAGATACACAGTCATGTATGCGTTGATTTATACCACAGTGTTCCATATCTGTACATCCATAACTGTACAGTCAAACATACATAAGATATACAGTCATGTAAACAGTGATTTATATCACATAGTTTACAAAAACATGATCTATATTCATAAATTTCAAACCCATCAATGACAACAAAGAGATTCCAGATTTACCAAAGCATCAACATTCCGATACTAATGTGAAGAAACAATTTTCACTCCTGACTTGAGGCAGGCAGTCACCCATGAAAGGCAATTGGTGGTTTTAAACTGGTTCCCTCAACCTTCCAAATATTCTTCATTAACTAGAGACTATAATGTTTCCAAAATGCATACGCCTAGGCACTCAAAAGTTTATCACTTTGGCCAAAAATAAAAAGAGACCTGGTAGGCCTATCACTTTTTGGTTCTCCTGATTAGTCAGTCTGCTGAGTTTACATCAAAAGAAGAAAATAGGCCTGTATAGTTTTTGTGATATTCATGAATCTGGAATATTATAAACACACTCTACCTCCATTACAACTACAAAGTGTTCCATAGTTATACAGCCATACATGAATGACGTACAGTGGACAGAAAATTGGACATGTATATCATATTATATTACAGTTTTCAGTCTTCATATAACCTTTCTTATATACCATTTCATTTTATAAGAAACTATATCACAAATCAATTGCTCCATATCCAGTGAACATGATATCACAATATTTGTTTAACGTGTTATTTTCAAAAGTTATCTTTATTATTAATCCATTATCCTCTGCTGGAGAGAGAGAGAGAGAGAGAGAGAGAGAGAGAGAGAGAGAGAGAGAGAGAGAGAGAGAGAGAGAGAGAGAGAGAGAGAGAGAGAGAAAGTAATATACGCAGCTTATTGCGTGTTGGGGAGGAAGCACAAGACCGAGGAATGCCCAAAATTAGTGCCGGCCCTCAGTTCACCGGTCTGAGCTAAATAGAAACATCCCTATATTCGGAGAACTCTTGGGAGACACTTGCCTTTTGGGAGCGACTCGACTTTTATTGATTCCGAATCCATATATCACTGCCTTGGAAGTACAATGCCTGCATCGCAGACAAGGGACAAGCAAACAAAATTAATGTAGAAATGGGCTTGCCAGCACATTTTGAAACTGTCAATTTTTAGGCCTACCTCACGGTCTGCTAGACCTACACTTACAATGTAGAAAAGAAACTGGCAGTCCAATGAATTCACGTTTGCGACTTAGCCATTGGCTGTTCGACGATGGTAGGTGGGCCGCGGTGGCCTGTGAAGTCACTAACCCCGGGTCTCGGGTCAAAAAGGTCAATGGCGACTTTGTGATACTGGACTCCAGGAACAAGCTAGAAATTATTAGAATTTGCGGAACTTCAAATTTCTGATTAATAAGCATCTTTAAGACCTGGAATTTTGCTGGTATAGAAATTATACTTCAAGGAATATAGTGTCATACAAACTATACAGTTCGGGGTCCGAGTTTCAGCCTGGGCTCCACTGTTCGCATCCGAGTCCGCGTTTTAGTGGAGGCTTTAGTTTGTAAGCCTACCGTTATGGCGGCACATGACTTATTGCGAGACGTGGTCTCTACAATACATTGTAGTCCTGAACTAACGACAATTGATGATCACGATGACGATTCTGTGGCTTTATATAATTCCGTAATTTCTTTTGCGATTCTGTGACCACAATACCCTTCCTCCCAATTTTGTGCACGAAACTGGATAAATCTTACAGGAGTTGGTGAACGGAATACCGTTTCCTTCGACCAAATCGATAGGATGATTTGAATTTCGTGATAATAATTTCGACAAAATTGAAAGGGCACTCGATTTCGTGGACGAAATAAGAAACTTGCACACAAAAGTGAAAACCTTATACCATTTTGTGGACGATATCCAAAACTATGCGCACAGAAATGAAACAACAGGCTTTAATGAATTGTGTGAAATTGATTCGATTTCGTAATTCTCTTTTCCAATTTCGTCCATAGAATCGTATAATAGCTTACAATTTCGTGAAAACTGATACACTGATTGACAATTTTGTGGACAGAATCAATATATCTTTTTTGTTTTGTTTTGTTTTTCAATTTTGTGGACAAAATCGGCAGACTTACAAGATTTTGTGAACAAAATTGGTAGGCTTAAACGATTTTGTGGACAGAATTGGTAGCTCTGCTCGATTTTGTGGACGGAATTGATAAACATGGATTTCGTGGACGTAATTGAAAAAACGTATGGATTCGTGGACAGAATTGATATACTTAAATTTCTGTGGACGAAATTTTTATTAGAGTTTACGGATTTCGTGCACGAAATGGATTAAAATATCCACAAAATTGATGTTACACTTGGCACCCTATAGTCAAGGCCTAAAGTAAACCCTTCAGCATACACGGTATTAAAGATTACTGATTAATATTATCTAGCGGTGACTTGCATTATAAAATCGGAATGTATGGGGATCTGCAAAGTCAGTTTCAAAAATGAAGACAACAAAGTAAACATAGGGGTGAATTTATCAATCATTTACACATGTTTATATTCGTCATAGTTGAAGGTTAGAGATTATCATATCCCCCACCTAGTTACCAATGACATTAAGCTATAAATGGTACTTTTACATCATAATTTTGTGATGAAAATTTATGTCTCCATTTCTATTTCAACATTTGACAGTGAGTAGTAACACAGATAAGTAATGTCACGTAGCGTATATTGAGGAAAAAAAAAGATAGAACTAGGAAAGATATGGGCTACAACAGAGAAATGGAATAGCACAACCCTCCCAAAATACTCAGAATTAATTTTCTGGTAAATCTATATACACGTCTTTTCCTTTAGACCCATCATGTCCATGCTAGCACGCGTACGTAATATATCTAATAACTGGGCTATCATGGCTTGACACAATTCTCTCCTGCAAAATAATGCCATGTAGCCGACCAACACAAGTCGTGACTAGACAATAATGGGTGCTCGTGCAGCATAAACTTGTACAAAATGCAGTACTGGTGGGAGTTGTTACTTCTACATGTACGCACCAAATACACTTGTTCAGAACATTTCCATCAGTGTTTAATATAGTTTTCACAGCAGATAAATTAGGTGAGAAAAATCGGGGTGGGGGGAGGGGGCAGAGTCTGCCAATGAGGGCGCAGGGGCATCAATGAGGACAAGTAGACTATTGCTATTCATAAACTATTTTCAACTGACTAACTAACTAACTAACTAACTAACTAACTAACTAACTAACTAACTAACCAACTAACTAACAAGATAAAAGCTCCTGGGCCACGTACATTTTGTACGTAATTTGAAAAACACATTTTTTATACCCGAAACTTATGTTAAAATGAACACAATAATATAACATGTCAGGTAAGAAATGAAGGCAGTAACTAAGATTTATTTGTAGATGGCATATTCAAATATTTTGGTTCACTAGTGATATGCAGAGTTCTCCCATAGGCCTATACAGTTGTAGAATTTTAGGATAGTTCATCAAAATTAGGGCTTTAAAAACTGTATAACAGAAGTGTAAAGGCCTTAAAGTTTTGCTTTGTCACTTTTTTAGAAATAACATAGGGCCTATACTTTTTAACGAATACCCTGGGAAAAACCTGCAGTGAGTATTTTCACTGCAGCTGGATATACCAGCTATTATCAAGATCATAATTTCTGTTGCCGTAATTAGTTTTAAGCCTACATGTATCTAGGATGTCATACTGATGCATATGCTACATGTGTGCATGTTTTAAAGGTGCAGCCCAGTACAGAAATATGTAAGCACATATGAAACAATACCTCTTTCAGAAAGTCATTTTATTTTATTTTATGCGAGGTTATAAGGCCTTCTGTGGGCCATTCCACGTACAGATGTTTCTAGTTTCAACTTCCCTAGCTCCCTCCCCCTCCCCCACACACACTCTTCTTAGCATGGACTGAGCATTGAGTGATAATAATACTCCCTCTGGAGGGTATAACAAACATTACGATGTTCAGCACCCAGACTACACCGAGATGATAGCTGTGGGTCCGAGAACTTGATCACACAGATCGCAAGTAAACAAGCTTAAAAGAAGAAGGGGAAAAAAGTGCTCTATGTAGTTTTCTTTTCAAGTGCTCCATATCGTTAAAACCTATGCACTAGCAGATTAATAAATATATACAATATATTTGTTTGTCCATTGCACTATTGACAAATTTAGCACAGGTCTGTTTGATGAAAAAAATGGTCCCCATTCTTGCAGGTCATCAGAAAAAGAAATTGGTCCCTGTCTGAGAGGAGGTATATATATATATATATATATATATATATATATATATATATATATATATATATATATATATATATATATATATATATATATATATATATAGGCCTACATACACAGAGGGTAACCCATTTAGTGTCACAGGCGTTAATCTCCCCTGGGGCCTTTAAATGGATATAGGTGACAATATTTACATGGAGGCGTTGTACTGTATGATAGCTGCATCTATCCATGTGCGTAGTAAGCATATTGGTGTAGATAACAGGCAGGTTCATTATTGGGCAATGACATAATGAAGACAGTGCATCTTTGTTTAAATGTCCCTCCGCTACAAAGTCTTTAGCATTGCTGGGTAAGCTGTTCCATATAGCTATGAACATCTTTTACAGGTTTAAACATGTCAAGCATATTGTCAGGTAGCATATTGTTTAGTGACTTGAACACCATTATTGCCTTTTTAAACATAATTCTGCTTTAAATGGCCACCCAGTTTAATTTGTAATGTAGCTTCCTGCAACTGAGCCTACCGGATGCTTTAAGCGCAAAGTAAGCTGCTTGTTTGTCTAGGCATAGTGTTCAGCTTTCTGCAAGAGATCTTTCACACACTTTCCCCATGTGGTACAGCAAAATCAAGGGGGGGGGGGGGTATAGGCATTTACACACATCCTTCTTACATGAAAAGGCGAGTAATGGGGTATTCTGCGGAAGTTACTAAGGGCAATTGCTACCTTTTTGCAAACCGATTTAATATGCACATCCCAAGACAAGTATTTGCTTATAGGCAGTCAGAGAACTTTGTGCCTGTCCAAATTATCCATTCGAGTTCCATTTATGGATACCTTGAGGTTCTGGTTGATGGTTTGTACACGTTTTTTCCTGCTGACTAACATGGCTTAACATTTTCCTTCGTTGAGAAGCATTCTATTGTATGAGCACCACTGAGCAGCCCTTTCAACATGGGCATTCAGGTGATTTTCCACCCGAGGTTCAGATTTGCCGATGCTGTATATGGTTGTATCGTCGGAATACATGCTGATTTTTGTGTCATTTTAATACGAAAAAAGATCAGTGTTATCAATAAAAAACAGCAATGGGCCAAGTATTGATCTTTGGGAGACTCACCCACATCCTTACTTGTGCAATGATTACATAGTGTTGTCCACTTCAGTTCTGTTATATCTGCCTGTCTCAATGTGCAAGTCATTGGCACTCATTCTCAGTTTGGTGAATTGCTTTCTTTTACAAATTGGCATATTTAGTTTCAGATATTCTTCTCTGTATAATTTTGATTTTTTGAATTTGCAATAAGTTCTCAATTTATTGGACTAGCCTACCTACCTCTAATTACATATGTCATCCAATCACGCTCCTATGCTGTGCAGAGTTTCTTATTTAACTTTGTACTACAGGACTTAGTGTTATTTCCGCCAATATTTTCCCACTCATTCTGCGTATCAAAGTTAGCATTATTTTGATGTTTTTGGAGCCAACAGGGGTTGTTACTATTCGTCATGAACTAGTTCTCACTTTGGACGTACAAATACCCCCATGTTCTCACATAGGCCCTGTGTGGACATTTGGATATCAGGCTCTCTGGGTCAAATAACGATCGCCTGTGAGAACACCAGGTAACCGGTAGAAACACTGACTGTTCATTCATGCAGGTACTATTGGATGAAAGCCCCATGTTTCAATCATGTGCGACATTAAATGTCTGTCTTTTTACATTAATATGCAATCAAAGAAAAATGAGAAGTGCTTCAATAGTATAGCTGTTATTTTAACCTTCACTTACAGGCAGGCAGAATCAAATGACCATCGACAAGCTCACATATAATACATCTGTCACATTTCATTCAGCGTTTATGTGTTTGCAGTGGAGGCCTTTTGTGTTGCCCCTCAGCATTTTGCATGCCTAAATGAATTACAATGCTTACATTCCGGTGGACTTTGTCGCAGGAACGTCAATTGCGTAGCTCTCTTTCTTGGCTTGTTTGCTAAAGCAGGCCATAATTGTCATTAGTTGGCGTCATACGATAGTGAATTGATACAATTAGCTGTAGTTCAATTTGTATACATCATGTTTGGACAACTTTGAGATCTGAAGTAAATTAGAGAAAAACACAGATCACTGAAACTGACATTTGTGGAGGAGATATGTAACATGTCATAAATATTTGAATGTTTAAGTTACAAAATACACCAATGTACAATTGTATTTAATACTATAGCGTGTACATGTGTAATGTAAATACATGTACAGTTGGAGACAGCGATTATGTTCACATTTCCTCCTTTATCCATGCGATGGAAACGGGCAGAGCTCAACCAGTCCTCTGCAAGTAAAGCAGCAGGACACCCCGGTGTCGGTTCTGTTTTTGGTATTTCACTGCAGAGTATAAGACTGAGCGATCGAATGTTGTTTTTTTTGTTTTTTTTATAGAGAAAATGGGGTACGTGCAGTTTCTGCACCGTACACAATTCAAATCTGGTGCATGATTCCATTAAGTCTTGTCATCTGAGGGTACCTGTTATCAAAAGAAATGCTTCTGAAATTAATATACGTCATTTAACGTACACAGGCTAACGGGCAGCTCTTTGACAAAGCAGAAAATTTCATACTAGCAGATAGATTCAAGTATCGCAGCTATGGTTTTTTTCGGCGGGGGTGGGGGGGGGGTGGGTGGTGGGCACAAGGACCAGGCGGGTAACAAAGGTACCAAACCTTATTTTTTCTGAAAAGTGAAGGAGACTCCATCACTTATTCTGTACAGATGTGCTATAAAACTCCAAGCCCTTCACTTTAAACAAAAAATGTATGTTTTGGTAATTTGGACCTTTAAACTGTGGCCACTTTTTCGCAGCCCTCTTTTCATTGTATAACTTTACAGAGGTGCCAAGTTGCCCAACATATAAATCGGGTGCTCAAGCTGAAAAATGTTACAAAAAGCGGGAGTCCTATTATATTGTAATGGAGGAAACAGGTAAAAAAGCGGGAGATAGACAAATTTCGGTGATTTATATCATTAGAAAAACGGGACATCTCCCGCCAAATCGGGAGACTTGGCACCTCTGACTTGAGAAAGCGGCCTGCGGTACAGTCCTTATGCGTTGTTGGTTATGAATGGTCACTATTTGCAATTCAGCGGGACATGTGCGGATGTCAAAGGACATCTGTTGTGCACAGTTTACAGCAACAGTAAAACTTTACTTACGAACAATCCAATCAGGACCATGCCCAGACTGATGAATTGAGGACACCGGCCTAAGGGAAAATTCCAATAATGTCTAAAACAAACGAACTAAAAAAAAAAAAAAAAAAAAAAAAAAAAAAAAAATTTCAACAACTGAGGACAGTGACAGTCCTGTGCTCAGCAGACCTGACATTCACAGACTGAAATGGTCCCGTGAGCGTCGAGCAACATCAGGCACCATTCTGCACGACTATCGTCACTGTTTGTAACATCACGTCTTCACTCGCACAATTCTGGAGTCATCATTTTTTAAATGAACGGGAACAGGATCTACTATTACCAAGCTGTAAGGTAATATGAAAGTTAATTCATCTTTCAGCGTCAATTAAGATCAAAGATAGCAGCACCAAACAAACCCCCGAACTTTCCTATTAGTGTTTAAATGTAAGCATGGGCCTAAGATCCAACATTACCGACCTGAGCCAACATATCAGTTTCACCTTTCAAGGTTAAAATTAACAACACCGAGAGAAAGACCACAGGTAGGCCTACTTTTCTATTGCTTTATGGGAAGTCGAAAATGTATAATACCGTGCCCAATTTTAGGAAATCGGCCATAATTTTTGCCATATATTGACAAGATATCTAAAAACTTATGAATTTGAAAGGCACAGAGAAACTGGTGAAGGATAACAGACAATTTGACACTTTTCTTAAAAATTTTGCGTATTTTCTAGACAAAATGTCAGCTGTTAACTTAGATAGAAAACTACATTTTATGTTGGCAATTGTTTTTCGATTGAAAATTGTAAATCTAATCTGAGCATCACCTCAAAGGCTGGAGTAGAATTTCCAGTAAGACGATGGACAGAAATAGGTTTAACTTGGTGCCAAATGCCTTTCCATGTGCGACAATGGGCACGTGACCTCTGCTCACGGCAGAATTTTCTAGATCACCTGTTCTAAAATGTGTGTAAGCGCGCAATGGAAAGACAGAACTGTCCAACTGAAGCATTGTAGCAAAATTTTGCTACTAAGCACTTTAAAATTGCCACAGATTTTCTCAAAAACCAAGCGTTTCTTATGTGAAAAGGTGTAAAAAAAGTAAAGAAAATTTGTGCTACAAAGATTTTCAGCTGGGCATCACTGCAAAGAGTGTGACTTGATAATGAACATACGACAAGAAACCACACTGTCTGGTCTTTTCAGCAAAACAACACCAGCAAATGTGATTTAAATTTTTTAGTCTGGCAAGGAACGCAATCTAAACCTAAGTATCCGCTGAAGTGTAGGCCCACAATTTGTGACAACCATAAATTATGGTGTTACTAATTTATTTATTTTCTAAATTGTTCCCAGAATCATTGTCTAAATGGTTTTTTGTCTAGGAAAAGAAGGAAACGCATCTAAAGTTGGTCTATGATCTGTCTTTCCAAGGCCCAATCTATCTATCTTTCATACTCACTTTTCACCACTGGCTAACTGGTGGCACCATCTGTTGTTCATTTTGTAAACTCTTTGTTAGTGATGTTGTCACGTAGTGAACGTGCATTCACTCTTGAAGCGCCCGCGTCAGAACGGTCAAAGATAGACAAGCGAGCAGGCAACACACTGCCATATCTGCTTGTTTTGCAGGTAAGACTCCATTTCTAAGAACATTTACTTGGTCAAAGCTATACAAAGGCATATCTTAGTTTACCCGCCAGTGGATTTGGATCATTTTAGCATATTTTGGCCAAATTTCCACATGCAAATTTGACAGGAATGGAAATGATTGTCAGGGGTAAGCCTACTTTCACAAATTCATCGGGTCATTTCTGCAGTGGCGACCAAACCACACCGAAAGTTATTTTAGTAAATGCCCCCCCCCCATAAGTGATGACTCAACTATGATTTTCAGTACATTTTGTAAGATTTTATCATTGTTGTCTCTGGCAGAAACGTGCCATTTTAAATGGTTTGACACAGTTTCAGTTGACTAAACTGCATGTTTTTTCACTAATGGAATGAATAGGCCTATTTAATATAATATTATTTTTACTGGGACAAATACCAAAACGTTCTTATGATTGTAGTTTGAAGATTTGATTAATGTGAATTTACTCACTCTGATTCAATTCCATTCAAAAAAATTTTGGGGCAAAGAAAGTTAATTCTCATATGCAAGTTGCCCGGCATGTTTTAAATTAAGAAAATGTAGTTCATGTAGTTTGGCAGAAAAATAGAATACATTGGAATATATAAGCTGGCCACATTATGAATTGAATTCTCATTTGTGGGCTTTGGAGATTGCTAAAATCTCCTAACATTAGGCCTAAACCTAGATGATCTATAAAATCACAGTCCAACTGGATCTTAACACAGTAATTTTAGGCACTGTTATTTGATTATCTAGTAATGTTTTTCGTTAACAGAAACAGGTACTCTGTTGTTGAAGAAATAGTCTCATTTACTGATTTGTTTCATATGTTTATAGTGCTGCATGTAAAGTAAAATGTAAATATATTCATGTAAATGACCAACTTGAAGAAAATGAAGCATATGATTAAAACAAAATTGATTCTTTTGATTGGATAATATATATAATAATCAATATTATATGTTGAAAGATACCTTCAGTAACTTGATTGTTCTAATTGAAGTCTGTGATATATTTATAAATTATTTATTTGTTATGTTTTCCTACCAAAGACATAATTTAGTTATTTCTTACATTGGATATAAGTTAAAAGATGATTTGGTGAACTATTTATCAAATTTACCGCCATGAGGTATTTCTATACGGTTGTGATATATATGTAATATATTAAGTGCGAGAGTTATTCATTGCAAACATTTATTGAAAATAAGGGAAGTGATATTTCATCTGGTGTAAAATCAGGTATAAAGTGTGTGTGTGAAATTTGTTGAATTTATGGAAGTACATGTATATGGAAACACTAACATTTATTCTCATTTGGCTGAAGGTAAAAATTCATCCAGTGTGGAAAATACATTTCATCTAAATTATTAACATGACGGGATATGTGAATGGAAATTAATGGAAGTTGTATGTGGGTGAAGTAAATAGTGCTGGTTCTATTTAGCAGATCTCAAAATAATTTGGCAACTCTCAAAATTGATGATGATCATTGTTGGATACTTGTATTTAATACTATAAATATTTGACACAAAATTATCAAAATGATTGTGCTGTACGGCCTATTCACAGTTGAGTGTACCAAGTGTCAAAAATAAGTTGCCTTATCTTGTAGGTTTGATTACGTAAAAATATTACGCGAAGAGAGTAAGAGAATCGGCGACACTCTCTAATTTAGCCACAAAAGGGATATGATAGATCTGGATCCAAGTGGATGCAGGGGGTCTTGTGGAAAAGTCCAAAGGTAGATGATATAGCTAACAAGAACCAACAGTTCTATCACAAGTACTGAAATAAACTCTGACCACTAGAAATATATTTGTGTATATGGCTCCCTGCATTCCCGACTAGTTTCGGTGACTAATTCACCTTCTTCAGGGGAAAGGAGCGTATTTTTATTAAAATAGGGTAAGTATATTCACAATTGAGGAGTTACAATGTTGTTGGTAATTTATTATTGGATGTGACGTCATAATACTCTTACTATGGGGGTCAGTGAGTGCACAAGTCCGTGCTAATTTTACGTAGTTCATTCCGATGGCCTAGAGGTCAGCGTGTTTGATTTTACATTTGGCTAGGCGATTGTGCCGAAGGTAGTGGGTTCGAATCCCATACAGGTCGACATAAATTTATCGCATTTTTCAATTCCCGTGTTTTGCATTCACAACGTAATGATCTCATTTGTTTCAATAAAGATTGTTTATAAAAAATCAGTGCTTTGTTGTTATGCTTTATAGATCTAATCAGATGTTCCACTATGATAATAATTCTTGGTATTTGAAGTATATACAAAATATGTACGTCCCGTTGTATCAATCATGTGTTGAAGTAGAATGTCCGTGAATCACTTTTGATCAAGTATTGTAAGAGATTTTATGTATCGACAGTTTATGTTCATAAAGTTGTAAAAACTTTATGGTCCATGTTTTTAAAAGTAAAATTAAAAGTTAATTTATTTTGAAGAATTACAGATTAAAAAGAGCTGGCTGTATCTTGTGTGGTCGGTCTCTCAAATATATTTCTAGTGGTCAGAGTTTATTTCAGTACTTGTGATAGAACTGTTGGTTCTTATTAGCTATATCATCTACCATAAAATTATTAGTACAAGCATCAGTAATTATTTCTTGAAATATTTTTGCACAAGCTGCACTTTCATGATTTGGCAACTGCTACAATACAAGTACTCTGGGATGGGTACGGACACTACAGTAACATACTATTAAACAATACACTCCCTTGGTCCTGTGTTTTGAGTAAGCAATAGTAACTTTTAAAGTATTTTGAGCAAGAGAAAAATGATATTTTTACTGATTAGAATAAGATCTTAGTGTATGGCAGCTGAAAAACTCTTTTCTGGAAATGAATTGGTTAAAAAACGATTTAACACTCATAACAGACATTATGTGGAACTTGCAGGCAATAGAACACCCAAATGGATTCAGTCAGCCAAGTTTCACATTATATTTTGTCATGTTGTCACGATTGATACATTGAGTAAACTTGCATGTGATCCAACCATTTATTTTGCCAGCTACCTGGAAAACATCAAGGGGGGTACGGACACTACAGTTACACAGTAAAATGTATATTTATTGAAAATGGTCCTGTGCTTTGGTTTTGCCATCATAACTTGTGAAGTATATAGTGTATTAGTATATCTGTAATGATTTTTTTCATCAAAGAGGACAAGATCTTGGTGGATGGTAGCCAAATAAATGTTCTTGACTGGTCATGAATTGGTTCAAAAGAAGTGAAGATGGCCATTTAATGGGGGTTTGCAAGCAATAGAGCATCCAACTTGATTCAGTCAGCCAGGTTTAGCATGTTGTTTGCTCATAGATTCAGGATTGATACTTTGAGGAGACTTGCATGCGATCCAGTCATTTATTGTTCCCTCTACCCGGCAATTGTCATTGGGGTAGGGACACTACCGAGTAGGCTTCCCATAACTCTTGTTAGTGTTCTTATGTTACTTCCAATTATGTGGACAATTGAGTGGAATATTTTGTTTGTAGATCCTCAATTTTTTTTTCTGCTCAGAATTACATCTTGTTAGAAGTATTTACCCTTATGATAGTACACTTCAAACAATATTTAGAAATTGCCTTTTATTTTACCCATTTTAAAAAACATTTTCACACCTGTGACACCACACTATGTTAGATACAGTCCTGAAATAACAATATCCTGCATTTTTACCTGAATATCAAGGTATTCTTTGCACAGGTTTTTATGTCCATGTGAATCTTGCATAAAAGATATTGCTTGCTCTCTATGGGGTACGGACACTACATGGGGGTACAGACACTACATCTCATGTGTTGAATTAAGGTGTCTATCTTTTAAGATTCCTAGCAGCCACTAAATTAATAGTGGATTTGATATGGCTTAGTGTCCCTATAAAATTTAGTGTGTAAGGTCTTGATGCAAAATAACATAAGGAAGATAACAAGTGGGGGTACGGACACTACAGAAATTTACAGAAAATGTAACCTTCATTTTTCAGGTAGAACTCTGAATTTGGAAAACAATTGTGAACCATGTAAAGACAATAATCTTTTAAAAAGTGGTTAGTACAATAATTATAAGCTCAACCTGTGACTTAAAAATGTAAAAACTGTAATTTTTCAGGGTGTTGAATGTATGGAATAAAATAAACAAAAAAATCGTAACAAAACTGTATTTTCAGACATTTTGCCACAAATCCATACAGTCGATGCAGACTCCAGCTTAAGTGACCTGCAAACGTAATTAGAACAAAATGGTTTGGATTTATGTACAAAGTAATTAAAATATCTGCCCTTTTTTCAAAATTTATGGAGTATGAGTGTCAGTAAAAATAAAATTGGCTCTCTGTAATACCCAAAAAGTGAACATTTCGGGGTGTATAAATGACTATATTTTCGCTAAATCTTGACGGATTTTAACAATTTTTTTATTTTGCTTGTGGGAACATTTCCAATCATGGAGTGAAATCTAAGTCAATATACCGGTGTCAGGTTTGATGCTACAAGGCCGTAACTAGTTTTAAGGCACTTGGGTACACTCAATTATGAAAAGGCCGTGTAGCAAATTCATCTTTATTCATAATTCAGTTTATAAATTTACATCAGTTTGAAATGTATAGACTGACTCTCGAAACGCCCACGTGAGAACGGTCAGAGATAGGCAAGCAAGCAGGCAACACACTGCCATATCTGCTTGTTTTGCAGGATTGGTCTGCGCCCGAGTGACGGAGTTGGAGTCTGTGAGGGTTGCACCAAATGTGTGTATCATTCAGCATACACACAGGAAGGTAGTTTTATCAAAGTACAAGTGAGGACTCTCAGGGAGACCTTGCTATGAATTTTCATGTGTCATGAGGTAATGAGTTGACACTTGGGGTGACACTCCATGAATTTCTTTGTACATGTATATTTCTCCATTTATATAAATACAGTTGAACTTGAAACTCATGTCTCTGTCTTTTGTACAGTTATTTCGTTGCATTGTATAGTTAAGATTGATATTGGTGAGGGAATAGAACCTGTGTGGAAGTAACTGCCACTTCACCAAGTAAAATATACATCCAAAGAGCAGTTACAAAATGGCGCAGTCGGCAGGATTTTTTGTATTTATTGTTCCAATTGTGAATCTGAATTTTCTCTTTCAAAATTGAAAAGAAACAAGACTTGGGGCATTGTTTTATGTTTTGAATTGAATATCTGTTTTGAAGTAATTTTGTACAATCAAAACCTTTATAATTGTGACCAGCATTAAATCTAAAAAAAAAAAAAAAAAAAAAAAAAAAAAGTAAATCAGTCAACATTGGTGGTGTTGCTGTTGCATTAGTTTGTTTTGAAATAATTACTGTGTAAAATTTTGGACACAAAATATTTCAATACTTGTCTTGTTTTGATTTTTCAATATTATTGCTGACACATTCTTGACAAATTCAAGATTTATACACATTGATAGTGAATTTCAAATCCATGAAGGAATTAGATTGGATATTCTATGGTCTAAATTAAAAAAATCCTTGAAAAGTTTAAAACACTGAGTTCATTGTACTATAACACCTTTCAATTATGGAAGGTGAGGTAGCAAGACTGACAGAGTTGGTAAAACAGCTTCAAGATGCTGAGAAGTTAGAGAAATCCTCACAAAAGTGGGAAGATAGGCTCAAAAGATTAGAACAAAATATTTCTGAAAGTAGTATTTCAGGTCAGAACCAACCACCAATGGAAGGTTCACGTGAGATTAACATTCCTATTAGTCCAAATAAGGAAGCTCAAGAAGCAGTGAATGTACAGGTAGAACAAGTCGTTAGGGGGGATCACGGGTTTGCATTTCATAATCGTATAAGACCGTTCTCTGGACGCACCCCAGAGAATAATGAGGTCTCATTTGATGAATAGATTGAACAGGCAGAGTTAATACTTGAAGACACAAGCCTTTCAGAAAGAGTTAAGAAACAAGCTGTTTTCTAGTCTACATGCCCCTGCCTTTGATCTTGCCCGTAATTTGACAAGTGATGCCACAGCCCAGGAAGTAGTTGAGGATTTGACAGAGCTGTATGGCTCAGCTGCTAATGGGGCAAGATTGCTCTATGAATTCTTTGGAATGCATAACCCACATGAGAAATTAGGTGAGTATCTGCAAAGGTTGGCTGTAAAACTCCAGAAAGTGGTTAAACGTGGTGGCCTGAAAGTAGATCAGGTGGATGAGACCATTTTGACCCATTTTAAAGTAACCTGCTTAAATGAAAGGGTAAGTCAGATACTCGATATGAAGTATGATACTTTCCCCCCAACATTTACAGATTTGATGAAAGATCTAGAAAGCATTGAGGAAGATTTTAAACCATCCAACAAAGAGACAGCACAGAAAGTTAAAGTTCATGTGCAAAGTGTCGAGTCCACAAGTACTGAAGATAGACTCCAAGCTAGAAGCCCAGTTGAAGGAATTTAATGAAAAGTAAACGTGTGCCTATCAGACTACATCTTCAGACTTTCTGACACCTGAGAAAGCATCAGGTAATGGAAAGGATAGGGGAAATATTCCACAAAATAAAATACAGAATACTGTTAGTGGCAGCTCCCAATCATTCTAAAGACGAAGCAATACTAGCAAGTATAAACTTTTTACAAGTGTGGGAAACAGATGTGCATTTCATGCAGGAGTGTGATAATGTTGCAAACCTGGTCTTGGTCCAGCAGCGTTTGACAGAAAGACAAGAGCGTACGGGTCAATTAAGGTCAGGTAGGCCTTACAGAGATGCCACGATAGATTTAAACTAGTAGGGGCCTCTCAAATAGGAGAGGGCAAGAACAAGGCCCTAGATATGAAAAATATTAACTATATATGAATCCCTCTACTTGTAAGAACACATTGATTGAAGATCAGCAAATTCCTTCAATCACCTTAACTAATAGCCATGCAATGATTATTGCTGCAGGACAGTCAATGGAGATGAAAGGTTCAATTTGTTATCCAGCGGACATCAAAGTTAAGAATATTATGGCCTGCCCCAACTGTTCTGAAGATATTAAAGTGGAAAATGTAGAGGTGATCAAGGATTCTGGGGATCAATCCCCTAGTGTGAGATTAAACGTGTAACATTTCTGGTTCAAGTGTTACAATTTCTTCTCAAGACATGCTAACCAAATTGTACCCTCTACCCAGTGAGTATACATGTAGTGAAAATTATTTAGAGTCTGAGAGTACACAACTTAGTGGCCTCGTGGGTCCAGCTTGTGAATCCAATACTTTGATAAATGGTATAGCAAGTAGGTGTTTACGTGACAGTGGTTTGCCAGTAACCACAGCTTCTAAGTCTTTTTATGATACCAATTTGGCATCAAGTACCCCTAAGAGGAAACTGAATCAAAATGATCTGAAAGTAGAGGGAGCAGGAGGGCAAAGCGTACCATATGACGGGTTTGTAAAAGTTAAAATAAAATTTTCAGAGGAAGCAGTGGGGACTGATGCTGACGTAGAAGCTTTAGCTCTCATCTGTCCTGATACATCAACACTAGTCACACCAATTATTGTGGGAACCAATACTTTTATGGAATTATCTAGAGAATGTAGAGAAAAGTATGGTCCTAATTTTGCAAACAATCTTCATATAAAGCCTGAAGTAAGACATGCTTATGAAGATGTATTTCAAGGTGATGACTCAGGACGAATTAGTGAAGTCAGAGTGTAGAAAAAAAAACCTGTTCACATGAAACCAGGAGAATTCCATGAGTTTAGAGGGGTTTGTAGGAAAAAAATAACAGGAGATGTGGCTTTGGTTCTAGAAAACATCAATAAGCCTTTACCAACAGGATTAAAAGTTGTCAATACATTAATACCTACTATTGGTCACCTTCCACAGGTCAAAGTCCTTGTTTAAAACGTTTCTGATAGAGATCTTAGTGCAAGACCATGTGATGTTAGTGCCAAGTTGTGTATGGTGGAAAGGGAAGCACCTATTGGTCATGTGCAAAAAAGTGTCAGATCATTTCTACTGCAAGGAACAAATACTCAAGAAATAAACTCTGAATCAAAACATCTGAAAGATCAGAATACTTGGGATAATAATGAGTTTTTAAATGAGTGTAAGCTTGAAGAATCATCATTACCTCTTGTTTGGCAAGAGAGAATAGGAAGAGTCTTGCTTGAGTATAAAGATGTTTTAAGTCAGCATGAGTTTGATGTTGGTACTACCCCTGAGATTGAACATGAAATAAAACTAGAACCAGGACCCGCTATTCATGATAAGTCTAGGCCTATTGCTGCAAGAGATTTTGAAGACGCACGCCGATATATTCAGGGACTGCTGGATGCCAATATTATAAAATTATCTCAGGATCCTTATGTTTGATGGATAGATGCATTGGAGACATGGACATGCATGAAGTACTCATTTTTATTGATGATCTGCTGATTTATGGAAAATCTCTGGAGAAAACTGAAGGAAGATTGATAAAAACATTGAAGCATCTTCGGGCTTTTAAATCTTGAAATTGATCCCAAGAAATGTGTTTTCTTCCATGATGCTGTCAGACATTTGGGTCTTGTCATTTCAGCAGAGGGAGTAAGACCAGACACTGGAAAGATTTCTGCCCTTACAACATGGCCAAAACCAAAAACAGTGAAAGAAGTAAAGAGTTTCTTAGGTTTTTCAGGACATTATAGGCATTTTATCCATGACTATTCCAAAATAGTAAAGCCATTAAATGATTTAACAGCTGGGTATATCCCTTTGAAATCCCGAAAGAAATGCAACATCAAAGATAGAGGGAAACTTCTTAACTTGACCTCTTCCATTGAGAAATCTTGGTCAAATGAATGTCAACAAGCATTTAACACCATCATCCAGAAGCTAACAACACCTCCTGCATTAGGATTTGCAGATATGCATAAACCTTTTGTTGTCCATTGTGACAGCAGTCTAAAGGTTTTGGGGGCTGTATTTATCAGCTACAGGATGGAGTGATAAAGGTTATAGCATTTGCAAGTAGAACCCTGTCAAAGAGTGAAAGTTATTACCCTGCACACAAACGTGAATTTCTAGTATTAAAATGGGCCATTACTGAAAAATTTCATGATTACTTGTATGGGGATAAGTGTACTGTAGTAACTGATAACAATCCTCAGACCTGTGTATTATCCTCAGCAAAATAAGATGCCACCGGGTATAGATGGTTTCTGGTCCTTGTGGGGAAAACCATTATGTAAATGATGTAGAGACTACTTGTAGAAGTCCATTTGTGTTCAGAAAAGAAAATGAAAATGTTGCTCGATACAACATTCTGGGAGCTTTCTAGGAGGACCAAGCTTATCAAAACTTTACTCGTCATAGTAATGATTTTATTCATGCAGTGATGCAAGCTCATGGTTTGCAGGTTCAAATTTATGTAGTTATGGCAAGGGCCGCTTTAATGCTGCACAAGCAACTCGTAACTCACAAATAATGAATAAGGATAATGGGCAACACTGTGTAGCATGGATAGAGGCACTGACATGCAATGAGCAGGCAGTCCCAGATCAGTTAGCAGTACCAGATCCTTATCCAGGTCAACCCCCCTTACCTAGTATGACCAATCAAGAATGGGTACACTTGCAGCAAGCGGATCCAAATATATCCCAAATTATTGAATGGGTCCAATCTGATAGGATACCCAAAGAACTTAAATTAAAACGGGAAGCTGATTTGAAGGTGTACATCCGGGAGTACAATACGTTGAGGTTACAAGATGGGGTGTTATATGGGTATGTGTCAGATGAAAAGGGCATGGAATGGAGGAAATTACTGATTCTCCCAAGTCACCAGGAAATAGCTATTAAAGGCATACATGATGAGGTTGCTCACACGGGGTGTGATTTGGCAATGAAGCTTGCCGTCAAAGGTTTTTTTGGCCTTATATGGCATGTCAGATAGAGGAGTCTTGTAAAGGCTGCAAGTATTGCATTCCATGAAAGCGCATGCTGAGAAAGCCCTAATGAAATCAATAATCTCTACGTCCCCGATGGAGTTGATTTGTATAGATTTTTTGTCCCTAGAACCAGACAGTGCAGGAATTGAAAATATTTTGGTCATTACGGATCATTTTACAAAATACGCTATTACAGTTCCATGTAAAAATCAGACAACAAAAACAGTGGCTGAGGCATTATGGGAAAATGTTATTTTTTATTATGCACGGCCAGGTAAAATTCACAGTGATGAAGGGGAGGATTTTGAATCTAAAGTAATCCGTGAGCTTTGCAAGTTGGGTGGGGTTCAAAAGACAAGAACGAGCCCATACCACCCACAGGGGAACCCGCTAGAAAGATTCAACCGCACATTATTAGATATGTTGGGTACATTACATAATTGTCAAAAGAAAGATTGGAGAAAATATGTGAAGCCCCTCACGCATGCCTACAATTGCACCACCAATAGCACCACAGGGTTTTCTCCATATTATTTGATGTTTGGTAGACACCCACATCTCCCAATTGATGTCATATTTGGCACTGATCCAGACCAACCACAGACAAAGGATCCCATACAGTATGTGCGAGACATAAAGGAGAGGCTGAAGTTCGCTTATGGGGTGGCAAGGGATAACATCCAGAAATCCTGTGGTGCAAATAAAATTCGATATGACAGAAATGCTAGGGCTGCCATTTTAGACATAGGGCAGAGGGTATTAGTTCACAATGTGAAGCTTCAGGGAAAAATAAAATTGCCGATAGATGGGAGCCAGGTGTCTATAAAGTATTGTCAAAATCTGAAGGTACACCAATGGGTCAGATCCAAAAATGGTCAACCTCAAGCCAAAATATTAAAATTGCTATTTTTGACCAAACATTGGTATAAGATAAAAGTAAATACTCTAAATTTCATGTCTTGACAACTTTAGTTTAGTTTTTTTTTTAAAGTGTGGATTCTGTAAAGAAGTAAATTTAATGAAAGATCAAAAATCCTGTGACGGGACGGAAAATATTTTTGTTTCATCCTATGAGAATGCTATACATTAATAAATTTTTTCCTCCTAAGACATAAAGTGTTAAAAAATATATAGGTAACCTGGCCATACTCTGTCTCCTTTTTTCTCAGAGGGCCTTTCTTCATATGCTTTTTCCGTCCCGTCACTTTCTACTTGTAAAAGTTACCACTATTTCTATAATTATTAACAAAGAATTCTGAAACTTAATAATCTTCTGACTTTTATGTGTCCCTTTAGTCTAAAGTTGCAAAGTTTGAATCTATAAGTTTTCTCAATAGAACAAAATCTATAACAGAGTCTGTGACGGGATGGAAATTATGTGACAGGACGGAATCTGTGTAATGAAATGGACTTGTGCCCGCACAATTTGTTGCCTGGGACAGGGAAAAAATTAGTTTGACTTTGAAAATCAGGCATCAGGGGGAGTTCATATTTCAGAAATATACCTTGCCTGCTGAGCAGACCTTCAAGTGCTTGGAGGGTGAAGAGATGTCCACCCATGTAAGCGATCAAAAACATGCAGTGCCCACTGGGTCTGTTACTCAGGGTATCGTGTACCAAATGAACCCCAAAGTGTATGTTTATTTCATACAACATGACATGGCTGCTAAAAATTGGAACACCAAACCCTAAATATTTTAATTTTGTGTGTGTATATGTGTATATATGTGAACTTTGTCATAAACAGTGATAAAAATAGTACAATTTGGTGACTCAAATTGTCAGCTAATTAATAATTTGACAAATCTCAGCTCCTGAACAATTTGTGGAGTCCAAAATCCAGGACTGAAAAGACCATCAGTGGCACCCAGGCAGTAGAGGAACTAAAAAAACAAGTCAAGTTTTTCAAAAGGCATTATTTCAATTATAAAAGGCAACACAGCGAACTGAGATATCTGAAAAACAACTTGGACAACCGTTCAGCTGTTGTGCAAGTTGATTTTGCAGAGAATTATAACATTAAGGCCCCTTAAAAAAAAATTCCTGTTTCTCATAACGGCCCGCCCCGATTTTTGGTCCCGCCTGACAAAAAAATTTTATTCTTTATTTTCTCATAAATGCCGTCTGGATGCACACTTGATTTGGAGCAACAAGTTTGCAAACCGATAGTGCAGTTGTATTTTGAACCAATGTTATATATACTATATTGGGTACTTTCAGATTATAATTTTTTCTTTAATATAATGACATGCCTTTCCTTACAATGTAGTTCCATTGAAATTGCATATTTCCCCCCCCCCCTCCCCCCCAGCTAATTTATTATTATAATAAGTGAACGCAAATATATATAATATTTATGCTACCCATTGACACCAAGAATGTTGTTGTAAGTATTCCAGTGTTGGTTGAAAAAACAAAACCTTCCTCCCTCCCTTAATTTAAAAAAAAAAAATGATGAGAAACAGGAAATTTTTTATGGGGCCTAAACAAGCTGGGGCCACACAAAGCGCATATTTTGGACAGCCCAGCTTCACATTATATACAGCCTGTGCATAGTATCTGGCAGATGATGGCAGCCTGACATGTGAAAACTACTGTTTCACAACTGATGAAATGGAACACTCGAAGTATGTAGCATTCCACTTCAACCAACAGCTGATAGCAGATCTACAAAACAAAGTTCCAAATTTGGAAAATGTCCACTTCTGGTCAGATGGGTGTGGAGCCCAATTTAAGAGCAAATACTGCTTTCATCTTTTAGAACAGTACCCTCATGATTTAAACATAACATGGAACTATTTCGAATCCCACCATGGGAAGGGTCCCATCGATGTAATTGGAGGGAAAGTCAAAAGTTCGGTGTATAAGCATGTTAAGGCTGGCAAAGTTGTAATAAAAGATGCCGTCCATTTCGCGAAATATGCAGATACCATTCTCAATGGAATATCTGTCGTCTTTGTGCCTCAGGAAGAGATACGCAAGCGTACTCTGGATACTGAACTAGTTGATGTTCCTGGAACTTTAAAAGTGCACCAGGTAAGAAGAAAAGTCGAGACACGAAATTGCTAGCTGAATTTTTACATGAACAGCCAATATGAAGTTGCAGATGGAAACATGCTGGCTCAAAAGACTTATGACATTTTGTCACAAGATCAAACATCAAGTGCCATCATCCCTCTAGGGCTGTACACAACCTGAAATCAGATGATGATATGGCTGTTGTATATGAAAATAAGTGGTGGCTATGTAATGTGATTAAGTCATGTGCTGCCAATAATGATGTCATGGTGTCGTTCATGCATCCACATGGACCAAAAACTACCTTTCAGTGGCCCTCAAAACAAGATCAGTGCTGGGTACTTTTGTCCAGCATTTTGGGAAAGCTCAGCCCTGAAGGCTGCCCTGTACCTCTAGGTGACAGGAACCACCATATTGCACCAGAAACAATGGACATAATTGATAAACTTCATGCAGATTTTCTGTGTTCAGAAACTGCATGAGACAAACGTCAGTAGGCAAAACTGGGTGTATTAACGTTGAATCTACGTGTTGCTTTGAAATCTTATGACCTGTTATATCTGTTTTTATTTGAAAAGTTGAACCATCAAAAATTTTTTTTGAAGTCCTGAAGACATCATGCATTGACATCAGTAGCGCGTCATAAACTGACATTTCCCGATGTGGTACAATGACGCCAGTAACACATCTATGGAAAGTAATGGAAAGACATCCAATATCGCTTTCAATCCAACCAGTCACCATTTAGATATAATTAATGGCCATGAAAGTTGTCACCAACACATCATAGGCACACCCTTTTCCAAAATATTTTAGCAAAATTCATTCTATTATGTTCTATAGCAGTATTATCTTTGTAGAATCCTGGACCAGCTGAAAAATCAATTTTCACTGATATACAACTGCATGGACAAATTTCCGTCCTGTCACACGGACGAGCTAAAATGAAGCCAGTTTTTCTCAAGGTGAAAGGACTTGAAAGACTGTAGTATCAATATATATGATACAAGGGAACATGAGCAAACTGTAAATTGTATTAGCTTGCTTCAATAATTTTTACATTCAGAGAATATTATATAAGGGCATTTAATGTTCGAAAATCAACGTATTTTGTGATTCCGTCCCGTCACAGTTGCATTATATGGATTTTCTTTCACTTGAAGTGTAGTTTCCATTCCAATTCATGTGCCTTTTATACTGAGGCAAGTTCTGGTCATTTTGGAATAAAAGTCAGTTTGAACCAGTGTCAGTAATTTTTGTTGCACTTTATGGTAGTCTCTGATTTCCGTCCCGTCACAAAACGACTATTTTGGATCTGACCCCAGTGTATACAGTTCAGATTAAAAATAGCGAAGGTCAACAGCGTAAACTGCATAGAAATTTGTTACTACCATGTGGTGATGTGTCTGCTGTAATTGATGAAGCAAAGGGGCCAGTGAGACTTCCACGCACACAATCGCAAGGACCTCAATTGAAAGATGAGGGACAGCAGGATGATGATAATGAGATGTTGCATATAGAGTGGGGTAAGATACTGTCCATCAACCTGAAGGTAAGAGTTGATCAAATGGGCAGTGAAACCTCCAGTATCTCAACTCTGAGACCTATAGCCCCAGAGTTTGTCCCTCAGACACTGGGTGACTCCAGAAGTCGGCAAAGCTGCAGTGATGAGATCCAAAATCCTCAACCAGTTGGTATATGTACAAGTGATGAAACAGAAACTCTAGTCGATATGGCTGAATGTGTCGTAGAAATGCCTGAAGAGGGAGACAACGCTCCTCAAGTCATAGTAGACTCAGGTTAACCATGTCGGCCAACAAGGACATGTAAACCACCACTTAAATTGACATATGACTCTCTTGGCAACCCAGCACATAAAAGAATGTTTTCACAGAATGTAGTCATATCAAATTCATTCAGCAAATGGGTGTATCAAGCATTATATGAAATTTCTGTTGCAGAGTTACAGCTGGAGCAGTCCATCCTAAAACCTGCAGAACGAGAAGCAATGCTTCGTGCCACAACTTTAAGCAGACATTGAATAATTTACGAGAAGTATTATGCATGTCTGTGATTATGAATGGCATTCTCATGGAATGTTTGTCATATTTTGATTCATTTCCAGCTGCTGACAGGCAGTTAATAGTGACAAGACACTGGTTGTAGCGGTATATGACATTATACTTATAAGGTAAGTTAATAAGTAATATCACTTACATTCTCGAGGAATGTATATTATGTTTAAAATTTATATTTATAGCAGCCATGGACAGAATGAAAGAGTTAGAGGAACAGTTGAGAAGTGCTCAAGCAGAGAGGAATGAAGCCAGACAGCTCTGTGCCATTGTGACACAAATTACAATCAGTTATTGTCCTCCAAACTACATGTAGGAGACATTAATGATGTAACATCAGTGGAGTGTAAGAATGACGATCAGCAAGCTAACAGACTTCCCTTTCCATTCCCGACTATGCCTCAGACTCCACAGTGCATTGGGTCACAAATACTGCAGCCCAACCCATATGATGTGAGTGAGTAAAGGGTCGAAGCTCGTGGATGGCCTGGGATAGAGGTCTGCTCAAACACAGATGTAGTCATACTATCTGACTCTTTACTGAGATGTGTTGACCCTCAAGAGTTCCTTCCACAGAGAGTAACAGCTATGTATAGTTTTTCAGGGATGAAGAGCAATGAGCTCTTAGAAGTAGTATATCTAAGATTTTACAGGAGAAACATTTAGGCCGATACTTTCATCATTTGTATAGGGGCACATGACTATACAAATCCGGAAACAACCTTTATCATAGAACATATCAACAAGATTGTGAGTATACTCATAGAATTGTCTGCTGTGATTATACTGTGTACTGTTCCAGATGGATTCTGATAGAAGAGTAAAGGTAGGCACATGAAATTCACATATGAGCGCTTGCAGGCACCCAGAGGACTCGGAGAATCCACTCCTGGTTATTACCAGAAAGACTCATTACATCCTAACAGCCGTGGCACCATGGCCATTGAAGGGGCCTTGAAACAAATGCTGAATGCTGAGTGGTGAGGAGGTGGTGATTCCTCAAAACATTGTCACTACACCAGAAGATGACAAGCGCAGAGCACATATTTGCGAGAAAAACTATGCAAAAACAAATCTTAAGTAAACAAGTAAATGATATATAATGTTGGTATGAGGCACATTCTCGGGGAATGAGCCACATTTCTTTTCTCATATGCATGTATGATGCCTTAGCAAAGTATTAATATTCTCACTCCACAAAGCAATATATGGAGTTTCCATATCTGACCGCCCATGGAAAGTGCGTTACCCAAGAGGGGGTGAGTGTAACAACCATAAATTATGGTGCTACTAATTTATTTATTTTCTAAATTGTTCCCAGAATCATTGTCTAAATGGTTTTTTGTCTAGGAAAAGAAGGAAACGCATCTAAAGTTGGTCTATGATCTCTCTTTTCAAGGCCCAATCTATCTATCTTTCATACTCACTTTTCACCACTGGCTAACTGGTGGCACCATCTGTTGTTCATTTTGTAAACTCTTTGTTAGTGACGTTGTCACGTAGTGAACGTGCACTCACTCTTGAAACGCCCACGTCAGAACAATCAGCGATAGGCAAGCGAGCAGGCAACACACTGCCATATCTGCTTGTTTTGCAGGTAAGACTCCATTTCTAAGAACATTTATTCGGTCAAAGCTATTCATAGGCATATCTTAGTTTACCCGCCAGTGGATATGAATCATTTTAGCATATTTTGGCCAAATTTTCACATGCAAATTTGACAAATTTGACAGGAATGGAAATGATTGTCAAGAGTAGGCCTACTTTCACAAATTCATATGGTCATTTCTGCAGTGGCGACCAAACCACACCGAAAGTTATTTTAGTGAATGCCACTTAGCATAAGTGATGACTCAACTATGATTTTCAGTACATTTTGTAAGATTTTATCATTGTTGTCTCTGGCAGAAACGTGCCATTTTAAATGGTTTGACACAGTTTCAGTTGACTAAACTGCATGTTGTCACTAATGGAATGAATAGG
This sequence comes from Hermodice carunculata, assembly GCA_964020975.1. Classification (NCBI taxonomy): domain Eukaryota; kingdom Metazoa; phylum Annelida; class Polychaeta; order Eunicida; family Amphinomidae; genus Hermodice; species Hermodice carunculata. The sequence goes on from OZ026620.1 coordinate 19,802,154, forward strand.
CCTATTTAATATAATATTATTAATTACTGGGACAAATACCAAAACGTTCTTGTGATTGTAGTTTGAAGACTTGATTAATGTGAATTTACTCACTCTTATTCAATTCCATTCAAAAAAATTTGGGGGCAAAGAAAGTTAATTCTCATATGCAAGTTGTCCGGCATGTTTTAAATTAAGAAAATGTAGTTCATGTAGTTTGGCAGAAAAATAGAATACATTGTAATATATAAACTGGTCACATTATGAATTGAATTCTCATTTGTGGTCTTTTGGATATTGTTAAAATCTCCTAACAATACGCCTAAACCTAGATGATCTGTAAAATCACAGTCCAACTGGATCTTAACACAGTAATGTTAGGCACTGTTATTTGATTATCTAGTAATGTTTTTCGTCAACAGTAACAGGTACTCTGTTGTTGAAGAAATAGTCTCATTTACTGATTTGTTTCATATGTTTATAGTGCTGCATGTAAAGTAAAATGTAAATATATTCATGTAAATGATCATCTTGAAGAAAATGAAGCATATGATTAAAACAAAATTGATTCTTATGATTGGATAATATATATAATAATCAAAATTTTATGTTGACAGATACCTTCAGTAACTTGATTGTTCTAATTGAAGTCTGTGATATATTTATAAATTATTTATTAGTTGGAACAACATGTCGTTACTTGAAGCAGCTGTGTACTTGTTAAATACAGAAGTAAACATATTATTGTTGATGACTGATTTCTGATAGAGACAGTGATATGTTTGCCAAAATATTATGATGTTTTCCTACCAAAGGCATAATTTAGTTATATCTTGCATTGGATATAAGTTAAAAGATGATTTGGTGAACTATTTATCAAATTTACCTCCATGAGGTATTTCTATACGGTTGTGATTTTTAAGAAATGAGGGTCGATTTTGTGTGTGTTATGGCATAATGACGTACGTGATTGAAGCTGACATCGTGGGCGTGGCGCACGCCAGTGCGCCTCGCCCGATGCCAGCTTCAATCACCCGCGTCATTATGCCATAACACACACAAAAGCGACCCTCATTGCTTATATTTACATTTCCCTCTTGTTTTTCTGCTCAATTACACGAAATTTAGAAATGTATTGCATAAAATTAAGAGAAACGTCCAGAAACTGATTTACCCAACATATTCAAGTGCAGAGTTCCGGAAACCCAAGTGGGCGCGGCTTATTGGAATGTGGGCGGGACACTTGTGTTATGGTCCCAAAACACACATGGCTACTGTGTTATGGTCTCATAACACACCAGGCTCTCTCCTATACTTGCAATGTTAAAAGTTAGATTGAATGTAAATATATATGTAATATATTAAGTGCGAGAATTATTTATTGCAAACTTTTATTGAAAATAAGGGAAGTGATATCTTATCTGGTGTAAAATCATGTTTAAAGTGTGTGTGTGAAATTTGTTGAATTTATGGAAGTATATGGAAACACTCACATTTATTCTCATTTGGATGAAGGTACAAATTCATCCAGTGTGGAAAATACACTTCATTTAAATTATTAACATGGTTTGATATGTAAATGGAAAATTAATTGAAGTTGTATGTGCATGAAGTAAATAGTGTTGGTTCTGTTTAGCAGATCTCAAAATAATTTGGCAACTCTCAAAATTGATGATGATCATTGTTAGATACTTGTATTTAATACTATAAATATTTAACACAAAATAATCAAAATAATTGTGCTGTAGCGGGTTCATCTTTATTCATAATTCAGTTAATAAATTTCCATTAGTTTGAAATGTATAGACTGACTCTTGAAACGCCCAGGTGAAACGGTCAGAGATAGGCAAGCAAGCAGGCAACACACTGCCATATCTGCTTGTTTTGCAGGATTGGTCTGCGCCCGAGTGACGCAGTTGGAGTTTGTGAGAGTTGCACCAAGTGTGTGTATCATTCAGCATACACACAGGAAGGTAGTTTTATTAAAGTATTAGTTAGGACTCTGAGGGAGACCTTGCTATGAATTTTCATGTGTCATGAGGTAACAAGTTGACACTAGGTGTGACACTCCATAAATTTCTTTGTACATGTAAATCTCTCCATTTATATAAATACAGTTGAACTTGAAACTCAAGTCTGTCTTTTGTACAGTTATTTTGTTGCATTATACAGTTAAGATTGATATTGGTGAGGGAATAGAACCTGTGTGGAAGTAACTGCCATTCACCACGTAAAACATACATCCAAAGAGCAGTTACAAATTATTATTATGTCATGTCCGAGAAATAATTTGAAAGAACAAAAATGGGGAATAAATTTTGTGATTTAACTATAGAGTGTTTCCGACTTCTATATTTATACAAGGAAAATCATACAAATTGCAGAATATAACAGATGTTGGATGGCAGGTCGTCCAATATGAAGTTTACGGGACTCTGAAACGTTATATTGGGTTCGGCTTCGCCTCACCCAATATACCGTTTCATCGTCCCGTAAACTTCATATTGGACTCCCTGCCAGCCAATATATATATATATATATATATATATATATATATATATATATATATATATATATATATATATATATATATATATATATATATATATATATATATATATATATATATATATATATATATATATATATATATATATATATATATATATATATATTATGGAACGCCATTTCTCCTTGTTTTCATGATGTGAGCATATCAATATTATTATCATCAAATGTTTAATATGATTTATTCTATTTAATGTTATCATTAAATATTTAACCCTAACATTAATTATTAAAGCTATCACCATATATTCACAGAGCAACATTGCTTCGATTTAATCTTAACATGAAATGTATTTGAAGATATGTCTAATTCCCGAAAAGCTTCTTTTACTTAATCATAAAACAAAAGCCACTCAGGCAGAATAGCCTCATTAGCCTCGTCAGTCATCTCGTTCATGTGAATCGAAATGTGGGTGTTCAATACCTATATTTATATTTATCTGATTCAACATCAGTTTAAAATCTGCCAGGAAATTGTTAAAATCTTACCTCATTCACTCACAACTTCGTTGTAGTGGGAGTAAACATGTTAGACAGAACAATGACAAGTGATAACGTCTAATGTAATAGTATAGGCCTAATCAAAGACACTAACACATAAAATATAGTCCTTCAGAGAAACGTTTTATTCAATCGATTCTTTGTTCCTCGATTAAAATAAGCACAGAATGAGAAACTTATTGTTAACAATTAACGAGACTAAAAGATCATTGCTATACGCAAATTAGAAAAATGTATGTCACTGAACTTGCGGATGTGCCAAGAATTAATGATAGTGGTGATGCGGCTCTATGTTCCACGCTCCAGCATTTAAAAAGGCGGCGGTTACCGGTGACAATGTTAAATGTGAAATTGTGGAAAGTGGAATTACGTATTGTGCCGGCTGACATCGTTTGACTTGATACAGACAACGGGTTTGTTGATTTCACGTCAGCATGAGGCACGACTTCAGTAGACGATAAAAGCAATCGAGATATTGGAAAGGCCAGAGCCACAAGTTGAAAGTTAACGCCTAACGGGTTCGGGGCTCTTGTTGTCGGCAACGTGGTTGTTAGGTCATGATTGTCATAGTGCCAAAATTAGTGCCGCATCAATGGACTTATCAGTATGCAATGCGATTCGCCGTTGCACTTCATGAGGAAATGACACGCAGGAACATCGCCCGGCCTAATCTTAAACTTTGGACCAGATCATGGCAGATGTAAATATTTGATCATACCATTAATTATTTAGTGTCAGCACTAATTATTTGGTGTTATAATTAATTCAGAGCAAAAAGTGAGAGCACATTTTTCTGGTTCCACAAGTAAGTAATGATATGTTTAAATTCCTATAATCAAAACACTGAATGGATTTCAACATAAGACCAAATCAAGTTTATTTAACCATAAGAATAAATCGATTTTTATTTTAATGTTATAATCAAATAAAATTTTACTTATGTCTAGATTATTTCCCATTTAGACATCATGAAATCTTTTTGGTGATATAATAAAATGCAACTGATAACAATAAATGAATAAAATGATATGATTAAAAAAGAACTTTTCAACATAACAATAAATGCATTTAATGATAACATGAATTAAATTTAATGTTACCCTCAAATATTTAATGATATGTATATATTATCACTGAGTTTTTCCCCCGAACTTAATTTTCAGGTGATGGCCGATCGCTAAACTAGACGGTATAGGCCTACCGGAAAAATGAGTGTCCAAAATAAGGTGCCTATCTACATCGATTCCATACATGGGCCAGAAGAAACTAGGGAGGGTGTGTTGCAGCTTCTGTTTTTGTTCGTTTTGAATTTCATGAATTCTCATGCTACTTTAATGGCTAGTATACTCCTTTGCCTATCAAGATTGCTACGACGGCTCTGACAAGGTTGTCCTGAAGTTGAAATAATGACGTGAAACATTTTCAAAGGCGAAAAATACGATTCTATGTAATGATATATACACACAATGTACCAGTTCGCGATAGGCTGAGCTGTGCAGTTTGTAAAATGCAGCACAATAACAATTCGTCATTAACCTGGTATAGATAGGAAAATTATTGTTTAAAAATTGAGACTTCAAGTTCAATATGTTTTAGGCTGTACACCCATGGTAAACCATAAACAAAGCTTTTCTTGACGAACGCAGGTAGGTTGTGCAAGACATGTCACTTCAATTCTAGTGACGAGCTTGTAAAACAATGTTTCTATTTTTAATACAGCAACTGAAAACTCACATATAAAGTTCAGAGTGGGTCAGCGGGGTAAATATTTTTTTTTATATAAATAAACACGAAATCAGTTTATGAAAAATCAGCTAGGGTCTCAGCGATTATTAAAATATAAAATGTGTGCGCTGTCTAAAAAAGTATACTTTTAGCTTAGTGAAAGGAACCCACATATGCGTTTCTCCGCGTAACTGAGACGCTGGGGAATGGAGCTAGACATCTTTTCTCCAAATTTCACAGTTCAGAAACCGGCAACTCATCACATATAAAGATACATTTATAAATGATAATAACAGTGTTTTGGCCCACCCTATCGACAAATATGGGGATATATCGAGAAGGTACATCAACAAGGCAAAACGTCAAGAAAAAATAATGGAAACCACGGCACAACACAAAAACAATTTTTTGGGCTGCACTAAAGTATCCTGTGCATAGTTCAGGAAACTGACATTGTCAAGCCACGGTGAAGAAATTCTATCATTATCTTTAAGAAAATAATCTAGGCCTACGTGACGCGAAACAAATATGCACCCATACAGAGTTCCCAAGTTTGTTTTCTTGCATATCATGAACCTACCTCATTGGTGAGAACACCTATGTACATATTTAGAAATTTGAAATCTATTTTTTTCCTCAGATTTGCAGGCCTAAACATACCATAGGACTACCTAGCCTAGGCCTAATTTACGTGACATTTTACCTGATGCACCATTCCATTGTAATGGCTGTCCCTCGCAGTTGTAGCAGGCTCTAAATTTTGCAATCAAAGCATCATATTTCAACTGCCGCATCTCTTAGAGCAGACAAACAATCTGTTTGATGTCTTTTAGTGAAAAATGTTTCTTTTTATTCGATTGTGAGCATTACAAAACAAAAAACTATAAAAACTACTGTTATTCAGAAAGATAATCTGAAATAAATGATGTGGTATACTTAGGGATGGCCAACATTCAAATTGTCATTTCATGGATAAGTTTTCAAGACCATGAGCATCAGGGACACTTGCTTTAGTTGGTATGCATCATTTTCCCTTTGGTTCGGAATGCGTTCTGTAATTTTTGGAAACAAATTACTTTAGGTGAACAGCAAATTTCGTATTCTTTAGATGCTTAAACAACATTTTAACTGAACTTAAACTTTGCGATTGGGAACCCTTTCGTGTACGGTTGTTGCCATGTATTGCTGGCTGTGACTGTGTTCCGTAACTGATTTTCTCAGGACGAGGTTACAGGTTAGAAATATTGGGATTTAGTTTCAATTAATGGTGAACGGCACGACTGAGGATGACTGACAACCCTGTGAACATGAGTGAATAAACGAGGATTCCAATGTTTTCTCAACTTTATATCGATGGCTTCTTCATCAATTGACCAGAAATTCCGGTCCTGGGACCGTTCCCGTAGCCCTCTCTTCAGGCTCTGCAGAACAGTCCCTGGATTGTTTAACAGAAATATTTCATTATCTATTTGATTGATATCCCATGATGACCGATTAGTCCCATAGGCCTACTCCCTGATGAACAACGACTAACCAAAATTCTGGTTGAAGTGGAATTCTATTGCGGCCCTCCGGAAGCCTTTCCTGATCCTGGCCTGGGTTCACGGAATGCATTCCGCCCGCCATGAACTGAAGACGGTCCCAGGGAAGCGTTCCCAATAACTGCCAGTATACAGATATCAGTAAACTAAACGAGAAGACTTGTAATTGAACATCAGCTGATTTATTCATCGTTCAATTACATTAAGGAAAGAGAACCATCTAATAAGACCACACTATCTACACTACCACTTCAACTTGTTTTAATGTTGAATGTCTGCGTGATCGTTGAGTCTTGAGAATAGCTGGCCACATAATTGATGAGCCTGATAGTGGACAAATGGGATAGAAAGTGGTAAGGCTTTCCAGTTCCTGATGAGAGCTTTACTATCTTTGGCTATGTGTGAAAGATCCATGATTTTTATGTCTCCTGACATGATAATCCCTTGCCTAAATACTATAGATAATCCGTGAATAACTGAGAATGGCTTCCTTGGTAACTCCATGATTTATTGATTTAATTCCGCTCGTAAATCATATTACTGAGGTGTTGGTTACTTTGGTGGCAGTGGTGTGGGATGAGTGTTTTTTTTAATAATCATCCCTTCCAACCCCGCCCAGTGGCAGTAGCATGGACACCGCCAGGAGGCATTCTAGTGTAGGCTTGCATGTGTGCCTGGTAAAGAAGCGCATGGCGTTCCGTAGTGACGGAAGGCGTTGTGTTCCGTGGGTCCCATAATCCCATTGCAATGTGCATGCCACAGCACATGCAACGCAACAATCATGATCTGTTATCAAATGAAAATAAAGTATCCATGATAACCAGGAATGAATCCATCCACAAGTCCACTTGAATTGGTTGTCGCTTTGATTTGAAACAAATCTTCAACCTGTTTGATCAATTTGAGCACCTGGCACTGTTCCAACAGGGCAAAAACATCGATTACGCGGGTCTGGTTCTCGTCATTCCCATCAGAGGGCGATAGCGCCTTGTCCACCTGGAGAGATGAAACCATCCATAAATCAGCTCCATAAAAGTTGAAGAGATTTCACAAAGCAGCAATAGTAGTTGGTACCCATAAATCAGCTCCATAAAAGTTGAAGAGATTTCACAAAGCAGCAATAGTAGTTGGTACCCATAAATCAGCATCCCAAGAGTTATGATGTTTCATCTATAGGGGTATCCATCCATACATCAGCTCCACAAAAGTTGCAGTTTCACCTGAACCTGACAACACCCCTGTTTCAATAGTAGCTTTGAATGGATGGCTAGAGACCGGAGACAGAGACTTTGATAATGGTGTCTATCTTATGGGACAAATAGGCAACAGGCCTATCCAATTTGTTCTAGACGCAGGCTCTATTTTGACTTTGATATCCAGTTCCATATACCAAAACGTGAATAAAGCATACCAACCAGCTTGAGAGGACACCAATCTGAAGATTTGTAATGTGGATGGCAATATCATGAAAATCAAAGGATCAATATAGGCTGATTTGCTACTAGGAAAGAGAACATATGAGCAGAACGTAATAGTGGCCAAAATGAAATATGATGGGATCTTAGGAGCAGACCTCTTATTGAAATATAATTGTCAACTGAATATGGGAAGGCTGTCCTTGAAAATTGAGGATGAAGAGATCCCAAGTTGGATTAAAGCCATGTGTTGTGGGGTTGAACTGGCTGCATCTACTGAGATACCACCTGGTCATGAGGCATTTCTACCTGTGAAGATTCCAAAAGCAGGACACTTAAAGGAGTTAGGTTTGGTGGAATCACGTCCTGATCTTCTAAAGTACAAGGAGCTATTGATGGCTGATGGCGTAATAAATGTTCATAAGGAGAATCCAGTGGTAAAGGTTCTCAACTGTGGAGAAGACAATGTCTCTATTGTAAAAGGTACAACACTAGGCTGATGTACATCCTTGACTGATTCACAAATATCATCTGAAGAGCCAGAGGAACACTGGGTCAGAGTCATTGACACAAGTCCATAAGAAAAAGATTCTGTTGAACTTCCACAACATTTAGAGGATTTATGGCAAAGGAGTTCTAAGAATTTGAATGAACAGGAAAAGGAACAACTTAATAGAATTCTGGTGGAATATATAGATGTTTTTGCCAAAGATGATAAAGATCTGGGTAAAACCAATTTGGTAAAGCACACAATCAACATTAGAGATGCCAAACCCATCGGACAGCCTCCAAGGTGCCAACCCATTCACAGGAGAGATGTACACAAGGAGGAAGTCCAGAAGCTTATCAAGAGAGGAATCATTGAACCATCTAACAGTGCATGGCCATCGCCACCAGTACTAGTGAAAAAGAAGGATGGCACAATTAGGTTTTGTGTTGACTATCGCAAACTCAATTAAGTAACAATCAACAATGTCCATCCCTTACCAAGAATCGATGAATGTTTAGACACTTGAGCAGGGTTTCATTACTACTGTGTGATGGATTATGCAGCGGCTACTTCCAGGTGGAAATGGATGAGAATGACAAAAAGAAGACTACCTTTAGCACAAGAGCTGGCTTATTCCATTTCAAGTTGATGCCATTTGGGCTATCAAATGCTCCAGCTACATTTGAACAATTAATGGATAGGGTACTCCATGGTTTACAATGGAAAGAGTGCGTGGTGTACTTGGCTGATATTACTGCCCTTGGTCCTTCAGTGAGTGTCTGCTTAAAAAGACTTCAGAATGTCTTACAGAGACTAAGAAAGGCTGGGTTGAAATTGAAATCTGAAAAGTGTTCTTTCTTGCAAACTGAAGTACCACTTCTTGGACACATTGTCTCTGGAGAAGGGGTGAAAACTGACCTTTCTAAAGTAGAAACTGTTAAAAATTGGCCTAGACCTACTTCCAAGAAACAGGTATATAGTTTTCTTGGCCTTTGCTCCTATTACCATAGATTTGTGAAGGGCTTTGCAGACATTGCAAGACCACTGCATCAGATGACTGAGAAGGACTGCCACTTTAAATGGACAGATGACCATGAAGTGGCATTTCAGGAACTCAAGAAAGCTCTCACTACAACCCCAGTTTTATCTTATCCTAGACCAGAAGGGCAATTCCTTTTGGATACATATGCAGGTGATCTTGCCATTGGCTCTGTTCTTTCCTAATTGCAAGATGGTCAAGAGAAGGTAATAGCCTACATGAGTAAAACCCTCTCTAGAGAGGAAAGAAACTACTGTGTGACCAGAAAAGAACTACCCTGGCAGTGGTCAAAGCAGTTAAACACTTCCGCCATTATGTATATGGGAGACCGGTCTTGGTACATACAGATAACTCTGCAGTCAGCTGGATTTATAAACTGAGAGATCCAGAAGAACAAATGGCAAGGTGGTTACAGATTCCTGGACAGTATGATCTCCACATAGCCCATCGAGCAGGAAAGAAGCATGGGAATGCTGATGCAATGTCCAGAATACCATGCATGCAATGTGGAAGGGAGGAGGAAATTCTGGGGATCACCTCTAAAGAAATGCATCATGATGTTAGGGGCATTACTCGACAAGTTTAAACATGCCAATTGAAACAGCTGAAAGAGAATCAAGGCTGGTTGTTCGTTTGGGAACCTAATGAATTCAGAACAGCACAGCTAACTGATGAGGATATTGGACCCATATTCACTTTAAAGAAAGGAAACCACCAACGTCCTATATGGAGTGACGTTTCACATGTAGGTAAAAGGTCAAAGATCTTTTGGTAACAGTGGGATCGTCTTTCTGTTCGTGGCAGAATTCTTTACAGATATTGGCAAAATAAAGATGGGTCCTCACGCCTCCAGCTGGTAGTGCCAAAGGTTAAAAATAAGGAACTTCTGTGGCAATGCCATGATTCAAGAGCAGCTGCACACTTAGGTGTTGAGAGGACAATCAACAAAGTGACACAGCACTACTACTGGCCATAATATCAGGAAGATGTCCATGGCACCGCTTCGTCAGTACCTGGTAGGAGAACCTGTGGAAAGAATGGTAGTAGACATCCTTGGTCCTTTACCACTAACTTATCATGGAAACAAATATGTAATGGTAGTATGTGATTATTTCGCAAAGTACACAGAGGCAATAGCAATACCCGACCAGACAGCTGAAACAGTAGCAAGAGCCTTTGTGGAAGACATTGTTTGTAGAGTAGGAGCACCAAGAATTCTGCACTCTGATCAAGGCAAAAACTTTGAGTCCAACTTATACCAGGAAATGTGTAAGCTTCTGGGAATAGAAAAGACCAGGACTACGGGTCTGCATCCAGAGAGTGATGGAATGGTGGAGGGATATACGAGAACTAAAAAAACAATGCTAACAATGTATGCTGAACAAGACCAAAGAACATGGGATGAACACCTTCCTTACGCCATGATGGCGTACCGGGCCTCGCCACATGAAAGTACAGGATATACACCAAATGAAATGGTTTATGGAAGACAGACTGCACTTCCTTTTCACATGGTCACAGGCACGAGGAAAGGATGATGGGTGTAGCACACACAAAGGGGACGTTGATGCCTGGGCCCAGAACTTGAAAGAGAAATTGGACAATGCACATTCTAATGCAAACAGCACCTGAAGAGAAGTGCTGAGTACCAACGCAAACAATATGATCACTGGGCAGACAAAGTTGGTTTAGAAGAGGGTCAGATGGTTTGGCTCTATGACCCCTCCAGGAAAATTGGTACATATCCAGGCCTAACATCTCCAAGAAAGGGCCTTTTTGTTGTGGTACCAAAGATAGACGATCTTGTGTACGAGATCAAGAGAAGCCCACAGTCTAGGTCCAAGGTAGTGCACTTAAACCTTCTTTATCGACATGAGGGTCTCCAGAAACCAAGAGGGTTCCAAAGGAACTGGGTGAGACAGCCATCTGGGGTGCAAAAATCATAGAGTCTCCTTGATGATTGTTTAGCTGGGTTTCAGAAAGGCCCTCCTTGACTCAATTAAGATTTGGGCAAAATGAAGAGGTTACACCACCTACATCAAGGATAGGGAAGGCTAAATGTATTCATAGGGAGTTCCTATGGTGCTGTACAGACCAGTAGAGATGGCTGGGTGGAACGGAGATTGCTCAGAGGGTAGGGATGGGACTGGCATAAGCCAGGTTCATGGAAATGTCAATGGGGTAGCTGACATTTTTATTTTCGTTTCACTTAGAGACAGACATCCAAGTAGGATTAAACCACAGCATAAAATGCATTTGAGTGGAGACCTCAAAAGCTGGCGGAACTGGGTTCCGGAGCCATCTGTGGTGTGTTTATCTTAAGCTGGGCTTTTTAAGGTGGTAATGTTTGGATTCTTTGGTAGAGAAGAATCTAGAAAATTGGTGCGCACCGGTTTTATGATCTGGGATGATCATGTTCACCATCACAGGGGCAGATCGTGGGTTGGTTGGCATACCAACATTTATGAACAAGTCACTACTTATGGAGCCAACGGTGACCTGCCCCTTTCCTGTGTGCGAGGGATCATTGAGTCTTATCTTCTATAGACATATTTCAACTTGACAAAGACATACACAAATATATTTTTGTTTCTTTTTCTTCATGAACTGGTAGAGCTGTAAGGAGAAGTGGGAGTAGCTTGAGAGTGGGCTGGCATGTGCAGTGAGCATCTGATTGAACATCAGACTTATGGCTGGTGCTTGCATAATTTCAGAGAGGACATGGAGTCAGCCACCATTCTGGAGGAGGCAGCCAAGGCCTCTGGCATCCTTCCAGAACCAGGTGAGAAGGCAGGCAAGATGAAGCACAAAAAGAAGAGTAAGACAGGCAGACATAAGGAGGAGTCACCAACCTGTTCCATGTGTGGCATGATGTTTGTGGGAAAGGCCAGTCGGGGGATGCTGAAGCAGCATACAATAATGGAACATGGCAGCCTGAGGGTCTACTGCCCCAGGTGTACCAAGTGCAATGACTTTTCCTGCCCTAGTAATCTTTGCAAGCACGTGAAGCTGGTGCACCCATCTGCCGACACCGACTTACTTTTGCAGGAAGTGGTGGGATTTTTGCTGTTTACCCCAAAAGATTGGATGGACCAAAGACCAGGGTAGATCATGACCTGTTTGGGGAGGCGTTCATCCTGGCCGATGGATGGCGTGACCGGCAGAAGAGTCCTCCACCAATTAAAGCCATGAAGGCCCCTTTGCTGACAGGGTCTGCATCATACAAGACAATGGCAGCAGCGACAGTGACAGAGCCTGCGGAGACAGAGTCTTCAATCCCAGCACCTTCAGAGAGGACGCCCCAAGACGTCTCCAGTCACCAAACCCGCAGGGACAAGGTCCATCCTAACAATGTCAGAGGACACAACAATGGCCACAGAGACAGTGAGAGAGCCTACAGAAATGGAGTCTCAAGTCACAGCACATGCAGAGACAAAGCCTCCAGAGACAGAGATAGAAATAGAGTCTCTGGTTGTTGGTGAGGCAGAGCCCTCCAAAGAGCCCTCCAAGGAACCCTCAAAGGAGCCCTCCCAGGTGGAGCCTTCCGAGGCTACAATATCCCAAAGAATGGAGCCCAGAGAGTATCCATGGGCATCCTCAGTGACAGAGTGTGTGGAGAAATTGCCAAGTTCATCTGAACAGGCAGAAGGGAAGTCCCCCAGAAGGAGAGCAACACAGGAAGCCACAGACAAAAAGAAGCCCAAACACAACAAAGTAGCTGAGGATGGGCATGGCAGGGCTACCCAACACCGGAGCAAGGGGAGGAAGCCTACCCTGCAAGTTAAACTCCATAGAGTTTCATTGGTGGATGCAAAGGTGTCCTCAGAAGAAGATGAAGAAAAAGACTGAAAGCTCTACAGTAGCAGTTCCTTTGGAGGATGGACCCTCATGGGAGGAAGCACCCAAAGCCAGCGTAACAGCCGAGCCTGGAAAGGGTGAGAAGGGTCAGCCAGATGTCCTCACAGTCATCATAGATAAATCTGATGACCTGGATGCAGACCTGGACAAAGGGCAGACTTCGTCCCAAAGCTTGAAGACCCAGGACAGAACCAGGAATTTACAAAAGGTTGCAAACAAGAAAGAAACTCGCAAAAAGGACACTCCCACTTCATCAGAGAAAGACAGGAGCAGAGAAAGGGAGAGGGAGGTGAAGAGGAGGACAGCAGCATTTCAGCAAAGAGCAAAGTGGGTTAATGTATGGGCCATGTCAGGGGCAGGATGGTTTTTAACCTGGATAATTGAGGACCAGAGTGGGAAATAATGGATTAGAGGCAGAGCAGAAGTCCACCATGAGCAAACAAGGAAACTCCTCTTATGGCAAAGAGGGAAAGTGGGAGAGAGTAACGGACTGCCTCTTCTCCGGTGGAAGCATTTAAGAAAATCAGAGGGAGACCTTATGCGGTAGTCACTGTCACAGGCCTTTAGCATTCAGCCGGGAACTGCTCTACAGGAAATTGAAAGAGGCCACAAATACAATCGTCCCAAGCCAAAGATACCAGAAGGTCAGACCGCAGATGGACATCCATTGAGCGACCAACGGAAAAGAGTGGCTCCTTCACTGGCAGCTACAGCACCCCATGTCCCTGAACAGGACAATGAAGATCTCGTTATTGAGGAGGCAAGGGTCCCAGAGGATGTAAGGAGGGTGATTCTGGACCAACCTGCACCAACAAGATTTCATGATAGAAAGAGAAGGGCCACCTTCACCAAAGCAGCCCCAGGTTCAATATCACCTTCAAAGAAACACTCCAGCACAGCATTGTCCACGTTCTGCTTCAGAAAGGGATCCAGTCATTAGAGTTAGGGAGCAATATGGGTGGAAACTTAGGACACAGGCAATCAGTTTGGGCTCTACGTCCAGGAAGATGTTGAGAGATGGCGCCTGGCTTGAGGTCCCTCCTGGCCAACAAGACTGGTCGGAAACTGCTGTAATTACTCTGCCCAGACCTCCTAGTTTTCGCTGGCCACCACCGAACTGGCAAGATTTGACACCAGACAACCGCTTATGGGCTTGGGAAGTGGCAACGGCCTGGTGTTTCATGTCAGCGTATGCGGATGGGCACTTCCCGGTTGCAGACACAATTTTAGCTCTTCCAGGAACCTTCAACATGGCTGCAGCATCAGCAGGGGAAGAGGTAGCAGCAGAGGCCCACAGACACAACCAACTGTCTGCCCTCCAGCTGCCCTCTTAACACAGTCCACCATCCCTTTCCTTCAAGAGCGATGGGTTAGTTACAGTAAGAAGGACTGCTGGAAGGACGTGGATCCAGGATTGGTGTCGCAGCTTGAGGGCATCCCTTTGCAGCTCATGAAAAGACAGAAATCGGTCTCAGCGAAACCATCAGCTGAATAACTATCCCCAAGTACCAGTGGAAGTGCAGTGGTCAAGGAAGGAGACTGGGCTAACGTCGTTGCCATGTACCATGGGATCAGCAGTGATGACTAGGACCACATCTGTTTCACCAGTCTTACTAATTGCCAGCAGCACTACATGCCCTGGCTCATGATGAAAGTAACTTTCATGTTGTACTCACTGTAAACTGTGTAATTGCCAGCAACACTCCATGCCCTGGCTCATGATGAAACTAACTCTCATGTTGTACTCACTGTAAACTGTGTAATTGCCAGCAGCACTACATGCCCTGGCTCATGATGAAACTAACTCTCATGTTGTACTCACTGCAAACTGTGTAATTTCCAGCAGCACTCCATGCTCTGGCTCATGATGAAAGTAACTCTCATGTTGTACTCACTGCAAACTGGGTAATTTCCAGCAGCACTCCATGCTCTGGCTCATGATAATCGTGACTTCTATTTTGTAGTAACTGTAAACAGTGTAATTGCCAGCAAGCCATGGCTTATGAAAATGGTAACTGCAAACTATACAGTAGTAATTATTGAACTGCGTACTGCCGGCAGCATTTGTTAGGCTCTGGCTGAAGTTGGTTGAACAGTAAGCTTTATAACTTAAACTTTATAAGTTTCATAACTTAAGCTTTGTTAGCTTGATATGTATGTTAACAGTAATGTTAATACAGCCAGCAGCACTACATGCCCTGGCCATGATTGTAATTGCCAGCAGCACTCCATGCCATGGCTTGGAAGATGATTTAGTATTCTGCTTATTGCAGTACATTTGTTCAATCTATTTAATATCAAATGTTCAGAGTACAATTACATGTACTTCCGCTCAAAATGTTGATATAAAGAAAATGGTCATGAAGTAACTTTTCATGACTTTGTAAACAAGGTGTTTATGTATGAAAGACATTGTATGTAAAATCTTCATGAAACACTGAAGATTCATGAGTAAATGCAGGAGCATTTAAATTAAAGGAAGGGGTAATTAAACAGTGACACTGTTACTTAGCTTTTTATAGCATGTTCCCTTGTACTTGAACTTGATGTGTATGGATTGTAAAGTCGTGCCAGTAAATCCTTAGGTGAAGCCATAGTAACATTTGATTGACAGGACATGTAGGGTAATTTGCCACAGTTTTACTAGTCATTTGATTTCTTGACACCTGTTATTGTGAGTAACTTGCCTGCATCACTATGGTTCTTGTTAAGATTCTGTTCTGTAATCTTGAATGGAACTCTGATCTGTGCCGCTATATCGGCTGCTATGATGCCAACTTGTTGTCGACGTTTTTGCGCAACTATTCATAAACGAGGCTATTTACATTTCTTATAAAGTTGGCTATTCAGGCCTTACAAAGTTTTTTTACACAAACTGTATTACAAAAGTATCTGTTAGGGTAAAGACTAGAACTAACTTTACTGTTGTGAAGTTTAAAGGTATATGGTTTTGTAGTTTTAAAGAGTAAGGTGACGGAATGATCTGTCACAGGTCACGGAACACTGAATGGTGTTTTGGGGACTCTGGGGAGGCTATATAAGGCGAGCAGGAGCTGTGTTTGGCATTCTGGCTCCGACAAGCCACTTGCTTTAGTTGGTATGCATCATTTTCCCTTTGGTTCGGAATGCGTTCCGTAATTTATTGAAACAAATTACTTTAGTTGAACAGCAAATTTCGTGTTCTTTAGATGCTTAAACAACATTTTAAATAACTTTAACTTTGCGATGCGGAACCCTTCCGTGTACGGTTGTTGCCACGTATTGCCGACTGTGACTGTGTTCCGTAACTGATTTTCTCAGGACGAGGTCACAGGCTAGAAATATTAGGATTTAGTTTCAATCAATGGTGAACATTTTCACATTTTCAAGGGTCCTGAATTCATATTACGGGGCTGAAAAGATACCATCAGTGATCCATATGCTAGGCTAGCGTGTTTTGTAAGCAAAGAAGTGTCTTGGGAATGTAGGAGGGAACAAAATATGTTTAAATGCATGAGAATTTTATGTCTTGGTGTGAGAGCGTGACATGACAATGGAATGCGTAAGAGACACGCTCAGTGAGCGAGCCTTGATAGGTCTGACCCTATACCACTTTCACCATACAGTTTTTGTGGAGGCCAGGTAATTGTCATGCATTACGTCACTTGCCAAGTTTATGACGTCGCGTCTGGTATATCCGAAGCCATGTGTAGCGCCGGCTTAGTTTTTTACTATTTTTTCTCATTTTTATTGTCAATTATTGGTTTTGGTCCTGATGTCATCACAGTTTTTAGGGCAACTCTATCGGTCTATCAACAGGAGTCATCCTTGGCACACTGTAAATGCTGCAAGCTTTCTTGACGCTGACACCTTTTTGTGTTACACGTTCATAGCTTCTTACAACAGATTCTGCATGATGGAAACACTGCTTAAGAGGAAGGGTTGCCCCATACCCTGAGTAGATAAAAGGCCAGGGGTAAAGTGAGGGGGGGGGTCCAGGTTAAACTTTTATCTGTTTCTTCACATGCACATTATGCTTATTATGCTGATAAAGACAGCGGGGTGCCTACTATACCCATATGGCAGACAAAGCAAATGATTAACATACGCTGTTATCTGGTGCTGCGTCACTAATTAAATGCCTCTCCACTTAATTGTTTATCAGTGATAAAGCTCGACTGCACGCTATGCTTGAACATACAGCTACTTGTTCCTAGTTCTAAGGGAAAGTTTCTAGCATGTGGTGTGTATCTTCTGTATTTATCTTAGCTTTGTTGCCTCATCTACATCAGAATAGAAAAGCAGGCTGTAAAAAGGCGACGCCTATTCTTTAAATTTGTATGTTAATATAATAATTTTTTTTCGTGCATATATCATTTCAAATTATGCTGATATACCACCAATATATTTTTCGCTTTCAAGACAGAACCAAAGGTCCACTATATTGTTCACGACCCTTAAAGGCCACCATACATTTTTTAAAGCAGAAATAGACGTCCAGTTTGGTGAGCAGACGACTCGATTAGGTACTTCGCCACTTGCGCTCTTAAATTTTTGTTTTCAGCCCTGGGTAATCTTTTTCGTCTCATCATCTATGATTGCATTTTATAAATTAAAATCTATGTACCTCAACACTTTAAATAGCGCTTACTCGCCTCTTTACGGCCCATTTTGATATATAAGAAACGAACGCAATTTACATATGGTAATTCACATTTTAATATATGTTTGACGTCATAACTCTTGTACGAATGCGGAAAATTATGCGATATTTTACGACTGTCAAAACTGGGCCTTGACCCAAAACCCGCACACTTTAGTGCCAGGCTTTATATTGGTAAGGTTGTCGACAAGGATGAAAAAGGACATCTGTGTCATTTCATGGAAAGACAGAAAATAGAGAGGTTCAACGTCATTTAGATGGTAAATGACCGAAAATGTTAGCAGTCAGATCTAGGGCGTGTTTCTCAAAAGGGTTGCTGGCCTTTGCAACCACGATTTCAGTCGCAGGGGGGTCTCTGAGCACTTTCATTGTTTCTTTAAATTTATATGTTAATATAATAATTTTCTTTCGTGTACATATCATTTTTAATTATGCTGATACACCCCCAATATATTTATGCTTTTAATTATGCTGATACACCCCAAATATATTTATGCTTTCAAGACAGAACCAAAGGACCACTTTATTGTACACAGACCTGAAAGGCTACCATACATTTTTAAAGCTTAAATAGATGTACACTTAGGCAAGCAGACGACACGATTAGGTGCTTCACCACTTGCGTTCTTCTTAATTTTTTTCAGCACTGGTTTTTTTTTTTTCGTCATATTTCAAAATAATATGATTGTATTTTCTAAATAAAATCTATATATCTCAACACTTTAAATAGAGTTTACTCACCTCTTTATGGCCCATTTTGATATACAAGACACAAACGCAATTTACATATGGTAATTCACATTTTGATATACGTATGACGTCATAACTCTTGCACGATTGCGGAACATTACGCAATATTTTACAACTGCCGAAAACTGGGCCCTGGCCAAAACCGGGCACAGTTAATCACAGCGACATTTCCTTGATTCATTTCTCAAATAGTAGAATTGTTTAATTTTTGTCAACCAGGCATGTCTCTGCTACTTCAATGTCCTTGCATACACTGAGTCTTGCACTATGCACCCTGTCAATTTCAATCTGGTGTTGTTTCACCAAACTGTCTTTGTTACTCTCAAGTATCAAGTTTTGTTCACTCAGCTGCCGCACCTTGTCCTTTAGTCTCGTTACATCTTTCATGATGACTGCATTTTCAGTTGTTAATTTTTCAGCATCCTTCCGCCCCTGTGTTGTTTTGAGCTCTGGCTGCTTTCAGCTCACTAGCAAGTTTCTTATTCCTTTTGCGCTCTTCTGACAAGTCTTTTTCTGCAAGTTTCAGTTTTACTGAAAGGTTTTATCTTTCAGTGACAAAATTTGCTCTGTCAAGGAGTCTTTGATGGTGGTTACAGCCCATCCCACCTCTCCATAAAAGTTGTAAGGCATTCGGCAATTTTATCAAATGAAGCACTGGTGTATGGGCTAGAACTGGGTGTTTGTTTTTATTTTTTTTGTTTACCAGCCAAGAGGTTCTGCTTCTGCTTCACTAGAGTAATATCATCACCCTCTTTGGATTCGCGGGAGCACGATGTGTCACCTGAAGGTAATGGCACTCCTGCGGTTGCTCCATGGGATTTGGTCTCCACACTCACTGCAGCATCCTATGGTCTCACTGATATCTCACATGGAGGCTTGACGTGTCTGTCTTGGTCAAAGATGAATACATCACATACTAAATCCACTGCCGTTTTCAGTATTGGAAATTCCTTATTCACAAACTGCTCTACTGCATATCCTTGTTTCAGTATAGTCAGGGTACTAACGTAAACTGTGATTTTCCCCAGCTTTTCAGGCTCAACCACAGTCTTCATCTTATCATCTACAGTTTTCCTCTTAACAGCTATCTGGGTATCAGCAAATATATGGTCTTCCCCCGCTTTGATATTGTCTATCCACTCAACATCAAACTCATTACTTTTGCCCAACTGTTCATAATATCGGACGTCAAGAGCATACATCCAACCACACAGCCTGTTCGCTTTTGTACTGAAAGACACGCTTTGGGCCTGTGGTTTATTCTGGTCCAGGCTGACTTGTTCAAAGGGTATAGCATTTGGTTTATGTCCAGGTGAAACGGATGGTGAATACCGTTATGAGGTACGTACCAATTGCTCATAGCAAGAATTCCAGTCCACAGGGAGTGTTAGGTTGTGTCCAAAATTTGGGGGATCCATTCTGAATCAGTTGTTAAAACGGTTTGTACGATTTTTGCAATGAGTCAGTAGTTTATATAAAGTTTCGGCCTTACACCATCTGTTTACTTGAGATAGGCAGTTCTTCAGCTATAGCTTTAGCAACTTACATACTATAAAGTAACAAAATCCTTCAGGCTTCGCTGCTACATGCGAGTTGTGTTCAGCAGTCGTTTTTCAAAACCGCATCCGCCATCTTGGCGACGTGGTAAAGTATGCTTGTCTCAATTAACTGTTCGGGGGGGGGGGGGGGTGAACCTAACAGTCTGTAGTTATTCCCACTTTTGCCGAACTAAAATATCCAAATGGTACTCCCCAATTGATTTTTCCCACACCGTGTTGAATTAGCAGTATAGGCTTACATGAGTTAGAAGTCAATAATGTGCCATGCACTCACTTCATGATTACTAGTAAAAACCAAATACCACTAATGTCTCACTTTCTTTTATCATACATATCGCAGAACTAAAATATCCATATCCATTAATTCCTCATTCTTATTTTTTTATGTTTTCCACAACTATGTTAAATTTGCAAAGGACATTTTTATAGGCCTACAGTTTGTAATTCTTCAAATGATTAAACAACATAATATAGTCCAAGACTTCTTTACAAATAAAATATGACAGCTTTCACTATATTTCATTTTAATTTTATTTTCCATACATTGATTCTTGTACGGCTTTGACATTTTTAACATGGGTGTGTGGACATGTTTCAACCAGAACTTATAGACATGCAGGTATCTCTTGTCATATTGCTTGACCCTGTACCGGTCACTGCTGGTAAGAAAAAAATATGACCAGAGGCATATATTTTCATTATCCATGTTGAAGGAAGATAAAGTTATTTTCCGTGTTGTAAATAATTTTTAGGGCAGTTGGCACTTTCTTGTTCCAAATGAAAACACTACATTCAGTACTTCGTTTCAAAACCTAACAATTCATGAGGAGTCGCAGAGATACCTTCTCTGCATACGTGAACAATTTCGATCATCAGTTGCAACACATGTGGCAAAATTACCAGTTGGGGGATCAGATGTAGAAATATGTCATTGCAACATTATTATGTCCAGTGTAATTGTGTTTTGTCAATATGGTGGAACTTTTCTCTGGGGAAAAAATTGTCCACTTCAAAGAACGTCCGCTATCCCACCAGTATCATATATTTCCATTGCAAACACTCGGGTACATTATAATGCTATGTTACCCACAGCTAGCAAGTATGTATGTGCCACTTTACCACCTGAACTCTTGGGTGAGCAAGAATCAACTGAAAATGATGAAACAACGATCGGTGATGGTGAAGATGACGATGATGGTCATGGTGATATTAATGTGGTTGACGATGCTGACACAAATTATGATAAAAGTCATCGTGATGACGGTGACAACGATGGTCGTGGTGACAAAAAATAATAATAAAAGAGATGAAGGCTGTGGCGATGACAATGATAAAGGTTACGATGATGACGGTGATGTTGATGGTCACAGTGATGGACACAAAAAACGTGAAGGTCACGGCGATGATAATAATGGTCATGGTGGTGATGATGATGGTGATGACAATGATAGTCACAGTGATGATGGCAACAATATAAATTGTGATTATGGTGATGATAACAATGACAAAAACAAAAAAACCTACATCCCCATCATATCCTCTCTGCTAAAAAAACGCAAAGCACCTGAATATACATATGACTGGCAACCAGCTGCAAAACGAAAGATCACTCAACATGTTGTCAGTGTATGGTCATAGTATCATGCCACTTACATAAATTTATTACCCCAGGTTTATCACCCATTACTTTTCAACATTCATAGTAAAGTGGAAACTACCAGTTACATGCTAAGTCAACATTATACATGGATATAATATATATATATATATATATATATATATATATATATATATATATATATATATATATATATATATATATATATATGTGTGTGTGTGTGTGTGTGTGTGTGTGTGTGTGTGTGTGCGTGTGTGTGTGTGTGTACAAGACAAAGTAAGTATTTTTTCAGCCTCAGGGACTGCTGGTGCCATTAGTGAATAAACCCAACGGTAATATGTTTCTTTGAGTTGGGTAAACAAAATCGCAAAGGCCTAATGTATTTTTTCATGAACTTTATAAAAATCTTTTCGGATTCTGCAGTAATTACAGTTTTACTTCCCGATTTGGCTACAAAGTTTTAAGGCTTGTGCAATTAATGTTCAAATGGGTGTTCGCCGCTTGCTGCTTGCAAAAGGTACAATCTCGAAATGTTGTCGATGTCCGCTATATCTACACGGTTTCACGCCAGTAATACAACCTGTGGAAACACAGACGAACAGAGCTACCATCTTCTAGTTCATTCAATGGATTACAAGCACATATGTATTATACACCAGAATGTTTGTAGGATTTTACACCAGCAAACAGGCGCATGCATGGTAATTTTTTTAGCAAATTGCCATGGCAACCAGCGTAGTACTATTTGCAATATCATTGCGCGCACACCGTGTTGACTCTAGCTGTGGTACTGTGTATTCTGGTGCCACCGTGCATGCCTTCATCATATTCACTTCAGCTCAAAGTATGCACTGTTTTTCACCATCAAGCCAAAATATGCCTTTCTTTCAGCAAAATGTTTGAAAATACGGCCCCTTACATTCCTAGGCCTCATATTTTATTGGCACTCTCCAATCTGTTACCTCACAACACGGACATCACGAACATTTTCTGGCTTTGTTTCGAGATTAAAGCGGATGAAGCGGGCCGTGAACAGTGTATCATTATTAATTATCATTTAAATATGATTGCGTTTTGGCATGATAAAATGTTAATTCGGACGGGGGTTTCATGATCTTTGGCTCTTGCTTTCGGGGTGGATGTGAGGATTTTTTCTCTTTCACTCTTTCTTTCTTCGGTGGTTAAGCACTGCTTTTTATGGCTTAAGTGGTCATGGATGTGAGGATTTTTCTTTCTAAAGTTTGGTGGTTAGGCACTGCTTTTGGGATGAATGTGAGCATTTTTCTTTCTCGCCCTCCCTCCCTCCCTCCCTCCCACACGTTTTTCTGTACAAACGATTATAAAGTGCCTGTAGCTGGAAATGTGCTTTTTTTTTCTTTCAGTGTTTGCAACTATTAATTGGAGCCTAGAAAAACCAAGCAAAAACGCATATAAAGCACAACACAAAATAATTACCCAAACTGAATGAATGCTGGGCCCATTCTGCCTCTTATGGTCTAGAACCAACAAAACTTGTGATCAATGTTTATATATACGGCTCACATTCATGTATATATAAATTTAGTTGTTGCATTGCCTTTGGTCATTGACGGTTTATAGATAGTGGACCAAGATCGATACACAGTCATGGATTCTGTGTCACCTGCCCCAGAAACAGCAAAACTCAATGATTTACATATACATTCACAATTCTCTTATTGTATACCTAACAAAGTCCTGACCAAGAACAAAGTCAAATCATTGGTAGTGCCTTGATGTGGATTGAATGACCGATGCAATACGTACAGTACATCAAGCAACACCATCCAATGAGCCACAGAATCCTGATCAGTGATTGACACATACATACACTTGCTATATTGCTAGCAGGTACAAGTGTTGTTATCAATATGGATCCATTCTGCCTGTCCAGGATCAGAACAAGCAAAAGACATGATTAATAATTTATAATCATAATACTTTTACCTCTTGTCTTGCTAGCTCTCATTGACAAAAATAATGGACCAGGAAACTATTTGGTGTCTCCTGGTATTGAAAGAGCAAAACTCATGATAAATAATCTGTATACACTCGTATACATGTGTATGCACTTTTTCTTTTGTCGGATGTAATTGACATTATAGATAGTCGACCTATAAGGGACTCATTCTCCCTGCACTGGTCAAGAACCATCAAAACTCATGATCGACGATTTACATTGATATAAACATTCATAATCATGGCTGTACACTTGTTGTATTGCTACCTGTTATTGGCATTATAAATAATGGAACCATTTTGCCTCATCTGGTCCCTAACCAGCAAAATGCATGATCAATGATTCACATGGTATAAACATTCATATTTATGTACACTGTTGTATTGCTAGCTGTTATTGACGTATACAATGGATCACGGACCTATTTTGCCTATGAAAACTGATAATAAGCTATATACCCTCACACACACACACACACACACAAATACATACATACATACATACATACATACATACATACATACATACATACATACATACATACATACATATATAGTTGACATTAAACCATTAAAACTCATGATCAATGATTTATTTACTCCGAGATTTATATTCACTTTGTTGTATTGCTAGCATTTTTTGTCATTTAATAAATAATGGACCCATTCTGCCTCATCTAGTCCCTTAGCAGCAAAACTCATGATCGATGATTTACATGGATATTAAGATTCATAATTATGTATGTACACTTGTTGCATTGCTACCTGTTATTGTCATTATAAATAATGGAACCATTCTGCCTCATCTGGTCCCTAACCAGCAAAACGCATGATCAGTGATTCACATGGTATAAACATTCATATATATGTACACTGTTGAATTGCTAGCTGTTATTGACGTATACAATGGATCAGGGACCAATTTTGCCTATCAAAACTGATAATAATCTATACACACACACACACACACACACACACACACACACACACACACACACAGAGTAAATGTTTTGCCAGCTGTACTTGATATTATACATAACGGACCAGCTAGAACCAGCAAAACTGATGATCAATTAATTACGTATATGTATACATGGTATAAACATTCATATATATGTACAGTTGTTGTATTGCTCGCTGTTTTTGATATTATAAACAATGGACCAGGGACCAATTCAGCCTTTCCTGGTCCAGAACTAGCAAAACTCATGGTCAATAATTTATATACCATCACGCACACACGCGCACACACACACACGCGCACACACACACAGAGTAAATGTTTTGCCAGCCGTACTTGAAATAATAGATAATGGACCTGCCAGGGACCCATTCAGTCTCACGTGTTCCAGAACCAGAAAAACTCATGATCAATGATTTATATACACTGACATATATATATATATATATCATTTGACAAGAGAAACATTCTGCCTTGTCTGTGTATTGGGTTGTGTATTGGCAGGAATATACACCAGAGACTCATTCAGCCTTGTATGTATGTTAATTTGGTTGTTTATTGAAGGGAAGATACATATCATAGCCATGAACATGTTAAATGTGACCTCCCTTATTCCTCATGCAGAGTGTAGTTCTAGCTAACATCCAATATACCGCACTGAGGATCGAATATACATACTTGGGGGGGGGGGGCATCCGAGCAGATTGCTATATGGTCCTAATTGTGAAAAATTACATCTAGTTATGCAGAGTCACACCTGGTAAGCACTGGAGTTTAGGCTGCTGTCAAATATGTTACTTGCAATAAGTATTGACTATATTGTTAATCTCCTGAGAACTAGGGAAAATCCACTCTATCCAAAGCTACTAAGAAGTCATCTTCAATTTGTGAGGATGGATTAACCTGTATGTTTTGAGGGGAGTCTACAATAAACCATCTATGTTCTTCCCAACCTTGCAATTAGCTTGACCACTTGCTCCCTTTTCAAGGTGACTCCTGCTTCTCCTTTACTCCTCTCTTTTGGTTTATTTCTCACAGATGAATGTATTTGGAAATTTTCTTCTGCACTTAATTTGTTGTCTCCACTTTGTCCGTGTGCAGTGTTTTGTCCTGTAACGTGAAGGCCATGCAGGTCTGCCACAGAATGATTAAGATGACATTTGAAGTCGGTGTAATCAACTTTTCGTAATTTTCTTTTTGTTGTGTTGTCTGTCATGAGAAGAGGGTTTCTTCTGTTGGCTATTGTACCTCAAAAAGGACTTCTGCAGTAAATTTTTCCTTCCATTTTGCACAATACCAATTATTGTCCAAATAATTTACAACATTTTGCTTATGTTCATGAGGGAGAAGATTCTCAGGGATATCATCCATAACAAATAATTTAAACTTGGTCATCAAATTATCTCTCAAAGTGGCATTCCAACTTCTCAGGACACCTTTGAAACCAGTTTCCAAAGGGCATAAAAACATTTTTAAGTACTCATCTTCACTGATGTGTTTTCCGAGAGCAGTCAGACCATGAAAGCTACATAAGCTTGACTAATCCCTGATGAAAAACTGCATTGCAGCTCTCCATTGCCTTATCATGCTGGATCATGGGCTTAAAACAGCTGCCACTCATGGCACACGGACGGATCCAAAAGAAGCCATTCCCATCATTACAAATGTACTACTGTCTGGGATGACCACGTCTTTTCATTACACTGTGTGTTGGCTGTGATTACTTGAAATGTCAAAACATGACTATCTGCATTTTGAACATTCGATATTGAAGCAATGCCTGCTCTTCCTTTTTTGTTTGCATTACAATAACTGACTTTTCCTGTTCTGAAATGTGCCATATTCAAATCGTGCTTGATGTCATAACCAAACACGTGACTTCCGCACTCTTGTATTTTCGAAATGATCTCTGTCCCATCAAGACTCATTTGGTATTGCTTCCCCATAATGTCTAGCCCTCCTTGGAAAAGCAAAACCAGTCCATAGTTTTGCTCCACTACTTTCTCCTCTTTTGCCAGTCTGAATTAATCGGAATGGGATCAGCCTTAGTCATGCGTCTCTGTAGGTAATGGTTGTCAACAGTGTAGTATCTTCTCTTTATCTGTAAAATAATATGACAAACTGGATTTGGTGAATTCACATACACTGGATTAGATCTTCTGTCTATTGCAGGAATCTGATGGGAGTGCACTTTCCAAAATCCCTTGCTTTATCTCAATCATCCCTAACACCCAATGCAGGTCTCTGGTTTTCCTGAACAGGTATATTTCTTTGGTAGTTGTCATTTTTACTGGATTTATAAACTTTCCAGCATTCACGTTACCAAGTTCCACACAAATTTTCAAAGTCTGCTTGGAATATAAATGCTGGTTATGAACAGGCTCAGTTTTGTTTTGTTTTTGTTTGTTGTTTTTTTTGTTTTTTGTTTTTTATTTGCCACTAATTGGCCTTGTCGGGGAACTCCATTCTTCTGCTCACGCTGGCAGCTAGCTCTACAAATATTTTCCTTCAGCATATTGGTTACCACTGCTGACTGTCATTGTGCCCACAGATACTACACTTTTTACCGGATGCAAGAGAAATATGACAATGGCTACAAATTTGATCCTCTATCTTGAGATTCGTCAAAAGCTCACCACAAACACTTCTGCACTCTTCCGGTTTGGAAGAACATCTGATGAATGCTGTTACAACCTGCAACCTTGAATTTCTAATTTCACTATGTGGTACTATCCTCTTGAATGTTTCATCAATCTTGTGCATTTTTCCCCATGATGCACTTTTAGTCACTGAAACTGTTAGTGTACTTGCTTTATATTCCGGAATCAGCTTGTCGTTGTCACAGAATATTTTTTGTAGTACTGAAACTTAAATTGTCCAAATATTTTTATTCCACCCCTGTAGGAATATCACACACATAATCGCATTTCATAACTGAACAAAAACTCTATCAGATAACCACTGATAGCACTCAGGACTGTTGAAGTATGACTGGATTTGCTGCAGAATCCTCGTGTCGGAGAGACATTTCTTCACATATAAAGACTTGAGCCCACGAACTTTGACACTGTTTTTTCTATTTTGAAGGCAACACTCTTACCTTACTAAGGCTCTTTTTTTTCTGGAATGACACCAATGGCATCTTTGTCAAATAAACTCACCAAGTTTGGACCAGCCAAATGATACACAAGGTTTTCTCACATTTTTTGGTTGCTCCTCTACAACTTGTACACCTTTTTGTGAACCACACTGCTCATTACAGGGTTCTGACAAATTACATTCCAGGTCATTTTTCACATCCAATATAATCTCGCCTTTCACATCTGAGAATTTCATATTATATTTTACATCTGATTGCACATGTACAGGAGACTTTACATAACATTTGATGTCAGACTTAATGGCACTGGAAGTTCATGGAGTGCATTCCGAACTGTCCAAAAAATGTTGGATTTTGTCAACAATGTTTGTATAAAAAAGACTGAAATTTTCACATTCCAAAAAAAGTGACCCAAGGAATTTTGAAAGCGTTTGCCCAACATTGTGAACGTTCCAATCTGATTGAGCTACGTTTCTTCTGAAAAGACACGAAGAGCATTTTTCTAAAAATAGTGAACAAGTTTTGACCAGTTGAACTGTATCTGTGGTGTCTTTCCTTGCCTCTGTCTGCCTTTCTTTTCTGTACAGAGAGACGCTCCTACATTTACATTTCCACCAGTAAAATCAGCATCTTCCTTTGCAGGTTCGTCAAACTTTTCTTTTTTTTTCTATAAAACCTTCTATGTGTTCTTTCTTTCAATACAGTTTTCTACATTTTCATTCTTGCTAATAGAATCTCCTACCTTTTTCGTCTTTTCAACAAGGTCGCCTGCCTTTTCTCTCTTTTCAACAGGTGGCATGACACATGTACTATTTAATTCATTCGTGGAAAAACCTTGCTTCCCTTTAGCATTTGTATTTCCATTTCGCTTTTTACCCAAGGAAAAACTTTACCTATTTACAGATGGCTTCCTCTGCCATGATCTCCACTTTGGAGGCTGCTTACCTTTCAGGGTACAAAATTGCCTTTTCATGTATATTTTTATCTGGTAAATTTATCCAGTCATAAGTCAATCTAAAATTGCAGCTCTCATCATACCAGAATATCTGGAAATATTTCCCGTATATTGCAATCCTGCTGCTGGTCCAGTCAACATATCGTACTTACTCTTTGTCATTTCCTGAAAACTTTCTCGATCTAAAGTACAAATTGATATCCCTATCATTACTGCAACACCGGGCACTGAACCACACATTTGCAGAGGGTATCCCATGCAAAGTGATGTGCACATATGGTTAAACCCTGGGATTCCTTGGTGAGAAGACCTATGTTTCTTCATTAACTCTGCAAATTGTGAGATCAGTTGAGCCAAGTCATTTGGTATGGAGTTAGCTAAACTATAACAATAATGCATTTCACTGTTATGTACATCATATACACAAGGACGTGTATATCTCTCCCCCATTACCGACAGTTAATCTTTTTCCTTAATCACAGATCGACACAAAATTCCAACTTGTACATATGAGTTTAGGACAACTGCCTATCAAATGGGCAAAAAGGTAAATTGTAAAATGGGAATTATGCCAATTAGGGGCAATAGAAAAATTTAAATTATGAACATCTGTCCAATAACTATGGGTAGAAGTGCCAATCCAATTTCCATTTTTAGATTTGTGTTATACACACATCCAGTGAAAAGTAAATACAAGTAGTAGCATTTTAATTTATGCACAATTTTGAAAAAGAAAGACACAAAATTTAAATTGTGAATACCTTCAAAACTATTTTAGATATAGGTGCAATCCAAACATTAATGTATGGGTTTGTGATATGACTGCATCTAATGGACCATAAACCAAAAATTGTAGCATTTTAATTTATGCAAATTAGGAGAGTATACGGGTTTTAAATCTTTAATATCTTCGCAACTGTAATAGATTGTGGCGCCAATCCAATTTCAATGTATAAGCTTGTGTCATACACACATCAGGTTAAAAGTGAACATAAGTTGCAGCGTTGCATCATTTCAATTTATGTAAAATAGCCGTATACACAAAATTTAAATCCAGAATACCTTCGAAACTCTTATAGATAGATGTGCTATTTCACCTTGAATTTATTGGTTTGTAAAGGATCAGGAACTGTGCTAAGGATCAGGAACTGTGCTCAGCTGATGCAGCCTGCGTGGGATGGGTGTGCAGCGTTGTGTGTACAGGAAAAAATGTGGAATGACAATGTGGTATTTTCGCCCCTTGAATGTCTGGAGTCTTTCTGAAGACAAAATGAGATGTAGCCACTTAGATCTGTCTGAACATTTTGACATTATAATTATGATCACGCTACGTTACCTGGTTTCCACACATTTATAAGGCGGAGCCGTCCTACTGGCGCCGCCCGCCTGCCGATAATTTATTAACCCTCTTGAGACGTGTGGTAGGCCTATGTTGTACTTCAAAAGCCTATATTTTCGTTACCATATGCATTTGATAAGGCCATACCTTTTTCGTTGGAGGCACCTATATTTGCCCGTGATGCAGCTGAATGATAGTTGGGGGATCGCCCCGTGAAATGAAAGGGGTGAGCCCCTATTATAGTAGGCTAGCCTACTTCGGTGCACCGCATGTCATCCCGCCTGAATTTGTCGGAACCATTAACCCCTTTAAAGCGTCCATGGATCCTGTACAAGTAGACCTATTTGTAGAGATCATTTTACGGCCAGCCACCACAAACTTAATAATAGATCAAATACAGACCAATTTGACATCTGATTGAATGCATAATTTAGTTTGTCTAGGGTTAGTGGACCTGTTTCAGATGTGTGACAATGATATCACATATCTGAACTGCCAATCGGTACAAATCATCCGGCCAATGGAAGTTCTATCTACTGTAGTTAATAAAATAATGCCACTCCAAAGTTTTTTGTTGACGGACGGACAGAAAATGAGTGATTAGTCTCGCTAACAGCTTATGCTGGCGAGACAATAATAGTGATCAAACTGCTTCAAGCCACATATCCACCATGTACGAACTCTCCTCGCTGTATGAGAATGAACCTCCTCATCCTTGTTTCCACAAAAGTTCACAAAATAAAACAGATGTTTCCTCATGGGAGGCCATTTCTCATGATAGCTCTATACATATTTGAAATAAAATCCCCTTGCCCAATCGATGTTGTCCAGTCATGTATGTGCAAAAAAATGTTCAATCATATTGTCGTCCGTTTGTGCATGCTGACTACTCATACTTGACTGCAAAGTGTGTGCATAGTCCATTGTTGCCTTTTTTATCACAGTCGGAGGACGCCGCTATTGATGACCCTAATCCCCTGATGCAAAGGCAGAACAAATTACCGAGTCTTCACTAACGCGCCGTGTTTTACTTTTTCTACTGAGGTATGTTGATCTTTTTCTTTCGGAAAAGTACATTCCTCTTCTTTCGGCCCCTCTGTATAAAAAAGGGGAAAACATGTATCTACGCCGCAAAGCATCTGCCATAGCGACGACCTGGTGACATTATGCTGTATTTTAAACTAAATTTATATTAAAAACGTCATATATTCTTTTAACGAAATATGCACAATTTAGTGGTAGAGGCATACTCTTTTGGTCGTTGTATTTATATAAGTGCGTGTTTGTTTTTATGTCTATTTTGACCCGTGATTTATTCCCACGAGTTGTATTTAGTCACGGAAGCCAACGCAAGGAAAAATGCTTTCTGTTTCTGTTACCACACCAAATTGAAATACTATCTCTTAAAACTATTTGCAGAGGTATACTCCCCTGAATCAGCATATACAGACAACATGAAATACCGACTAAAATAAAGAAATATTCGAGAAAAATGCTTACCGTTCTCGCTCTGACGGTGAAATGTTGGTCGATTCAACCACAACGTCACGAGGTCTGAACAAACACAGTGGTGATGGAATTCATAGATGGACACACAGTGTATGATCATGCTCAAATTGGGCACCAACCACGCAGCATGAGTGCAATATCTCTTTTTTAATGGCACTTTGGTACATTATTTTGCGCTGGACAACTATTGCCATGAAAAGTGATCTTGAAATCACTCACCCCAGCACCATATTCGCTTCATGCGACACAACCGTCCTGTCAGAATCTTTCGATTACTGGCGTATTCTTTTTCTTGACAACTGTGAATCTTCACAGCACGTGTGATTTTCCTTACCATGACCAGGGCTCCCATTTTGGCTGTGGTGACCTATAGTGAAGATTGTAAATTATGAATAGATTTTAGTTTCGACACATTCGAAGTCTGTGCAGTGTAGGAAAATGTACTCGACATTTTCTTTATTGACCTTGAAAAACAAAACGTTTACAGTTCTTCCTGTGTGCACTTTTTTTTAGTATTCCATCAATTCTGCTCGAAATGTGTTCGGTAAGATACTTTTCGTTGTCTGTATTGGCAACTACTGTGCTGTGCCCAGTGCCGTTCACTCTTGGAAGGTGAACATGTCAGTGTATCACTCTTGGAAGGTGAACATGTAAGGGTGCATGCGTCTGTCGTGTTAAAACACAAAAGATACACGCACATGAGTTCCGCTGTCTTGCCTCAGAGAACAAACCCAGCCACCGCGCTTGGACAGCCACCGAAGACTTCGTGGCGGGCCGGGGTCGATGTCTTCAGTAAAACCTCAAGGGAATTCGGGGAAAGGGGTTGCCTGAGACAATACCCTAAGGAGTCCGTTGGCAACCAAAGTAAAAAATAAATGCAGACTATTCAAAAGTAATCATATTAGACAAAGTGAACCAAACAACTTCCAGATTTTGCGAGTTCGGGCCCAGTTAAGTACCATGCATTACTTGCTTTACTCCCGCGACCCCTCCACTGCATGAGGTTGTCCCCTTCAGGATTCATCTGCATTTGATTCACCAAATTCAGAATCAAACTAGAAAACACAGATTTGCATGGAAACAAATCTGTGTGCGTGGAAAGTTTGCATATGTTTGATAGCATTTTGGGGTGTGGGGGGTTGGGGGGATCTTTCTGCATATTTTCGGCTTAGAACTCTTCACTACACATTTATTAAGCTTGGTCATGATTCGAGAAAATATGTCATTTGAAAAGATCCAAATCGTCCTCACTCTCCAATAAGCATAATTGTCTTCAAATATGTTCCATATCAGTGCGAGCATCAGCATAGGAAAGGTCATGTCAGCGCTCCATGCAAAAACTCGTACTCAGTGACATGGAACGACCTATGCATAGGCGTCACTTTCCATGTGCGCAAATTAAAAAAAAAATGAATTTTTTTATTTAAATACAAATTAGTTTGGTAAATTAATAACAAAGTTATATATAAACGGGTCGTCAGTGGGAAAGCATCAAGCATGTTTCGCAGCCTACAATTCCACGAAGTGTATTCGGCGAACTGAGGATGATGCTGTTGGTTAAAGATACTTTAGTTTACCATTCTACTGTTAGGTGGCCCAAAAGTTCTTCGTATGCAATACGTACCAGAGCATATCTGAATCAAGCCGTGTTCAGTTCGGCTAAATATTTCATATACCTTATATATTACTAAGATTTTCACTGTTTGCCTAATTTCCTTATTTAAAAACATACAACTTATCATATTTATTCATAAGCATAGTATTGTAGGTTGAAATTTTCAGTGATATATTTTAAAAATTTCCACAGCGTACACTATCGATCTGGACATGTGATGCCACAAATGTTTGAACCTACGTGCAACCTGGTATTAATAGCGAGTGGAAAATAAAATAAGTTGTACTTGCTTCGGCAGTACATATACTAAAATTGGAACGATACAGAGAAGATTAGCATGGCCCAAGGATGACACGCAAATTCGTGAAGCGTTCCATATTTTTTGTTTGTTTGTTGTTTTGTATTTTTATAACGGCTGCAACCGACCGCATTGGTTTTTGTTGGGCTGCAGGAAAAGGAAAACCTCAGTGCGCATGCTCACATTGCCCACTTACCAGACGCATGACCAAACAAGTCCTCCCTGCGCTGTTCCAGGCATGAAGTTGAACCACAGCCCGGAGGTGTGGAGGGGAGTGCGACTTGATCTATCAATAACGCACCCTTTGTTAGGGCACCTTTTCAAAAGATGATACTTTTGTTAGGGATTTTCTCAAAAACCAAAATAGCAGAAAATATGGTCCCAAATTGCGACAAACGTGCTCCAGTGAGAAAGTTTTGACCATACTCAGGGAAATTTTCCAGAAATTTGTGCCATAAAAGAAAAAAATTGCCTTTTTCTAGGGAATTTTTGTCAAAATACTGGACGTCTGTTATAGAAATTTCGCTAAAAAGAGGGGCCTTCAGAGCAACACATACCCAGTATCGTCACTAATGAGAGTAACCGGCCCAGACACAATAAAAAAAAAAAAA
Organism: Hermodice carunculata; assembly: GCA_964020975.1. Lineage (NCBI taxonomy): Eukaryota > Metazoa > Annelida > Polychaeta > Eunicida > Amphinomidae > Hermodice > Hermodice carunculata. The sequence goes on from OZ026620.1 coordinate 19,836,204, forward strand.
AATCGAGAGAAAGCTCTGCAAATCTTTGCAGACAGAAAACACACGCACACACACACTCACAAGTTCAGTTTATTGTTTAATATCCTTTAATATTACAAATCATGAAAAAGAGGCATTTTGATGACCATCCGTTTGGCAGTCCTTAAATTTGTGACGAAAATTGGATTACTTGTGTACATTTTGTAGTAAAGCTATGATTAATTGTTGGAAATAGGAGCATCTCGAAACAGGTGTGTCGACCATATGTGAAAGCATTACTGTCCCCATAAATATAGTAAACATACATGGGCTATTATTAAATAATGTCCAACTTTCTTGTTAACCAAAATCTACACGTGTGTACTGTGCACACATCTGTAAAATGAACACTACAACAAATGGGCCTGGGTAAATAAAGACACTGTCCCCAATATGAAATGCCATGTGAAAAATTAGTTGCCTAACCTGTGTATACATAACGTGAAAACATTACATGTTCATGCCATAGAATTATGAATTAGAATCTTCCCGTAGGTCTTTCAATGTACACAGAATGAATAAACTTTTTGTAGTACAGGCCTAGGCCTATATACATTGTCCCTCCCTCCCTCCCCCCTACCAGCACACACACACACACACACACACACACACACACACACACACACACGTATAGGCCTGATCACATCGTTGAATATATAGCATTATTTTCAATTTAAGACCAATACTACGAAGGAAACCTGGCTTTGTGACCATATTTAGTAAATACGATCATATAACTGCGTAAATAAAACGAACACTTTCAGTTGCATTTTAGCCTAGGTTGACAGGCAGCTCGGCGCACCTTGCGCGCCATGCGCATCCAGGTCACTTTGTGCCCAAGGAAAACACTACATAAAATTAGTAAATTTTTACATGGAGGTTTTAAGTTGTTCTAATTTGGTCCTCCTCGGGCTCAGTTATATTGTATCTTATTCACTTCAGTCTTTAATGGCTTAATATTCCGTCCAGAAATATCGTGCATAAGCTTTGGAACACGTAGGCCTAATGTTTTGTATGGTGCAGAGTCTGAGTATGTAACAATAGATAATGCCGCCATTTTAAACTTTTCACTTATTTTATGGCCCATATCTCGGTAAGAGGTCCCGCGCAAATAAAAAAATGAAATTGCAAGTGCCTCAAGCAAAACTGTCGACCCCGAAAGTGTGCCGAGGAAAGCTCTCATAGTGGACTTGGTATTCAATCAGTAAAAACACCCAGCTCAACCTTTATTCTTCTGCACAGATTACACAAAATATAATTTGGTAGTCAGTATTATTAACACATCAGTAGTTCTACTTGACCGGTTGTTTTTAAAACAAGATCCCCCTCCCTTTTTTTTCAGGTATGCTGCGGCCGACCTCATTTGCGATGGGATGGTTGCACAGCTCCCCTTCCTCACTCTCCTCCCCCCCCCCCCCCCCCGCCTCGGTCCAGCCACTAAGTGCGCACGCTCCGTACGCCTGTACTTATGTAATATTACGGTACCGTTACAACACAGCGTTAGAACCACGCGCATCTGTATTTCCACTGTCTTTGGAACTGGCATTTATGTTATTGTTGGGGGTCGTTGTTCATCCACCCAATCCGTGCGGCTGAACATAAATTCAAATTTCAATGAGGGCTGAGTCTTGGCGTATTTATCGTACATGTATTTGTATATATATATATATAGGCATATATATATATATATATATATATATATATATATATATATATAGGCATATATATATATATATATATATATATATATATATATATATATATGTGTGTGTGTGTGTGTGTGTGTGTGTGTGTGTGTGTGTGTGTGTGTGTGTGTGTTAACATCGAACATATGTCCTGTATGGACGCAGTTTTACATGAATCACGGAATCGACGTCACACTTAAAAAAAAAAGTTTTGTAGACTTCAAAAGGATCTAACATTGGATCAGATGGGCCATGAACCTGGAATTCCTCCATGGATATAGGCAAAAGTTTTAAGTACACTATTACTTGAAATCAACGATTCTGTTCCAGGAGAAGTGTTTTTAATGAGACATACGGATTAATGTGGTCCGTATTAATGAGGTTCCACTCTATTAATCTTCGCAGCTTGCAAGTGTTGCAACTTCTTTCTTACAGAGAACCTTTTATATGGTATGTACTCGTTTTCAATTTCAGGCTGCTTTGACCGTGAAACAAGAGGCGTGTAATTTTATGTCCACAGGCAAACAACTTTACAATAAAAAAAGCATTCAGAAAGTTCATGTTCCCAATATAAATATAATGCCCGTGCTGTTCTTGTCACTTTTTTTTACAACTAAACACAGGAATTCCGTGATTTTGCAAGCTCGATCAGGTATAGTAGTCTGTTCTTCTGGTTTTTGATTACCGATACCAGGAATGACAAGCCAGGGTATACGTCAACCCAAGCCTCCAAGGACTTGACCATTCAGAAACACGAAGTGAGCGGGAATGCGGTGACATGGCGCTGAACTTCGTGTGTAAAAAACTTAAAGGTGACTGTTGTTACGAAGTGGACCCCAAGGCAAATGGCAGTTTTATGATAACAACTGTTATCATGCTAATATCTGAAAATAGGAAACAAACCAGGTTAGTGGGGAAAGTAAAATAACACAGGTAGAATACAATACAGATAAAATAGAATAAATCATACAGGCGTACATAACAAAATCATAGTTGGTGCATCAACACAACATTCGAAAGTAAGACCAACACAATCAAATAACAACAAATTAATAGTATGGCATGTAAAACATGGTCCATTGGCATGAAAAATGCTCAACAAGATACCTATATATAGGAAGAATTCACAATACCGTCTCTCACATATTTATCAGGTCGTGTGGATACCAGTTGTGACAGATCTAGAGGGGTTCGAAAGAACCCCCATTCCCCGGGGGGGGGAGGGGAGAGAGAGAGAGAGAGAGAGAGAGAGAGAGAGAGAGAGAGAGAGAGAGAGAGAGAGAGAGAGAGAGAGAGAGAGAGAGAGAGAGAGAGAGAGAGAGAGAGAGAGAAAGATACCATCATGGTTGAAAATATATATTCAATCAGCTTAAAGTGAGTTTTTTGATCTTATCATTTGTGATAACTTTGACATTTAGATGATTTGCTTTTGAAGCAAATATTCTTGTATGGTTTGCACTGCATGTATCTGTTTATTTTGTAACCTAATATGAGTCTGAGTTATGATGTGTTATTATCCGTAACACAATTGTTCTTTTCATAAGGAGTATCATTTGAGTTATGCAATATTGTATTCATTACATTTTATTCATTATTATTTGTATTATGTGATCCCAATAATTCTTTTTCTTTCTGTCTTTCCTTCCTTCCTTTCTTTTTTTTCTTTGTTGTTAGCAACCAAATTTTGTGTTGTGCTTTTGTCAGGCAGTCTTTTTCCACAAATCATCAAACTGGCAAGATTACTGACCTTCCAATTAGAATATTGCTTGGAATTGTCATGAACATCAAAATAATGTAAACTAGGGACAAGTAACGTTTTAAAACGCTCCATATCTCCAAGACTATTGTAGATAAACAAATAATTCTACCTTGTACAAGTAAGTGTGTGGCACTTGCCAATCAACCTGAATATGAAAATAGGTTGCAGCATTTTAAATTTTGCTAATCAAGGACACTTAGAAATTTAAATCTTGAAAATATTCAAAGTTTCTTACAGACAGAAGTGATATTTCAATTTCAGTATATCTATGTTTGTGGCAAAGGCAAATCCAGCGAACAGTAAAGCACAGTTGTAGCATGTTAATTTACGTTAATCAGGGCCACTTGAAGATTTATATCTTGAGCATCGTCAAAACTATTATAGATACAGGTGCCACTCTAATTTTAATGTATAGGTTTGTGCCAGTGGCGAATCCAATGAGCAATGAAACAAAGTTGGAGCGTTCTAATGTATGATAATTCAGGGCCCTTGAAAAATGTAAATCTTGAATATCTTCAAATTGATTATAATAGAAGCACCATTTTAATGCCAGTTTATCAGGTACGTTCCAGCGTTGAATGAAATGAACAGAAAAACATATTGTTTCTAATTTGTTCAAAGCAGGTGGATACACATAATTTAAATCTTGAATACCTTCAAAATTAGTATAGCCTGAGGTAGAGGGGCTGTTCCAACTTAAATTTACAGGTTTGTGGTATCACTGAATCCAATGAACCATAAATCAAAATTGTGAAGCAAAATCTTCTTTTCTTGTTTTACTTTACGTCTTACGTTTGTCTTAATTTTCAGTTTATTGTTACGTTGATTTTGTGTACTGTTTATAGCGTTTTCATGAGTGACGCCGAATAAAGTCAATCAAACCAAAATAAAAAATCCAGGCAACAAATCATGTTTGACTATTAGGACTGTGAAGTGAAAGTAGGTGGCACGTGGGTGCGTGGAATCTTTAACAGTAAAATGCCGTCATGTGGCGCCATCTGATGACTGAAAGAACTCTGTTCTCGAATTTAGCGCCACAGCGTATGATTATGTGTTCCTCCGCTCACCGTTGGGCACCTGGAATACGAATTCAGTCCCATTTACAAAATTAAAATTAATTTTGTTGGCTTCATATATCTTGTGCACTATATGTTGATGAAAAGAGCGACACAACTTTACCATATGGCGTGAGAACTAAATGTGGCTTGTGACTAAACCGGAAGTATATTATTACACAATGTTGTGTGTTGCACAGCCCTTCTCACAATGGCACAGCTGATGAAAAGGATGCCGGTACGAAGGCAAGTGGTAGCGAGGCATGTGCGAGTGATGTTGCACAACAGAGGTGATGCGCGGTGAAATGTGAACAAAAGTGACTTTTGCAGCAGAGAAAATACTACCATTTGGGTCATAGCGGATATAGGGCGCGCTGTCAATGCCAGATTCCAGGACGAAGGCGAAACAACACTTGCACGTTGCAGCTTGCAGAACACTATCGAGTATATATCGTTGAACCCCAGTACTGCCACTGCCAGGATATTTGTCAACAAACAAGGCCTTCACGTGGGTGCTGTCACTGTAGCCGACTTCTAACGACAGTTGTCGCAAACAGCAATATGCTGGGGGCACAGATTTTGCTGTTTGTCAAAGAAGAAGGGAAAGATATTGCTACCACTACTGGTCACAGGTTTATACTGTTCCGATGTTCTCATGGATCTGTGCCGCAGGGGAAGAAAACACATGGTCCTGGATGGGCTGAGTGTATATTATGAGTCTTCACGCAACTCATGAAAGAAGTGAAGTTGAAAAGGGCTGCATGCGTGCATCGTAGGCTGCAGGCAAGAAGTGTCATGAACTGGCCACACCCGGTAATTTAAATCTGAGCTACTGCTTACTCCATTATTGAAGTTGCAATTGATCATGATGTAAATGCTGACAATGTTTGCCTCTTGTTGTAAGCAGGCAAGTAGAAGGTGACCCATCCAACTTGATCTCGTTATTTTTATAAGTGCAGCGTCAGTGAGCTAAGCATGGACCAAAGTGAAGAGCCCGTCTCCACTAATAGCTTTGTGGCCAGATACCATCATTGGAATAGGTTTAGCATCCATACCAGCTAGGAGCTGCGTGGAATTTCTAGTGTACCAAGCATTGACAGCTACAATATAGTCAGCTGAACTTTCCTAAGCCCAGTACATAATGGGTGGAATAAGCTTCTGTGGTCCAGGAGAGGACCTCAGCACCTTGCCTGTGACAGGCTTCTTGACTGAGTGTCAAGCAGACCTGGTAGGCTTAATACCACAGATATTCATACTATTGGTAGTTGTGCCAAACATGATATTTAAGTGGCTTAAACTGCGATCTCCATGTGACGCAACAAATGCAAAGTCATTACTGCAGTTTCCAGGACACAATGTGCGATGGGTTTTGACTATTGCACTGGTAATTGTGATGTTATTTGAAATAGCAGAAGCTGGGCTGTCTGATACGATTGACAAAGGACCACATGTACACCTTCATTTAGTTAACTCTTTTGCCCTGGTGGCAGTAATATTAACCATAGTTTTCTACAATTTTGTGGAGATGTATAACTTGCCTAGGTTTTTATTTTTACTTTTCCTCTACTGGAGTTGTGTATTGATTGTGAAGGTGGTGAAAATTGTGTCACTGACAAAGAAAGGCATTGGATTTGATTACCTGCGTTTGGACTTGGTATTCGTTGATCTGATTCTGTCAGTTCTCCTATGGACTGTTGATCTTTATCTTCTGTACACACAGGTAGGTTAATTCAGCAGGGCACCTGCTGAGTCAGTGAAACCCTTCCTTACAAGCACTTCCAAACTCAAACAGCTGTTTTCAGAATTAACAAATCAGGCCTTCCCCTGTCACTCGCCAATGTAGCAAAAAACTATGAAAAAAACACTTTGGCTATAATTTTTTACAATTGGCTAATGGTTAACAGATAGGAGTGTCCCAAACATTGTATTATGCACACAAATTTGGCTACAAAATTAAAATTTCCAGGGGAAGCCCTGAAAAGTTATTAAAAGTTGACATATATTTGTGAGAGAGGTTAATGTAGGTCGTACCTCATCCCGTGTTAACTTTTCTAGGTAAGAATATATGGTTTAGCAGATTGAAATGAGTAGTTTTGTGGTCCGTCTTTGGGAGATTAGTTTGCTACATGATAATGGGAGTGCATAGTATACAGAGGGTAAATGCGGCAGAAGACACATTTTCGGCAGCATTCAGGAATAAACAGTAGCATTCGGCAGTAGACAGTGCCATTCGGAGGTGCACAGCAACAGTGCCACTGGCTGCCGCCAAGAACAATCTGGGGCAGTTACCTGGTGGCAGCAGACAGTGCCACTCGGCAGCGGTGCCCGATGAAAAGGTTTATTTTCTTTGTTCTTTGACTCATTTATCTGACATGTTCAGTTATCCGACATATTTCTTAGGGAACAGATGGTGTCCTTATAACGAGTTTCCACTGTATTTTCATGCTGTGTGTCTGGATCAGTTCATTGACCTGTCATGTCAGTTATGCGAACAGTACTTTTACAAACATTGTAATTATAAGCACATCAAAGTTTGCACAATGCAGTTTTGGATTACGTTGGACTGTGCTCGAATAAACCAGTAGCCAGATCCCATCTATTACTGCATGATGCAAGTCAGTGACCCTCTACCCCCCGCCACACTCCTGTTGCCAAATTTTGATGTTTGACCTGCGGGTGCCAAAGTTGCATGTTATAGATGCTGAGACCGCTAATACCATCCTACTTTAACCCTTTCCGCTTAAACTGACCAAAACTGGCTGATGATCCAATTAGTGCTCTCTACTTCCATGGTTTTGACTAATTTCAACAGTAAGTAAAACAAACATTTAAGAGACACCCAATAATAAAACATGCATTAAAAGGAAACAATACAAGTAATTGCAGATGAGACCTATCAAGATTACAGGACCCAGGTAACCAGTTTAGATGGCAAAGGTTGGGCCAATAAGTGCCCAACCCACACTAAGGAAAGCTGTTGACTTGATCTGAATTTAAGGAGAAATGGTTAATGCAGTGCATATATATATATATATATATATATATATATATATATATATATATATATATATTGTATATTTATTTTATTTTTTTGCTGACCTGGAAACCAACAGACTATTGGCATTTCCAGTGTAACCACTGGTCTGGTGGTGTTTCATTGATGACATATTCACCATATGGACATTGGCGAAATGGAACTCTGCCACTTTATCAGACATTTGAGCATGTGTCACCCCAAGATTAAGTTCTCAGCTGCAGTATCAGCAACTGAGGTTAATTTTCTGGACACGAGGGTCAGTCTGAACAGTTAGAACAAGGTATACACAACCTTGTATACCAAACCCACAGACACACACACTTGCTTACATTATGACTCAGCCCAGCTTAATCACTGTAAAACCAATGGTCCCTAGGTACAGTCAGTTACTTGAATCTGTCACAAAGAGGAAGATTTTTGGGACAAATGCTCTCAAAATCTTCAGATGCTATGAACTGAGGGGTTATCCAATCCACAATCTTCATACTACCTTGAATAAAGTGAGAGAAGTGAACAAAGAGAAACTCTTGTTCCCATGACAGATACAGATGATACCCAAGATCAGGGCAGACTGTTCCTGATCACAGAGTTTAACCCTGTTCTTCCACCACTGAAAGCCATCATTGTAATTGGGCAACAATACAAGTCTCTAGAAAAGCCCAACACCTGCAAGACACAGGTCATCCTAGATTACAGGGGTCATCCTAGACAGAGAGGTCATCCTAGATACAGATGTCATCCTAGATTACAGGGGAACCAAAAATATAGAGTCTCCTAACACATTCCAGGCTTAGGTACCCCAGAATCGGACAAGTGGCATCTGCTTCAGGAGTCAAGGAACAGAAGTCATGCAACACGCAAACATGTCTTAAACTAGACGTGCCAGCTTGTACATGTTACACCTAGAGTGGGCACATGCAAATACAATAACCTGGGCTATCTTTCAACATGCTTTATATTGCAACAAAGTATGTGGGACAAACTAAACGTCCCCTGATGGACAAGTTACGAGAACACTTTTATTACGTCAATAACAAAGATGTAACACAACCACTATGCAGACACTTCTGCCTACCCGGTCACAGTGGCATCAATATCAAATTGTAAATTGTTATCATTTTTTAAATTAGTGCTTACAGTGCATGTCTATAGGGAGAGTAGGGGTATGGTTTTAAAACAGCAAATCTATGTGCAGGGTAACCTGCCCTGTAAAGCAAAAATAATTTCCTTTCAGCCCTCATTGGTGTCACTTACTAATAGGAAATAATTGACTACAGTTATCCCTGTTCTGAGAGGCCACCTCTAGTGCCATCCAAGAAGTGGTCACATAAAGCAGGTGGTCTCCCAAAGGAGGTTTGACTCTTGCACTATGTGCCCAGCAATAATTACCCATTCCTATGAATTCCTATCCGTAATTCAGATTCAAACATGATTGATATACACTTATATGTATTAGACCCCCATTCCATCTTGCAGTCTTGTGTTGACTCATTTATTGGTATTATCAACATATTTTGAATTTGTATTAACTGGTTTCAAATTATTTTGTCAGTCTTGTACTAAGTAGGTAAGTGGTACTCTCCTGAAATGTGAAATTTCTGGATGGACAGGTAGTCTTTTGGAGTCATTTTTGGTGGTCTCTGGTCAGGTTCTGCAGGTGGTCTCCCAAAAGAGGTAAATTATTAATAGAAGGTGCTTTTGCACAGTGAAAATGGCCATAGAAGGCAGGTGGTCTCCCAAAAGAGGGGTCTTTAGACTTTCAAAAGAGGGGCTGTTTTATCTGTTTGATATATTTGTTACAAAATGTTTTTTTTATCAAAAGATGCCCTCTTTTTTTATAAGATTTATTAACCCCAGGCAATTATTCTTTGAAATAAAATATGTTTAAATCAACCCCAGCTGACCGATGTAGGCCTACATGTACTTGATCATGCACTAGTATGTGTTCACTGCCACTTCAGACACACTGAAATTATCAAAATTCTAACTTTTGCATCAGAACGGCCCTTCAAGTGGTGGTGATGTGCGTTCAATTGAATGTAGAGGACTGATTTACTTGGTGGTGTGTATTGCTACTACTGGGCAGCACAGAAAAAAAAATGTCAACATCTCTTCGTTTGATTCAGGTTAAATTCCCAGTTAATATATGCCAAAGAAGACAGCAGACGGTGTTATATTCTGAACACAAAGCAGTATGATGATGTTTTAAAAAAAGTCCCTGGAGCATATGTCTCTGATTATTATTATATGTAATATACTATATTCATAATGTGGACTGAAATGTGATGAAAGTTGTTTTTCCATTTAGCGCAAAGTGGTCGTCTATGAAAAGCATGGGAATAGAGGTATAATATCCCATGAGAAGTTGGGCCAATAAAACACAGTGGGTCATGTGACTACTCATTTTCCAGTACACTAGCCAATCATCTGTCTCGAAACAAAATCTTGCTGTTCCCACAACTGCTTGATCTGTGGCACCTATTTTATCTGCAATCAGTTTTCCTACTTTGTCAAATACAGTGAAAACTCGTTATAATGATACCATCTGTTCCCTAAAAAAGTGTCAGATAACTGAATATGTCAGATAAGTGAATCAAATAACCAAGAAAATGAACTTTTTCCCATGAAAATTTGTGTCATTATATTGAATATGTCGGATAACTGAGTGTCGTTATAATGAGTTTTCATTGTAGTTGGAAAGGTGGTTTGAAAATTGTTAGTCATAGAGGCCAAGAATTTTCAATGAAAACGCCTGTTTCCATGGATTTGCACAGAATTCAATATTTAGTTTCTTTGTCGGACATCTGACTCTCAGAGATTTCAGCTGATTTTGTCGAAGAGATTGTTGCCAAAGGCCTGAATCAAAACGTTCCAGTTACATAGTATACCAGTGTGTTGTGTTTTTTCCCCCCCAGAAATATATGTGCAAGAACAGCAGACCTATTACTGTACCAACAGAAGAGGCCTACAACATCACTTATAGACACCCGTACACCAACTTTCTGTCTCATCTGACTTGGCAATGGTTGAGCTCTCTCCTAGCCATTGGCTACAGGAGGCCCATTGAAATGAATGACTTGGGCAACATACCAGAGGTAAGTAACATTCTGCATGGCCGTTGTGAAAGAATACGAGACCTGGGCTGGTTATAGAAAATTTATTGTTGTAGCCAGTCAGGCTAACTTAGATGAAAACATATTAACCAGACTTAGCCAAATTAAATTTTGGAGCTACTACTTGGGGCAAGCTCTAAGAATTTTATTGCTTGAGCCATTTTTTGCTAAAAAATCAAGAATATTTTATTTGTCACAAACAGCCAGATTCAGGTATAATAATCATTTTCTGATAGATTGTGAACTTGCAGCTCCACAGTTTACGTGTGTACAATCTTAGTTTTTATGTGCAATGTCCTTTAGCCAATTTGGCTAATTAATGACAAAAACTATTAGCCAGTTCACACATTTTTTAGCCTGTGACTAACTAGCTAATGCGTAGCACTAGCCTAGGGGACACCGTGTGTGTGAATAATAAATGGGAGGTGAGCATTGTTCCAAGAACCCTTCTTGTGCTTTACTTCAGAGGCTGCTACATTTAAGGGAATGGTAGCAAAGGCGTAAAGACATGATAGAGGATGATAGGAGGGGTGGGGGGGGTGGGGGTGGAGGGGATCCCAGCATGCTGGCACAGGAAATTATTTTGCCCGGTTGCTGTGTACAGAAAATAATCCTCCAAAATAATGGCCAGTTGGAAGTAGGGCCTATAGAAAATGAGAGGACTCCAGATACACAGGTACAGAAAATCAAATGGCCCGGGGGGGGGGGGGGGGGGGGGGAGGATAGCTGCTGGAACCATGTTTCAATTTTGACTTGAAATTGTGGGTAATGTCTTGGGCACAGTATACACAGAAATAGTACATCTAGTCAATGTATCTTAAAAGGTTAAAATCTTGCAAGGCTTCCATACCATCATTGTCTGTAGGTATCCCAAATCCATAGGCAAATGCCATCCCATAATTACCGTGAAATTGACTGTAGACAAACAAACATTGTACAACGTGTGTATGAAAGTGCTTTTGTATTTATAACTAAAATGAAGTAACGGGGACACGTCTGTGTCGTGTATTTGGGACTGTACTTGATCTCCTGACTTAATGGCAAAAAAATAAACTCATTTAATGGGGACAACCTATATTTTAAGTCAGCTACATGCAGTAGCTTTCAGCAACTGTGTGTTTGAACAGCTACATTTGTACCTGAAGGTGCACGTTAATTCAGTCACAGGCCAATGAATTGATTTGTTCTGGATTTAGTAATCACAGAGCATAACTCATTGTGCCTTGAGATTCGTTTCTGTAACACTTGGACAGGCATGTCGATGCAGAAGGGGAATTGAAGCATCTGTGGCGATTGATTAAGCTGTTCACACTGATCTGTGAATAAGCCATTTAGGCCTTAATTAACACACATTTATAAACACAATTTGTGAACAAATGATGTCTACATAGGTATGCCAGTGATGACATTTTGTATCAAATCAAAGTGTGCCTTTTCATTGCTCCCTAAACTTTTTCAACGTTGATGTTTTGCCGTCATATTTATAAATGTAGATACCCCCTTGTCCTATACCCCGTTGCCCTGGTGTGCACATTAGCAGATGTCAGTATGTATGTATGTATGTATGCATGTATGTATGTAAGCATGCATGTACATGTATGTACGTATGTACAAACTTACTCCTTGACTTGCACCTGAAGTACCATACTTGGAAAATGGGGACACCTCACGAGTCCGAACACTTTTTCCCAGAACCAGCAGTGTCTCCACGAGACAGGTTTTACTGTATTCAATATATTAATAACATGTAAAATTCAATGATGGTTTCCCATGCATTGAGGTACATGCACTTGAAAAAAGAAGCAGGATTGAAAGAATACTTGGATCATTGAAATACAGTGAAACCTGTTTTGAGAGACCACCCCTAGGGCAGCCAAAAAATTGGTCACACAAGGCAGTTGGTCTCAATGGAGGTACAGTAAAATGGGAAAGATAGCAAAAGGAATTTTGGAAATATGGTCTTAAAAGGCAGGTGGTCTTTCATCACAGTGGTCTGTCAAAACAGGTTTCACTGTAGTAGGCCCTGCATTGTATTTTGTGTGATAGACAGTTGTTTTAACTGGATAAAGTTTATGGAGGTGACTCTCTTCTCCGTTCTAGTGTTTCACTGCAGCTTGACAATAAATGTCTAGTTGAAACGTGTCAGTTTTTTTTGTTGCAAAATTATGTCTATGCAGAAGCAAGGTACACTTCTTGTTGCTTTGAGGCCTGCAATAAATGCTTGAGTAGTTCAGACCACATTTCAATAAACTATTACCACAGGGCATTCATGAAACTGATGCCCTAGTTTATTAGAACATACACATACATGTGTGAATTTTATTGACAGATTAAATGCACATTTTTGTGTCTGTTGCTGTTCACTGTTTGTCAACAGTTGGTATCTTTTTGTGTTGCAGTGATGTTCAGTTTTATTTCTGTACCCCTCTGTAGTGTAGGGAATGACTCCATAAGACCTTTCTTTATTCTTTTCAGACAACTAACGTATCAAAAGAAAAAAATACAAAAAATAAACTGAACATCAAATGCACATTAAGAAATGATAGATCTGTTCCCAGCTCTTATCACCTGCCTCTATACACAAGCACTGATGGTTCCTGTCGGTGTGTATGACTTCTTTTGAGCTTTGAGCCAATCATAGACCTTGCTTCAATGAACAGGCTCTGAAATGTGTCCGTCTACCCACTTAGTACAAGTTATTCATCTGACTTTTTTTCAGGTCAGATTGTTACTTTCAAGGACACAAGGAAGGCTCGCTGGATGCATTGGTGCAGTGTGTTACAGTTACGAAATATAATTTCACACAGTTGTAGATCCATTGCAAAAGAAACGTCACAGCTTAAAAAACAAAAAGATGGATGCTCTCAGTGCCTCATAAAGTAAAAAAAAGAAGAATTGTATTTAATTGTTTATCTCTGTTAACCATAGGTGCTAGAGCTTATGTGATAACTCATGTCTGTCTCTCATCCATCCATCTGTTAACTTTTGCTTGTGAATGCAATACATGTACAGTCAATAATTTTCATGTTAGCCCAACATAACTTTGAGAACGTATAAAGGGTAAGGAAGTTTAGGTTGAGTTCAATGTTGGTGGTGCCACCTACAGTATTATGTAATATTTGGGCTCAAATATGGGAAAATTTTGAGAATGCAATGTTTTGCAAAGTTTTTCATGAATCATCTCGACACTTGGTGGGAATGTCAATCAGGCAAAAACACGAAAACGAGTAAAATTTAGTAGAACCCTATGCAGTATTATGTTTCATAATATGGATGACCTTGACGTATTTTCTCAAAGTCACAGAGGCAATACATATCAGAAATTTTTTTTTTAGCTCAGCTGACCTTATAGGATGGTCCTTCAACTGTCTGTCCACAATTCACATTTTCCACTTCTCCAAAACTGTCTGCCAGATTCACCTCAAACTTGGTGGCAATGTACCTTTGGTGGATCTCTACCAATTTTGTTCAAATGGTGATGCTCCCATGATTTTTTTTTTTAACTTTTTTAATGATTTTTTTGTTCGTTCTTTTTGGGGGCAAATCTTGAAACATCTTCCTCTCTTAAACCATTAACCCAATTGCTTTGATATCACACAGGAACACTCCTAGGGACTCTTAGTTCTTAGTTTGTTCACCAGGTGGTCCTGCAATTTTTTAAAATTTTTTATGATTTTTGCCATCTTTGACTTCTCCAGAACTGTCACTCCCATTAAGCTGAAACTTGGTGGATATGTTCCCTGTGGAAGGGTCAAACAAAGTTGTATACTAGATTGCACTGTTGTGGATTCCTGGTTTTGAATTATTTTCTCAAATCAGGCACTTTTCAGTAAATGCACCTTTCCTGTTGATTGTTATGTAAGTCAAATAATTTTGGCCAGATTTGCGTCAAACTTGGTAGGGATATACCTTTGATAAGTGTCTAATCCATTTTTTCCTATCCCAAGTTCACAGAACCACAAGTGTGATTAATCTCTAGGTCAGCTGAGCATGGGTTGTTCACACAGCCCTCTTGTTTGTTATGGTTGTTAGGTCTGGACTTGTGGACATATTACAATATACCAGGACAGGAATATCATACAGACAAAACTCTATAATGTGTTGAGTCAAGGTGGCGCCACTGGTGGTATTAAGTGAAACAAGCAAGATAGGTATTGTGACTACATTATTTTTTCTTGGGGGGGGGGGGGAGGATGGAGGGTTGGGGCTTCTGAATTGAGATGCAACTTCAAAATTTACACCAAATATGTGCATGGCAAGGGTGACCATGACATAATTTCTTTAGGTTATGAAGGACATAATAAAAGATGCTTAATTCTACATTTTAAGAAAAAGAAGGCTAGCAGTACCAAATGTACCAGAAAAGTGTTTCATATTTTAAAGTTCGATATTGCATAAGGTAGGGAACTTTGCCCTACTTTCGGAAGATCACAGAGGGAATAGATTTCAAGAATTTTTTTTTGTAATGGTCATTACATCTGAACTTGTGCACATATATCCATACACCATTTCAGGAATATTATGCAGACGAAGTTTATGACTTATTGAGGATTGGTGGCGCCACTGGTGGTATTAAGTGGAACAAGCTTCTTCGGTATTAAAAGTATGTTAATTTTTAAAAATTTTGATTACAAGTTGAGATGGTACTTTTGAATTTATACCAAATATGTGTTAGGTCAATGACCAAATTTGTGTATAATTTTAGGTGACCTCGACATGTTTTTCGAGGTCATTCAGGATGCAGTAAAGGACACTAAATGTGACACATCGAGAATTTAGAATGTTAACCATACCAAGTATACCATAAATATATATCATGTATGGAAGTTCAATAATGCATAATGTGGGTGACTGACCTACTTTCTCAAGGTCAGGGAGGGAAGGTATATCTGGGAATAATTATATCGTGATGCCCTTGACATGATAAATTGAGATGAAACTGCAAAATTTACACCAAATATGCATTAGGCCAATAGTTAACTTTGTAATATGTTGTGTGGCCTTGACCTATTTTTCAAGGTCTTTAAGCACTTCCGTGACAGGTTTTGCGGTCAGTATTGCAATCCCAGCAATGAGTCCTAACACAGTCACTGACAGTGCAGTCTAGGTTAGCGCTAGCATTTTGAAATTACTAGCCAAAATTTCCTTTTTTTCCTGGAAAGACCTACACAGACTTTGAATTTGTTAAATTTCTACATTAAAACAAAGAATTTTTGGGAAATTTTAATAGCCATTTACTACTTTTAGTAGCCATTTTGAGGTTTTAGTAGCATTTGGCTATTTTGGCTAGTGCTAGCGCTAACCTAGGTCCTGTTTGTGCCAAACTTCAATCTTGCCAAATCCAAGCAGGAACAGAATGAAATTATTGAAACATGGGGCACCTTTAAAACATTAGAGTTCCATTTGTTCTATAACATTGTTTTTGCAATTGACTATTGGCTTGTTTGGCATCACCTCACCAGGTACCCCTGACCCCAGGTTGTTTGCCTACCCAGAGGGGGATAAAGGGGTGTCTTGTTCACAGTTCACAAAGAAAAAAAATGTTGCTTTCACGAATCAAAATTCAGGCGTCTTTTTGTGATACATGAAACAAAATTTGACTTCCACACTTCATGATGAATTAAAATGGAAATTCACAGTTTACTATTATTTTGAAAAGGTGCTTCATGTTTCACAACAAAAGGTTTGTCCGCGAATTATGAATACTGATTGTCTTAAATCACAGTTCACGGAAAATTAAAATAGTCAATCACGAATCACAAAAACACCCTTTCCTCCCCTCTTTGCAAGCCACTGTAACAATACAGTGAATGCTAGCACTCAGGCTTCAAACTGCTATTTTAATGGATTATCCCCACCTTTGCACAATTGTCGTATTGTCTGCAAGCCCCATGTGACCATGTCTGGCAAGCAAGCATTGCTTGTAACTGAGTGGCAGAATCTTTGTTCAAAATAAAAAAAAACAGAGTTCCCCATGAAAAAAAAAATGGTTGTCCGACTGGACAAGCATGTGATACTATTAACTTGTGCAAGATTAAAATTGGCTTGCCCGGGACAATCAGACACATGATTTGACGAGCCCTGCATCATTGATCATGATCATGTACGTTTCCATGAACAAATCCCCAGTGAGCTATGAATAGCACTATTGAAATTGAGAGGAGCTGCTCATATGAACTCCTTGTAAAATCTACTGTCTAGATAAATCATCCACAGCTCTCCTTAAGCGTTTCAGGTGTGTATGGAGGAGAGCACAAGTGAACTGTCCTCGTAAACAGCAAGGTCTGCCAGTGATCATGGTCATGGTACAGACTGATACACCAGTGATCATGATCATGGTACAGACTGATACACCAGTGATTGTGATAAGCTTTCACCATTTTCAGAGTTCAGTGGTCATATGCATAAAACAAATGAAGTTCAAAATTCAGACTACGATCAAAAACTGAACTGTAACTAGGGTAACACTCATTTTGCATTTTGTGTAGAGAAAATGCTGTTAATCATCCACATTCTTCTAATGAGGATGCTAATTTGTTTAAACATATTTTATTCGAAACAATAGTGGGAAACAGGGCTGTGCCCTATATTAATTCCTCTTGTACCTATAAAAGTACAGAAATAAGAGACATTATACAACAAATAATCACTAATGCTAACTTAGTTTAGGATAAAAGTGCTCAAGACTTTTATTATGAATTCATTCAAAATGGACATACATGTCAAAGAAAAAAGAGTGTGTCAAGTGTTACCCCAGTTACAGTCCAGTTTTTTAACTTTGTTGAATTTTGAACTTAGTTTGGTTTTATGAATACGGCCACAGTACACGAGATACCAGTACAAGCCTGGAGTCTTGCTACTCTGCTGTCTTGTGAAACCTGTGAAAAAGTGTCATCACATATACAGTAGTTCCTCCTTTGAGACACTGCTCCAGTGGGGGGCAACTGTGGCTGGTCACGTTAGCGATATCTTACAGAATTATAGAAATGCATGTGGTTGAATTTTTCTAAAAAAATAACTGTCTACCTTTTTTTAGAGTGACATGTATGAAAGAAAAAAAATCAATGAATCCCCTGCATCCAGGTGTGTACATCATAAGATGATGCATATTCTATGTACAGACACATTTTCTAGAAGTGCATTTGAAACCGAACCGTTTTTATTTTTTCATTAACTTCATATAGAGCAGATCCAATCTCAATGTGCACACACATTACATGCTTATTATATGAGCATGTGATATGTGCATGTAACATTTCATGTACTTAAGGAAAATACAATTTAAGGAAAAATGTGTGTGAAGGAACAGTTGCCTTGTGTGTCTGCGGAGACAAAGGTAAAAACAAAAAAAAACACAAGGGCATAATTTGGTACAGTAGCCGTGAATTGTTGGACTATGGCCACCTATAGTTTCCATGATGAAATAAAAGCTGGGTAATATTAGCATTGGTATGTTTACTTATGTGGTTAAACCTGCGTCTGTATTAGCCCACTGCAAACACTTCTCTCATTTATGCTCACAGATAGAAATTGCTGGGTGCTTTAGTTTACAGGCAGTGCATTGCCTGCTTTATTGAGCATGGACAGAGGTAGATTGGGTGAATATGCTGCAAACATTGACATACACCGAGGAAGGTGCATATATCTAGTGGATTTATCTTACAGTGGCACCTGCTGTATGTGGCTACTGTGTACAACCAAGACCCAATATTGTGGTCCTTGTCTTGAGAGACCACTCCAATGAGAGACCACCTGTTTTGACAGACTACAATAGAGTAATCCGTAGTGGTGGTCTTTCAAGAGAGGGTTTCAGTGTGCAAGATACTATCATAAACTCCTGCCACCATGAAATTAATAAATTGATTTCCATCTGTGCGATTTAACGGGACCACAGAGATGCAACAGGTGAGCTTCCACAGCAGGCGCTTAATGTACAGCAGGTATCAACCATATCAAGTGATTTGTCTGCTTTCGGCAAGGTGGCCAGCGAGGTTTGACCTGTCTCCCAGATTCTGTGGGAAAAAGGTGGTTTTGGAAAGATAGTGTTATAAATAAGGTGAAAAACAAATCGCAAAGTATCTTCAGAAGGTGTTCTTTGTAGACAGTTGGTCTCTTATTGTCATCGAGGACAAGGATCAATGTATTGTAATGGATAGATTGATTGTGCAATTCATGCGGAAATTGCGTGGAATTAGACTAGTCTTGAATTGCATATTGTTCGCAGGGTTACCAGATGGGTAATGTGTGACTGTATGCTTATTAATCACATTTGTTAAGCAGTCTTGAGTGTGTTTACATAGACCAACTGTTATTAACATCAGGCACATGACAATGGTTATGAACAGGGGTCTGTGTCCTACCACACAAGTCAAATCAGATTAAGCACAGGTCAAAAATTGTGATGTTTGTTAAATTGGAAACACCTTTTTTAGCTCTGCTGACAAAAGGTGGCCGAGCTTATACGATCGCTCATGTCTGTCCATTTGTTAACTTTTGCTTGTGAACATGATATTGTTCACAGTTTTCAAGTTAGCCCTATACAACTTCCAGGACATATGAGGGGAATGAAAATTTATGTTGAGTCCGATATGGGTGGTGTTACCTGCAGCATTGTGTAATATACAAGTCAAATTATGAATATCTTGTGACAACCCTAGCATCCTCAATTTTTGATAGATCTCCATGAAATTTATTGGGATTGTGGAGGATCAAAATCTTGGTTGCATGTGATGAGTGGTGCCACCTATAATTTGACAGAAATAATATTCAGCCAAAATGTGTTGAAATATATAAAATTCCACATCTCAAAAAATACTTGAATTAGACATACCAAATTACAGGATATATTGATCATGTCCAATGCTGGTATTTCATGTAATGAAATACATAAAATTTTGTGTCTTCAAAAATACTTGAATTAGACATACCAAATTATAGGATAGATAGATCATGTCCAATGCTAGAATTTATATAATGAAATACATATAATTTTGCATTTCCAAAAATAATTAAATTAGACATGCCAAACTGTAGGATATATAGATCATGTCCAATGCTAGTATTTTATGTAATATCAGTGACCTTGACCTATTTTTGTTTGGTCACCAGGCTGGTTAATTTGAAAGAGGTGATTGTGTAATGACAGGGTGCAGCTTGGACACTTACATAGCCAAGATAAATTGTACCTCCAGATCAAGTTTGCACCGGAGTACATTATACATAAAAATCTACTTGCTAACCGACTTGTTTGGTTGCTGTAACCCAGGTATAATGGAGTTTGGTGCTTGTCCAAATTTATTGTTTTTCTGCAAGAACTTGAAAAAAAATTGTTACCTGGTTTGAAGAAACCAATCATGTATGGGTAGCTGGACACAGGGTGGACATTTTGAATTGAATAATTTTCAGTCTGAGTTGAAGGTGAAGGTCATACGTTGACAATTTGAATGGGGGGGGGGGGTCAGAACGTGAAAATCTTGTGAATGCTCTGCCGTCTGTAATTTTTAGTGGATAATTATGAAATTTGGTGGGATTCTGGAGGAGGTCAAAATCTCAATTGATGGAGATACCAGTGGTCCACCTGCAGTTTGCAGGAATTGTGAGCCAGCATGTGTTGTCAATACCTCAAAAATAGTAAAGTTAGACATTTTGAATTGATAGATTATATCCAACACTTATACTGTGGAATATGGCTGACCATGACGTAGGTTTTATAGGTTGTTAGGTATGTAAAATTGAAAAAGGATTTGGTGATGGTATGGCATAGTTTGGACATCAATGGAGCAGAGAGTCTGTCATCCAGATCAATATTTCACTTGAACTTTGCTTTTCCAATCAAATAATAAACACAATAGTTTCCCCAACCTGCACTTGTTTTGTTTCCAGTCTTTATGTTATTGTACACACACTGTAATACATTACAAGTCAGCAGAGCACTAGGCCCATGGGCGTCTTGTTTCTGATGTGAAGTCAGCAGAGCACTATGACCATGGGCCTTTTGTTTCTGATGTGCAGACCACAGGTCGCAGAGCTTATAATATGATCACTCATGTCTGTCCATAAAGCACTAGAATGGTTGGACAGAAGAACAGGGAAGTCAAATATCAAAGTAACTTGTCCTGGGGACCAGAAGACAAAAAGAATGGGGAGAAATTTAATTTAGTGAGGAGGAAGATCATAAAGTTTTTGATAGCAGTATAGGCATCAAAACATTGCTTGAAGAAGCTTCACGGATCAAAATGTCTGTTTTTAGCTCTGCTTACCACAGGTTGCAGAGCTTATGCGATCACTCATGCCTGCCCGTCAGTCAGTCAACTTTAGCTTGTGGGCGTGACCGAGTCAATAGTTCTCATGTTAGCCCCATATAGCTTTCAGTACATGTACTTATCAAGTATATGAAAGTGTAGGTCAAGTTCGGCGTTGATGGCACCACCTGTAGTATTGCGTAATATTGGGGTCAAAATAGGAAAATTTTCAGAACGCTGTTGTGTGAAAAGTTTTTGTGAAACGTCTTGAAACTTGGTGGGAATGTTGACCAGCAAAAAGACAGGAATGTGCCAAAATTTGGTGGTACCAGCTAGAGTGTTATGGAAGATATGGACCAAAAGGTGTTGAAAACACATTTAATTAAACATGTCAAGCAAGAATAAGGCTAATGGTACCCAATATACTACAAAGGTGTGTCACATGTTGCGGTTTTGTGTTGCATAATATGAATGATGTTGGTCGACTTTCTCAAAGTCACAGAGGAAATTATTTATACTTTTCAGGAAATTTTCTTTGGGTTACGGTCACTCTAACTGAACTTGTGCACACCTATCAATGTTAAGCGGAATTGGCATCATTGGTATTAAAGTACATTGATTATAAATCGAGATGGAACTTCTAAATTGACACCAAATATGCATTTGGCCAGTGATCAAATTTTATAAAATTTTGGATTACCTTGACCTGTTTTTCATGGTCTGTAAGGTGATGGCAAAGGACACTTAAATTTTGTGAACATTTTGAGCATGCTGTTTTTCAAAAGATTTTGATGAAACTTGGCATGGACGTTGAACAAGGAAATCATGAAAGCATCAAAATTTGATGGTGCCACTTAGGGATCGTGTACAAATAAAAACCTTTCCAAAATTCCTAAAAAACAATGGAATCTGATTAACCCCCTCCCTCCATGCCCATTCCAATATCACCAAATTTTTGGAAAACCAACATGTCAGCTGCTGCAGACTTACATCTCAACCCATACATTCTTTCACCCATATAATGGAAAAACAACAGGTATGTGTCACTTTAATATATTCTTTTAACTCCTATCACTATGCCAGTATCTGGTATTGCACACAGTGTGCCACCGGGCAGTCCTCTGATCGCTTGCGCAAGAGAAGACATCCTGGATTGAACGTGCCTGGGCTCTGTGAGTTTTGCGATTCGATCCTAGTGATCAACACAAAGTCAGTCAGAAATTACATGAGGTATAATTCTGTGCAATTTTTATTTCAATTTACCCCCTAAATTTTTTTTATGCTTTATGGGATGTCAAGCGTCTGGTCACCTTTTTACCTCAGCTGACTTGTCAGTCAGCTGAGGTTTTTTGAGGGTCCGTCGTCCGTCCGTCCGTCGTCCGTCCGTCGTCCACAATTCACATTTTCGACTTCTTCTCCAAAACTGTCAGCCAGATTCACTTTAAACTTGGTGGAGATGTGCCTTGGGTGGGTCTCTACCAAGTTTGTTCAATTGGTCACAGTCCAATGATTTTTGGATTTTTAATGAATTTTTTTGTTCTTTTTTGGGTAAATCTTAAAAAATCTTCTTCTCCGAAACCGCTTACCCAATTGCTTTGATGTCACACAGGAACACTCCCTGGGACTCCTAGTTCTTAATTTGTTCACCAGGTGGCGCTGCGATTTTTTCCTAATTCTTTATGAATTTTTGTGTGTTATAGCTATTTTCGACTTCTTCTCCAGAACCGTCACTCAGATTAAGCTGAAACATGGTGGATATGTTCCTTGTAGAAGGGTCAAACAAAGTTGTTCACTATGTGGGAATGCTGCGGATTCCTGATTTTTAACGATTTTTTATATTCTGGTACTTGTCGGTCAATGCAGCTTTCCTATTGATTACTATGGAATGGGCATTCTAATGCTAATTCACATTTTCGACTTCTTCTCCAAAACCGTCATCCAGATTGACTTCAAACTTGGTGGGGGTACACCTTGAGTGGATCTCTACCAAGTTGTTCAAATGGTCACGCTCCATTGATTTTTATATTTTTTTTGAATGCACCTTTACTATTGATTACCATGTAAGTCAATGGGCATTCTAATGCTAATTTACATTTTCGACTTCCTCTCCAAAACCATCATCCAGATTTGCTTCAAACTTGGTAGCAATGTACCTTGGGTGGGTGTCTACCAGGTTTGTCATGGTCATGTTCCAATGAATTTGGATTTTTTTATGATTTTTTTTCAAAAATCTCTACAAAAGTTTTAATAGGAAAGTTTAACATGGGAATTTCTTGTAATGGTCGTAACTTTAATAATATTGACCAGATTTACTTCAAACTTGGTGGGGATGTGCCTTGGGTGGATCTCTATCAAGTGTGTTCAAATGGTCATGCTCTATTGATTTTTGGATTTTTTATGAATTTGTTTGTTCTTTTTTGGGGCAAACCTTCAAAATTCTTCTCCTCTGAAACCGCTCACCCAATTGCTTTGATATCGTTCATAGACACTCCCGGTGACACTTAGTTCCCAATTTGTTCACCAGGTGGCGCTGCAATATTTTTAATGAATTTTTTGTATGGTTTTGCTATTTTTCACTTGTTTTCAGAACTGTCCCTCAGATTAAGCTGAAATGTGATGGATATGTTGTTGTGGAAGGGTCAAACAGTTGTTTAGTAGGTGGCACTGCTTTGGATTCCTGATTTTTAAGGGTTTTCAATTGCGGTACTTACCAGTCAGTGGAGCTTTCCTATTGATTACTATGCAAGTCAATGGGCATTCTAATGCTAATTCACAGGACAACTGACAGGAAATTTACTGTTTATTTGATAACTTGAGATCTGTTTTGAGTTAGCTACACATGTTAATTATTCTGTATGAAGGTCATGCTGAGACAGTACATGAATGACCTTGACCTCACTTGTGGGGTCACAGTGCAACATACATGAATTTTACTCTTCATTAAAACTTGAGAACTACTTGAACTTTGATGTTGTACGTGTAAGTGTTCTTCTATAAAGGTCAGACTTACTCAGAACATGGTGTCCTTGATCCTTTCCCAAGTTCATAGAGCTGCAAGTGTGATGAATGTCAAGATCAGCTGAGGCACGGGCTGTTCACACAGCCCTCTTGTTTTTCTTTTTTACCAACAAACATGGTCACGGGCCGTGCAACACAAGCGAGTGTGAACAGGCACGAGTCCGGGCATGGTTTTCCGTCATGTGCGTATATTTTTCCAGACCTTCGGTCATAAATTTCATTCCTCATTTGTTCTTTTATACAGATTTTTATCCTTTCAGACATTTTAATCAAATTAACGCAACAAACTTTGGATAAAAACATCGTGCCGTGATGTATCTGAGACAGCGATCGACAACACATCGTGTTTATTCAACTCTCAATCAGGCTTATCTTCGTCACTGTGCAGTGACGGAATATGCGTATTTTCCTTGCTTTGCATATGGAATTTTCATTCCTCCCTTTATCTGTGTCTAGATCTGTTCCATCGAAGTCGTTTTGGGAAAGTGTGATGTCAAAATTTCGCATCTTGGTCCTGTAATCTTTGCGTGAATGCGACATGGTCACCTGCACAACAAATCGAACTTGACTCAAGCACATGGCAAACAACGAGTTTTATTAGACGGTGACTTGCACGTGACCAAATCCATCCAATGAGAAACCTGGAAATGACCCAGCGCATTTATAATGAGGTTTGATTCTCATTCTGGGCTATTTTTGGAGGGATACCCCAGGAATATTTATTTCTTAGCCAATAAGAGAGCTTGTTACATTTAGAGACGAAATTCTGAGGATTCCAGCAGTATGAAAAACAATGGCGGACGACGCAAAACATCGTGGCTGCAAAGGGGCAAAGTTATGAAGTTTTAGCGAAAATTTTGGGAGTTGTATCATTCAAAATGTCACGTAAAACGGGTAGTTCTTTCATTTTTATCCATATGATAAAAATATATTTCTTTTTATCTCAAAATCGAAATAGCCATCCGTAAATAATGAAGTTTGTCTACGACAAAATGCACACGCCTGACGGTAAATAAACATAACGGGCCGGTGGGAGGCTGTCGACGGTCGGCGTGCTGTGTTGGCGGGTATAATCGCCTACGGCAACAAATGATGTTCAGATACATGTCGAGTATGACCGCCAACGGCGTGCTGGTGTTAATATCCTCCAAAAACTACACCTCCATATTAAAACAATACATGAAAATTAAGTTGCGTTGGAAAGGTTATGCAGACCACGCATGATCAGGCTAGTCTTTAAAAATGACCGCTACCGCATTATTACATCAATAATTTTGAAGCTTTCCAAAAAATTGGTGAAATTCCGATTTTGCCCCCTCCCTCCATTCCGATGGTATCTCGGAATTTTGGAAAGGTTTTTATTTGTACACGATCCCTTAGAGTATTATGCAAGACATGGACCAAAAATGTGTTAAAAACACATTAAGTTCAGTATTCATTAGCCTTATTTTGTGAAAGAATATGGCTAGTGAAACCCATTGTAACACAAATGTGTATCATATGTGGAGGTTAGTCACTGCATTATATGGATGACCTTGACCTATTATCTCAAGGTCACTGGGGGAATGCATAAATTTCAGGAAAATTATATTTTTGTGATGGACGTAGCATAGTAACTTGTGTACATATTGTCATGAACCGTTACAATAGGGATGTAATGCAGATTATGTGCTGAGTCATGGTGGCACCACTGGTGGTATTAATTGGAACTAATACCACAGGTATCAAAACACAGCATATTTATTATGGTAATAAATTGAGATGGGTATCCTGTATTTTTTTTTGGAATTTTATTATTTATTTATTTTTTTTAAATCTTTAAAATTATAAACTCTGAAATGGCTGGACCAATTGCTTGAGAATTGCAAAGGGACAATTCTGGAGACTCCTAGACCTGAATTGTTCAGCAAGTGGTGCTGCCATTTTGAATTTTTCAAATTTTTTTCTTTATGAATTTTTGTGTGTTCTCCCAAACCACATGCAGAATTCTCTCAAAATGTGCTGGAGATGTCCATGACTGACTCAATCACCACCAGGTTTGCTCACTACATACATGTTAGTAGTATTTCCTGATTTGCAACAAATTATAAAAATTACAAATTATGGGTCAGGGTATGCACATACATTTTCATGGTGCTAGCATTGCTACCATAGTGATACCAACAAGTCTAACATATTGCGTTAAGGCCCACTGTTACAGTACTTTGACATTTGAGACATTACCAGGAAAGTACCTTTTGATATTGTAAATTTTGATCTTGAATGACTTGGAAAGGTCAAACTGACCTGATATGGGCATATGGTTTGGAGGTGATAGATCTGAGGCCCATAGTTAGAATAACATTAACAGTGCACATGTATAGATAACAATGCACATGTACATGTTCATAAATGAAGTCTCCTCCCAGTTTGTTAGCTTGGGTCACTTTAATCATGGTATTAGGGTGCTGTTAACTGCTGGAGTATTACCAAGTCTGTTTGAACCCTTCCCCCCCCCCCCCCCCCCCCCTTGAATTAAGACTGTGTCAACAACCTTCCTTGGCTAAGGCTGGCCACTGAGTGGCCAACCCCTGCCAAGGAAAGTCTGATCTTGATAGGTCTCGTCTACAATTCTCAGTCAAATTGTTTTTCATTACACTTGAAATAAGTTGAAAACACTGAAGCAGACGACATTTGACCGCCAGCTGGTTTTGGCTGGTTTAAGGGGGAAAAGGGTTAAACACTTAGGTCAGCTAACCACGGACTGTTTTCACAGTCCTATTTTTTCCCCCTCAGATGTGTACTGTGCTAATTGCTGTGTTGGTTGAAGTTTAGCTGTATTAAATCTATGCGTTCCTGTAGACCAGCAGCACCACCAGTTATAAATGCTATGCTTGACTGAAGTGCACACGATGTGGCCACTGAAGTAAGCTGGGTAATGCAACCCATGCCAAGGAAAGCTGTTGACTTGGAGCATGCTACCATAATAGGACTAAGGTCTTATTTTCAGTTCTCCCCCCCCCTCCCCAAAAACAAAAATTTTTATTGACAAATCATCGAAATGGAAAGATTTTAGTACGTTGAGGCAGACATCAATTCACACCTGCTTTTGGTGCAATGTGAGAATAAAGAGCAGGTCATAATTGTAACTGCATAAAAAAGTATATGTGTTGGACGGGATCTTTTATATCTATATGAAAATATGATTTATGGCATGAAGAGAAATATTATTGAAAGTTGTTCATGCATGTTTGTACTGGTTAAACCCTAAAATTGAAATACACAAAACCTGTTTCAGTGGCAGATGCCTTGTGTATTATTAACTCTTTAAGTGCCAAATTTTGGGTCCGAGTTGAACAGCTTTTCTCAGGAACAAAAGGCATGCTGGGCATTGAATGAAAGTGAAAGGGTTTTTTACGAGGAATGTGAATCTGAGAGCGTAATGACAATTCAGATTAGTTTGACTGTAGTAGATCGACTTTATGTAGGTGTCATTGGCACTGAAAGAGTTAGATTGAATTTTAAATGGAAGGTATTGGCTGATACCAAAGAGCTAGCCAGGCTGCTGAATTGATGCCAGATCAGTATTATAGGACGGAATCATAGTATGGGTTCCTTACTTTCAAGGCAGCCATTTTCACCATTTGGGACAAGTACATAATAATGCTTTAACATTTAATCCCTGCAAGCATGCATTGCATGACAAGTTAAGGACAGCTAAGACACCAAAAATAAATCCCACTTTAATCAATCGTAGCTCAAAATGTATTTGTGTTAGGATAACAAATCATATATCTGTGTAATTGTCATGCTGCAAAGAGTTTATGTGTCCCTTGTTTGGGTGTGTGATAAAAAGTGCTGAATACACAATTGAAAATTGACTGCAAACAACCCACCCCATAAATGTTGATATATTATATGTCACTAATTATTTGTGATAAAATCATAAATACACTTGCATCTTAATCCTGACATATAGGCAGCAAAAGAAACGATCAGGCAATTTTGTATGTTTGGCTTAGTTTTTCTATAATCCATCCTCAAAGTTTGACATTTCAAGTTTCCCTTTGATTTCCAGGATGTTCATTTTCTTCATTTCATAGAAGAATGAAGCAAAACTTTGAAAATCGCTGAATTGTCTTTGGAGTTCAGACATTACAGAATCAAAAACCTTTAACTGGTTTAAATTTCACCCAGCCATTTTCTTGCAGTAACCTTTCCTAAGTGGGGTTCTCATCCTATTATCCTTTCTGAAAAAACAAACTTCAAGGGCTTTTGATGTTGATCATTTGCCTCTGAAACAATACCGTTTGCCCAACGTGGGCTGATATTTGTACAAAACGGAAATTACATTATCCCTTAACATTTGGTGAGGTTGATCAATTATTGGCCAATCACATGAGTAAAAGATCCTTTGAAGTACGGAAAACATTATCCAGCGATTGGTCAAACGACGACAGCAAGAATCTGGTTTCAAAGTGTGATGTCATGCAGGCGGTCCTTCAGGCCCCGTGACCTCAAGCCTGGCAACAAAAGTTGTGTTGCCTTGCTTTGGCGGGGTGGCCTCCAGCTGGTCATGGTCTGTGGACGGGTGGTGGGTTTGGTCTTCCGCCCCGTACCTCTTCATCCCATTTTAAGAGATAGTGTTTTATCAAAGTGTGTGTGTCAACACACACTTTTCAGTTTTTCCTCGAGTTCTTTAATAAAGTGTGTGTGTCAACACACACTTTTCTGTTTTTCCTGAAATTCTTTCTTTCTTTCTTTCTTTCTTTAGCAGCTAATTTGTCCGACACTTTTCTCGAACACGATTATACATAGCTAGATTAGTGCTAGCAGTAGCCAAAATAGCCAATTGCTACTAAAACTGCAAAATTGCTTGTAAAGGTAATAAATGACTACTAAAATTTCACAAAAATTCTTTATTTTCATGCAGAATTTAATGGATTTCAAGTCTGTGTAAATCTTTCCTAGAAAAATTAAAATTTTGGCTTTTAATTTTAAAATCCTAGCGCTAACCTAGACATAGAAACTCCAAACTTGGCATGATTGTACCTCCATACAAGGAGTTTGACCGTTTTATATAGAGGAATGAAGATGTTTAAAATTATGCAAATTAGGGGCATTTGAAATTTTTAATCTTGAATATCTTCAAAAGTATGATAGATAGAGATGTCAATCCAACTTCTACTAGGGGGTTATTGACCAGTGCGCATCCAGTGAATTCAAAACAAAAGTTGTAACAATTTAAATTATGCTAATTAGCAGCATTTGAAATTTTAAAACTTGAATATCTTCAAAACTATAAAAGATAGAGATGTCATTTTAACTTTTACTAGGGGGGTTATGGACCATTGTGCATGTGATGAATCTAAAGCAAAAGTTGTAGTCATTTAAATTATGTTAATAAGCAGCATTTGAAATTTTAAAACTTGAATATCTTCAAAACTTTTATAGATAGAGATGTCATTTCAACTTTTACTAGGGGGTTGTTGACCATTGCGCATGTAATGAATCAAAAACAAAAGTTGTAGCAATTTAAATTATGCTAATTAGCAGTATTTGAAATTTTCAATCTTGAATATCTTTAACACTATAAAAGATAGAGATGTCATTCCAACTTCTTGTAGGGGGTGGTTGACCATTGCGCACCTACTGAATTAAAAATAAAAGTTGTAGCAATTTAAATTATGCTAAATAGCACCATTAGAAATTTTAAATCTTAAATAACTTCAAAGCAATAAAAGATAGAGACGCCATTCCAACTTTACCCCTGTGTTATGGAATAGTTGTGCACTGCCGTACCAATATGCTTTGAAGACACACACACTGATTTGCTGTGCAGCAAATCATCTTTCCTAGTTTTGTAATTGTTTTCTCAATTAGTTTCATTTCTCTTTCCAACCTGAGTTTTGTGTTATAATTTTCTGAGGGACCATTGTATATCTGTTTTAGTTCATTGTTCAACAATACAAAGAGAGTTTGCATTTTCAAACAGCCTTAAAAGTGCACCACCAAGGCCAAAGTAGAAAAACAAAATGTCCACCAATGAATGACAAAGACAGCCGTAAAAGGGAACCACTGCACTCAAAGTAGAAAAGCAAAATATCCACCAATGAATGACATAAGTGTTCGGATTAAAAGGTCACACACTGGCGCATGCTACTGTTCCCCGAAATACGAAGAAGTTGGCGGACAGGGGTCAATATGGCCAAATTACATACACACATCATGATGATAATGATATTGATACTGCTGCTGCTGATGATGATGATATACAATTGAGTCAAATCTGTGCATATACAGTGGTACCTGTCTTGACAGACCCCTCCAATGAGAGACCGCATATCTTTTTAAGACCGCTCTCTCAGAACACTGTGCTATCTTTTCCATGTTATTATACCTCTAACAAAAGACCACCTGTTTTGAGAGACCACATTTTCACCTGCCCTAAGGGTGGTCTCTCAAGACAGGGACCACTGTACTGAGGACATGGAACTGACTGCTGCGGATCTTGGTATATCTGTGCACCAATTAGCATAGGCACTGGAAAATCAGGTTTGCATACTGGATATTCAGAACCCCAATGGCCCCTATATTATCCAGTCCTGGAATTTCTCAAAGGGTATGTGTGTGGTTCATTTATTTTATTTATTTTTGTATTTCTTGTTTTCTTTTTTGACATATAAACTATTGAAATATGTAAATCAACAATGCCCACTGAGCTATGACACCGTGGCCATATTTAATTTGTAATATAAAATGGTTCAGTGAAGGAAACCTGAGCCATCAATATGTTTTTTTAGTCCTTTCATTTTTCTGTTGAATTGTGTGCTTCTCATTTTATTTTGCATGTTATGGAACACAAATTGTCTTTGACAGGCCTCATGTTAAAATTTTTAGGCTGTTTTCTGCAGACACAATTTGTAATATCCTATGTTGCAGTTTTGTAACGGAATGGCTAACATATTTTTTCTGTTCAGCAAAATGCAGTGATATATTTTAGTCAGTCTCGGTGATTTGATTTGATTTGATTTGAATTAATTCGGAAAATCAACATACACATTATAAATTAAACAGATGAAACAAATAGAAAAATATAATACAGCAAATACTAAATGCATCATGCCAGACACTGCTGATCAGTGTCATTCTGTCATTTTGTTAAACGCAGTGACATTAGTGTATTTTATGTAATATATATCTGTTCGATGGAATATAAATCACAAAATTTCTACATTAATAAAAATGATCACTTTATTTTATGTAATACATGTCTTCAATGATACTTGACTGATATTTATTAAAGTTAACCTAAAGGCTGCAGGGAGGTGACGGATTTTGTTAAAGAGATGTATGGGGCTACAGGACTGTATGATACATGTACATGTTTAAAAATATATGACGTGGTATGATGGAAATATTTTCATGTTGATTGATTGCATTATAATCTTTGTTCCTTTTTTGTATCTTATGGGATGGTTTTTTTGTTCTCAAGGGGTGGATATCAGCGCGCGAGGTACGTTTTTCTCATGATACCAACCTCTCTGTGAAGAACAAAAGCTATTATTTCAATTGGAAAGCAAGGAAGTGGGATATATACCAACCCCTTGGGAACAAAGGAATTATGAACTAAGTACTTTCATCGCCTCATGTTTGGGTTTCAATGAAATATTATTATGTACATGGGTATTGTTGATTAAAGTGTCATTTTTTTTTTCACGCCCTTTGGTGCGCATGGCCATTGGGGTAATCCATTGCGACACGGCCTTTGAAGGGACATCGTCTGACGATTCCCGCTGCTCCTGAACATTTAAAGTTGCTGTGATACCACTCTCATTCTGCCATGGGCTGTGCTACCTGTAGCCACGTGACAGTATGATTGACGGGTGGGATAGTTCTGCTAGGCGGCTGAAAACCAAAAGAGCTTGAAATTTTGCCAACTAATAGAAAGGATATTTATCTTGTAAAAACCGTTAAAATCTCATAACGGCCCATGCAAAGGTTTTTGGTGTCTTACCTGTCCTTAAATGCTTTGACCCTTAAATAGGAGGTATCCATAATAACTGGGACCCTGTGCTGCCACCTAGACTACAGTATGGAACTTGATAGAAAGAAAGACAGATTCATGTCTTAAGCAATGCCAAAGGAGCTTCTACAATACAAGTAACAAACTGATAAAGCAAAAGGTAAAGGAAAGTCATTCACTAAGTTTGAAAACATACAAGATGCAAAACACGTTTATACTGTTTCATCAGCTTTTTAAATAAAATGCCCTGTCTGGATGGTTAAGTAACGTGGCTGGTGCAAATCCCCTCATCATGGCAGGGGCATAGTTCAGCAACTGAAGGGACCACAGCAGGGCTGTGCAGTTAATATAGGTATATATGAATACCTGCAATAGGGGATATCATATTTAACTGTGATCCTGCTCACTTCCTGTGTTGCTGGGGCAACAGACTAATGCTTCCATCACAATCAGGGCAGATTTGTATTATATACTACATAAACATCCATAAATAACACCGTTTCAACCAAAAGAGAGCTCATATCTAATCAATTTGGGCACCCCTTATGTTTCAAATATATGTTAAAACATTTTCTTACGATTATTCTGGGTTCGTGTTGTATGTTTTTTTGAGAAAGTACTTTTGACCATGCCAAATACATGGATCTGCCCTGATGCAGGTGGCTCCCTCTTTTGCTCAATAGGTTTTAGAGTAAGACCGCATTTAAATATGAATACATCCTATTGGACTGGGTCAGTAGTTTTCCATGGGCCGGTGTGGGCACTGAATGCCCACCCCATCCCACGGTACATGTAAGCTGTTGACTCTGGGGCATGTTAACCACATAGCGCCCTCAGCAACTCTTGTTGAATTGTTTTTCATTGCCATAAAATTAATTAAAATCATGGACGACATTTTACCTGCCACCAATTTTGGTCAATTAAAGGGTGAGGGGTTAATATGCAATTTGGGTCACTTTTGTGGTTTTTTGCACATAGAAGGTTTAAGATTTTTTTTGTCATACCAGTACCAAACAACATGGGTGATGAAATGCTGGGTACATTATATTGTATATAACATGATTTTTACAGAACTTTTTAAATTTTTGATCATGCAAAATATTCTTCTCATGGAAGGCCATGGCACTACAGCTGTACATGAATTTTCATGAGTACAATGTGTATCATAAACCACTTGCCTTTCAGCTTTTCTGTTTGATTAGGGATTTCCTATTTTTAGCTCTGCAGATCGTAGGTATGAAGCCTCTTCCAGCACTAATGTCCATCCAGCTGTAAGCTTCTGCTTGTATACACAATACATGCAATGTACAACTTTAAAGTTAAGCCAGGGACGTGTTATAGATGGACTACCAACGGCGGGGCCCCCTTTGTACCATCTATGTTGCCGCTGCTCAAGTGATCGGGTGTTTGAGCGAGCACTTTCAGTGCTGAACAAACACAACTCCACGGTCCACGCTGGCAGCTGGCAGTCTCGTGGGCCAGGTCACGCGATGAAAGGCGAGAATAATCGCATCACCGACTGAAATGTACAAAATTTTTCACCGTGTTCCACATTTTAAAGTCAAAATTTAGCGTTACGCCGGACTCAGCTACAAGAAATGAAACCACCATCATGATTCTACCGGCATACACTATCCATCTAAAACTACATTTTTTATTGCTAATTACGGCGTAAGGAGTTATTACGCACGCAAGTTGTCTAACTTTGCATCATTTTGGACAGAAAAAATGTAAAAACTAGCCCTTTTATCGGCCGATTTCAACGAAAAACACATCGATGGACTCGCACGGTTCTGATTCAAACGATGAGACTGGATGCGCACGCATAAAACTCTCCGTTTTTGAACTTGGTACAATAGCACACCTGATGTATGTAACCCGATACAACCGAACGCGGAAGCATAGATGGAACAACAAACGGACTGAGCAGGGGGGATTAACTTGAGCGGCGCTAGTGAACACGCTTTGTAGCCATCGTGCCCAGTTGACCACTAAAGGGATTAGCGCTCCCGTTGGTGGTCCATCTATAACACATCCCTGGTTAAGCTAATATGTAACTGTCAAGATATAGAAATGTAGGTTGAGTTGGATATTGGTGGTGCCACTTATTATTATTATGTAATATATGGGACAAAATGTAAAAAATTGAGAATGCTGTGTGTCTTGTAAAGTTGTTCATGAAACATCAGAAAGCTTGGTAAGAATGTCAATCAGGTAAAAAGACAAAAAGGATGAAGTTTGGGGGCACCACATACAATATTACATAAAATAAGGACCAAAATTAGTGTAAAATATGTTAAATTCAATAGATTGAGAAAGAATAAGGTTTAAATGATACCAATGTACTGTGTGAATGTGTATCCTATGGAATTTTGATTTTGTGTTATATGGATATGATAAGTTACCTTGGTCTACTTTCACAAGCGCATCCATTTCAGGATTTTTCTTTTCATTATTTCTTTTTCTTTCTTTTTTTTATTGTTTTTTTATGAAGGTCATTACATCACAACTTGTGTACATAAGTATCCATGTACCATTACAGGAACACCAGACAGACCAAAAGTCTATGATGAGTGAAGTCATGGTGGTACCTCTGGTGGTATTGATTAGAACTAACTTCACAGGTTTCAAAAACACATTAAATTTATTATTGTTATAATAAATTGAGATGGAAGTACAAAATTTTCACCAAATATGTGTTAGACTAGTGGTCAAATTTGTCAAAATTTTGGTTACCTGGACCTATTTTTCAATGTCATTTTTAAAGCATAATAAAAACAAATAAAATAAAAGACTCTTTTAAATTCAATATTGCTTCAAATATGTATCATGTGGAATTTTGATGTTGCACAATGTGAATAACCTTGAACTACTTTTCAAGGTCAGAGTGATTGCATTTTATGAAATGAATTTTTTGTGATCACTGGATTTATGTTAGCAGAGCATTAGGCCCATTAGCCTCTTGTTTCAACACGACAATCTATCAAAATTGCACATTTCATGAAGTTTGTACACACATACATGCTCACTTTTAGAAACATATTGTCTTTTACAGAAATGGAGGTACATGTAGTCTATCAAAACAGGTCATCTCTCATTGAGGTGACCTACCAGGACAGGGACTTCTAAAATACTATGGTTTTTAAACTTGTGAGAATTCGTATGGTGATACGCTGACCTGTTCATTCATGCACAGCACCTACGTATACTGTGAGTGCCTGCTGACAACGAGCACCTTCATGTACATGTAGGTAGTGAGACCACCCAAAAGGTGGATGAAGTATACAGTCATACCTCTTTTGAGAGACCGCCCCCACAGCGGGTCAAAATGCGGTCTCTCAAAACAGGTGGTCTTTCATTAGAGGTACAACAACATGGAAAAGATAGCGCAGTGTTCTGAGAGAGCGGTCTTAAAAAGATATGCGGTCTCTCATTAGAGGGGTCTCTCAAGAGAGGTACCACTGTAGTCCTAATGACCTAGGCCAGTAGCCAGGTACTATCTAGTGCTAAAAGGCAGGTGGATACCCTGGAATACATGTACATGTACTTTCACATTTCACTACACTGATCCCCCTATCGTAAGGCCCCTGTCACCAGAGGCCATCGCCTCACCACAAACCACCTTCTCACACAGAAAGTGTGGCATTTACAGTGTACATTGTATTAAGGCAACCCTACTTACAAGGCCATTGTGGACTTCATTTGGGGCTGGCCTCATGGGGGTGGTGTGGGGGGGAGGGTGTACTGTACTTAAAACAGGTTACTGTAACATTGTAAAAGAAGACTTAAGATTTAAGAGTGCAGGATATGGTGTTGTAGCTCTTGTAATACTTGTATGCCTACTCTCACAGGCCGCATCAAAATTGGGCACATGGATCGCACATCCACTTTCATTGACTGAATTTACAATCAACACTGACTGAAGTAGGTTGAATTCAGAGTTTGAAAGTGTCTTTTGACATTGGTACACACACATGTGATTACGTGTACTTGCATCAGCACAGGGGTCCCTGTCTTCATAAACCACCGTTTCACAATTTGTACTTAGTACTTTTCATGTTTTTTTTTTTTTTTTCTACACGAGACCATCTGTCTTGAGACAGCACAGTTTGGTTGTCTCTGGGGATGGTTTTCAGTGACAGGTTCCTCTGCACTTACTGCCCATACATTTATGGAAGTTATGACATGGACAGCTCACAAATTGATAATGCCAATTACATCTTTATCCGTTAAAAAAAAATAAATAAGCAAAACGAAAAAAGCAAAAGGGGAAAAATTGTGAATAACAAACTGTGCTTTTGCCTGGTGCTTGTGATTGTGGTGTGGACAGAAACGGAAAAATGGGCCAGTGTTATTTATATGTTGTGCAAATTAGGCCTGACTCAATGAATACTGTTACTGAGTCAGACAGTTTTATGAGGCGATTAAAGGCCTTGGGTGATTCCATGAATCACCAAAGGTCATTTGTTAAGGCAGTAACGCCAGTCGCCAGTCATTCCAAAGGCTATCAGTGAATATATGTAAAATAAAGGGAAAATGTCGTCTCTGGCTGATGACATAACATGCCAGCTAGGCATGGATTGCATGGTCCTAGTTCTTACCACAGCTGAATATCTATTTGGAGGAGTTAACGAACTGGAACTACTCCAGGACCAAATACCAAGATCTGCTAATTTCAATTCTGGTTAACTCTTTCAGTGCCAAATTGTGGACTGAGTCAACAGCTTTTGACCTGGAATATTGTATATAACTATAGGCATGCTGGTACTTGAATGAAAGGTCTTTTTACGAAGAATACCAATCTGGGATCCTTATGATCCTAATGATAATTCAGACTAGTTAGACTTAACTAGATCGACTTTAGTAGTGATTGGCACTGAAAGAGTTAAAATATGATATCCAAGAACTATGCCAGCAAGACTAGATTAACTGCCAAAAATTGGAAGCCACCCTGGACATGTTTTCAGCCCATCAGGGCCTTCTTCAGAAGATAGGAGGCTCTATTTGGACTTGACTAAACATGTATCAAGATTGAAAATGAGGTGCTGCATTTTGTGATATATTGTGACCTAATTGGGTTTTTATCATGTTGCCAGTTTAGAGAAACTGAAGCGTGTCGAAAAATTGACTGGTCAACCCAGGCCTGAAAGAGTTAACTCTTCAGTTGTAGCAATTTAGGAACAAAGTAACTATGTCCAATTCCCAGTCAAATGTTGGTTATGGGAATGCATATGTAAATTACCAAACTGTATATTTGAGTATTTTAAAAGCACAAATGGTACAACGGCATGGTTTAAAAAGACAATGTTACCGTTCTGTTAAATATGACAGTGCTGCTTTTGATTTCAAAATGTTCAAACTCTGTGCCATTATAGTATCCTGATTAAGACTGTCCCATGTTTTCACTCCTCTGTGTTGTGATTTTATTATATAGTTAGCTGGGATATTTTAACGGGTACGTTCGAATTCTGTAGCAAACAGATTTATTTTAGGAGCAGCATGTCTGCGGGTTAAAAGTCGGTGGTTTTTGCATTGCCTAGCGAGTCATGCAGTGACGTGACTCCGCAGGCAATGCAAAAACATTGACCAACACCCATACCTTGGCAGCTAGCGCAGAACGAGTCCAAATTACAAGTTTTGATTTCTAAAAGGAGGGAATCAGACCAGGGTTATCATGACCTGTTTCAAAATATGTGTGTGTCATGTGCTGCACGGTTGAGCAAGCTGGACAGCTGTCTGTATCTATGTAATAAACCTCCTCTCTTGTGATGACACTGTGTTGAGGTAAAATTGCTCATCTGAATTACTTTAACGATTCCAGATTGAAATTTCTGATGAAAAGATCTTTCATTCGAGCGTGTCCGTAGTTGGATAAAGGGCGAAAGAAAGAAAAAAAAGATGGGCCCAAGTGCAGTAGTTTCCCTTGAGTTCATTTGGAATGTTAACCCTTTTCCCCTTGAATTATGACTGAGTCAACAGCTTTCTTTGGCATAGGGTGGACACTAAAGAAAGCTGCTGACATGGGGCATGTGACCTAAATATGTCTCTTGTGTTTTGTTACTGTTGGAATTAGTTAAACACACTGGAGCAGACGACGTTTGATCCCCAGCCAGTTTGGACTGGTTTACAGAGGTTCTAAGTTATTTTCTCCCAATACAGTTGAAATGGTGCATTCTGGTGGTTTAAAATTAAAAAAATCAGCTGTAAAAAAGGGGATAGGAAAACACATTTAAAATGCTGGTAATCCCCACAGTCAGTTAGCAGTAAACACACAGAAATATTGTCATAACACAATTAATTTATGCAAAATGTCAACTTTTTTGTGAAAAATGATAATCAGGGAGTTCTTTTTCAAGATTCGGAAGATCGAGAGACTCCAAAGAAATGAGTTACATTTTGGGAGATCTCCTGAAAATTTGGGAGTCATGGAATCTCTGGGTTTAAGTGGGAAAGGGTTAATTATGCCTAAAGTGTGTGAGGAAAAGCTGTTGACTCCGTGTAAAACTTAGCATTGAAAAAGTTGATAATAGAGGGCTGACAAGAGGGGATAGTGACCATGGTTTAGGAAGCAAATGCTGTTTCATGGCTGCTGTTTTAAACTGAACGTTAATTATGGTGAAATATCTTGTGACAAAAGCATGAGGTAACAAAAACAAAATTTGATGATAATGCATTAAAGGAACACACATACTGTATTCCCCTTGGCAGCACTCGGCATTGTGTGTGTGGGGGGGGGGGATGGGTGGGTTGTGTGATCTTATATCCTTTCTTGTCAGGAAAGATTGCAGTTGCAAATTGATTCTAGAAGTTGTGTTTCTAGACAGGTTGGGTATATATATTGATATTCTTACAGATGATCACGGTCAACACTGAGTTGAAACTATTTTCATTGAAGTTACTTTTTCTTCTCTATTCAACAGAGTGAACATGCCAGAGAAAACTTCAAAAAGTTTAGAGAAATCTTTGAGGAAGAACGGGTAAGTAAGAGGACATTTTTGTGATACTTTGTGTCTAAAAAGAATTTATATG
The DNA here is from genome assembly GCA_964020975.1 of Hermodice carunculata. NCBI lineage: Eukaryota > Metazoa > Annelida > Polychaeta > Eunicida > Amphinomidae > Hermodice > Hermodice carunculata. Next base: position 19,875,164 of record OZ026620.1, read on the forward strand.
ACAACAAGTTACTGTAGATTCACCTCATTTCCCTGCACTTTTATAACAAGGCCTTGGCGAAACATTAGTAGAAAGATGGTGTGGTCATGTAGTCTTTTGCCGCCCTTCTGTCCACCTGTGGTTCTGCACATCACCGTAACTTAGGGGTAACCCTTTCCCCTTTGAACTAAGACTGAGTCAACAGCTTTCCTTGACATTGGTTTGGGCACTTAGTATCCAACCCATGTCAAGGAAAGCTGTTGACCTGGGGTCATGTGATCCTGATAAGTCTCCTCTACAATTCTTAGTCAAATTGTTTTCATTACTGTTGAAATTAGTTGAAAACAGTGAAGCAGGCGACATTTGACCACCAGCCGGTTTTGGTTGGTTTAAAGAGAAGAGGTTAAGAATACAAAGACAGACCTCGAAATAAACATTTTCGATCACCAGCCAAAGTGCTTACAGATCCAAATATTTGGTGTGGTAAATTCAGTTTTACAAATAAATTGCTTATATACCTAGACAAAAATACACCAGCCAATGTAAAATCTCCACTAGCCAGACAGAATTTTTACAAGCATTTGGCTGGTGGCTGGTAGTAATTTTGAATCCTGAAAGAGCGACATCATCCAAAGTTGGTGAGTTGATCCCTGATAGGAATGGTTCCAATAGGAGCATATCAGCAACTGTGACATTTTTTCAAGGTCACAGGGCCCAACTATGGTGGTTTTATAGCATGTTCATTCTCATCTTAAGAATAAAAACAGCTACCACAATTAAATTTGGTGTGTGGAACCCTCTAATAGAGAGCTTTAACAGGATTGCAGATGAGTGACCTTGACTGTATTGCAAGGTCACCTGGGACAATCTTTTTAATCGCAGTAGTGTCGGTATAATTTAAGGCAAGAACGAACCCCTGCAATGAAATTCGGTACACATTCCTCTGATAGAGTGTTTTGGATCATGTAGCACATGAGTGATCTTTGATCTCATTTCAAGGTCACAGAGGTCATGTTTGTCAAAGAAAATTCAGCAGACCTGATATATTGGCTTATAACTTGATCCTGGTGAATCCCAGACCCATGGTTACATATTAAACCTTAATGGGTAAGTACTATGGAGTTTCATCTGGTGTTTTTCAATTTGACCTTAAATGATCTTCAAGGTCACCTTGGTTAACTTTGTTCATTCCATTGTCAGCATGGTAACTTGAGAATGGATTGAGCTTATCAAGCAATGTTTGGTACCATTGTTTAGGCTAGAATGGATAAGCTCATTTAACAAAGTTTGGAATGGATGTTGCTCTTATGGAGTACTTAGATATGATGATATAAGCAACCTTGCCCTGCTTAAACAACCAACAAAAAATGTTGGTGTGTTGTTGTCATGTCTGTGCATGGGTCCATCCATTATCTTTGCAGATGCAATAACTTTTGAACAAACTGAACCACTGTCTATCGTGAAACGTAGACTGCAGAAGCATCTCATTAAAGGCTTGGCTAAGTTCAACAGTCAGTAAACTTGACCAATTTTCAAGGTCACCAGGGTCATATTTTCACCTTTGTCAACGTGTAATAACCTTATAAAAATGGAGCTACCATCATGAAACTTGTACTGTTGGAGCATCTCAGTAGAATCTTGGAGCAGTTTGAGATTCAGTGACCTTGACATATTTCCGAGGTCACCAGGGTCATATTTTATTACCCCGTGGCCCATATAGGCCGGAGAGGTATTGTCATCACCTGCACGTCTGTCCGACCATCATATTTTCTCCTGTATGTGACACCTGCAGCTCAATATAACCTCAAAATGTGCACAGGTCAAACATTCATCTCCTGCAGTGTATTTGAATTTAAATTTATGGTCCACATATTCAAATTAAAACAGCAACATTTTGACTGGGAAGTGTAGATAAGAATATGGGACAAGGCATCAGTTAACTGTCGAAGTCAGAAATTTTACTCTCACTACCCGGATGAAAATTTATGCACATGTGTGAGACAACAGCTGTTTAAATGTTATGGTCATGGCAGTCAAGAGGAGGATTTAGGAGGGTGGCTTGGCTTTTAAATGTCTGTTGGTCAAGTGTGACGTCTGTTATTCAGCAGCGGTCGTGATAAGAGGTCCACTAACTCCAGCTCCTTGCATACATGTGTGCATGAGTTGAGTGCTTCCTGCGTATAACTCAGCCCACTTGGAAATAAGTTCCTGGGCTTAGTGCAGTTGGCATGTAAAGCGAAGCCTGGTTACAAGCATCATGTTGGTGCTACCCATTTTTTGTTGTTACAATGAACTTGTTGTTCTTGTGATCAAGACATTCTAGCTGCAAACGGAGACAAAATCAAATGATAAATGTTTGTCTCTATTTTACTGGTGGTGGTTTGGCCATTGCTTGGTGTCCCTTGTGAAGTAGAGTACAAGTCGGATGCATGCGTTGGGGAGTGGAATTATGTACACAGACATGGTTATTCAAGACTGGATCATCATTTTGACTCATTCGTGCCAAATTGGCACAAGTCACCTCTGGCTTTGTTGGGGTAGCAAGTAATTACGAAGAAATGTACTTCTGTTCCTGAGAAAGACATGTCCAAGTCAGAACTTCAATACTCTGTTGTAATTAAAGAAATTAGCATTCTGCAGATTTATTTCCATGTTTTTTTTTTCATCAGAACCTGAATATTGTACCTATCTATTTGTAAATAGATTAGACCTATTTGCATACGGTTGCCTATGTTTAAGTTAACAACTTGCATTTTGTGAGTCAACATCTTGGCATGTGAGTCAATATCTTGGCTTATGTGAGTCAACATCTTGCCATGTGAGCCAACATCTTGGCTGGTGTGAGTCAACATCTTGGCTGGTGTGAGTCAACATCTTACCATGTGAGTCAACATCTTGGCTTGTGTGAGTCAGCAGTTTGATATGTGTGAGTGACCAGCTTGCCATGGCGTGAGTTGGGTCACACCTATGCCATGGGTAGCTTTTGGCGTAGCCTTGCCACCACAAGCAAACAGTGTCTAATAGCCACTCAGCACTCAAATCCAGGCAACAGGCAAATACCAGGAACGTCAAATGCTCAGGACTTCATCAATTAGAAGGGAGCTTTCATTTTAGGTATTAGAGATAATTGACCGTCCAGCCACTAATGTCCCCTGGGACAGATTTTCCTGAATTTGCCGTACACAAGGCCAGATGAGTGGACAAGAGTCAAGGTTCAAAGACTGGAATGAGAACAGCTGTTAACCCATAAAGCGCTGATTTAAGATTGAGTCAACAGCTTTCCTTGGGACACTTTGCGCGCATTACAAAACGAAGTGTCCCATGGAAAGCTGTTGACTAAGACTACTCTTTGCTTTAGACTAGGCTTGCTGGTATTTGAATGAAAGGTATCTTCATGAGGAATTTGAATCTTTTAACCATTATATTGAGATGCCCCTGTGCAATAGCTTTGCACACCCCCCTTACTTTTTGTAAAACATGAGAAATACAAGTTTCATCGGCCCAAGTAGGGAAAGGGTCAATCCCCTAAACCCAAACTAGGACAGAATCCCCATAAACTCTGTCTGGCAGCGTGGTAACGTGAGATTGTTGGGGTAAATATGCACAAGTTCAGTGACCTCTTATGTCATAGGTCCTACACACAGACACTATGGCGAACCTGTACTGGTTGCAAGTTTATTGCCCTGAGTCAAAGGGGCTTTGACATCACTTCCTTTTGGCATATTGCCGTACAGTTTACTTCCTGTCCGGCAAGTTGCCGGACACTAATAAAGTCTCCCTATATAAAGGACAGACCAAGCTTGCCAAGGGGAGTGGTAGTAGTGGTAGAACAGTTGTACAGCAGTAGATTTGAGTTAGTTAGTTGGCTCTGTGGAAATTGACATTGGGACAGTATTGAGACTGCATTGGAGGTTATTTACATATTTCAACTGGATACTGCAGTGTATATATATGAGAATATTCACCCCCCCTTCTGCTTGTCTACAAGGAGTATATGCTTACCCTAAATAAATCAATAGATCTGTCATAGTGCAGCTTTGATATCTGGACTTGTCAATGCGAGAAAGTGTGTATGCTACACAATAGAGAGTTGTATGAGAGTGGTGTCAGGAGTTTACTCATCAAGAGAACATCAAAAATGCCAGAGTACTAGGGCATTTCAATATGTTTAACGATAGCGAGGAAACAACTAAAGCAGTGATTAGCACTTTAAGGGTTAATTTTGATCGTTTCTTGGTGACAATGAGATAGAATGAACAGCCGTCCACAGCATGAACAGCCCACACTGAGGAAAGGTGTTGACCTGGGGCATTTTGTCCACATCCCTCCCATGGATGATCATTGGTCAAAATGTCATTAAGTTGGAATCAAAGGAAAAGCATGGAATCAGATTTTTTTTTCTTTTTCTTTTTGTCAAGTCTGGGTGCTGTATAATTCGGGCTCATATGGGTTAAAGAAAGCAAGAAGGAAGGGAACCTGAAATATCAGCAGAAAAGATGTGTTATCAGTTGTTCACATCACATGTCTGGCTACCAGTAGACTCCAATGATACATGTACCAAGTTTATATTCAATGGCTTTTGGGTCTCAAGACGTGGCTAATGGTCAATCATGTTGGTATATATTTGTGTGCTTTGGGGAATGGAACACATGCACTCTGCATTGCGTAGAAACTGACTCACTTCGTGGATGGATCTAATGGGCTTTGCTAAGGATGTAAGCTGGGGGTGTCAGTGTTCTCATTGCCAACTTATACTTCTCTGTGTAGAGCTGTAAATCATGCTATGGCACTAGCACTGTGTTGCTGTTTCTCGGAAGCAATATTTTCACATTTATACAAGTGGCAAAAAGTGACTCTTTAATGTAAATTTTTTATTCAGCTTTTACATGAGACATATTTCTGTATTAAATTTATGGCAGACTGTGGGAACACTCTGCAGATTGAAAAAAGTGTGTCTCAAATTTTTAGCATTTATGCCTGCTACTTCGAAAGGAGGGGCATATAGCAATCACTTTTTCCATGCAAGTGTGCATCCATCCATCTGTCCGTACACTTCATGTACAGGCGATAACTCTGTCGTCATTTGGCGTAGATTCATGACACTTGGCACACGGGTGTATCTTTTTCCTCCCCAGTGGCTGTATTCGCAAAGATTTTGATCTGATCCTAACTTTAACCCCAAAATTAAAATCAATGTGGTTTGGGCCCTAAACCACTTAATCCTTGGCTCAGTGTTTGATTAAAACTGCAAGGATTAGCCAATACGTGCTTTTGGCTACAATATGAAGTTAAGGATTTACAGGTTCATTTTATTAAATCAATCTTAGTTTGATCAGGTATTTAATCTTTTGACCCAGGATTAAAATCTGGATTAAATCAATATTGATTTAATAAAATGGAAACTTTAATTACAAAGTTCATATTACAGTGGAGAACATAGATTAATTAATCCTGCAAGTTTAGATTCAACATTTGGCCAATGAATCAGTAGTTCGAGGCCCAAAGGCACATTGACTGTGATTTTAGGATTAAATTCAGAATCAGATTAAACCCTTTGTGAATACGGCCCCAGGAGTATATATGTGCCTATAATCAATACAGGCTTCAGGCACGTCTCCTTTCCAAAATAGACTTAATCAGTCAGTGGGTGTGCCTGCATGCAGTTAACTGTGTTTCACATGGTATTCAAACATCATAGCTGTTGTCACTCAACTATACTTTTAAGTGAATGGATATCTGGCCTGGTGTAATTTTTCAGTAGACAGAGATAGGGTCAGGTGCTCAGGACATTTTTACCCTCGGCAAGTTAGGTGCTTGGGTGTATTGTCATCCCCTGCGTCGTCTGTTGGTTCATCCATCTTGTCGACTTACAGCCATATCTAAAAGAATATTCATCATAGCTGTACTGAATTTTTGTCAGACATGCACATTATAATGGACCAGGTGCCTATTGAAAACCAGCATCCTCTTATTATTTTTCAAATTTTTATGAAAATTTTAATGTATTTATTTCAAGGCCATGTGAGATGCACACAAGGGGACAACGTTACAATAATATCTCAAAAATATTCACCATAGCTTTACCAAATTTGTGTCACCAAAGAACCTTGTGATGGACCAGGTTTCTATTAAAAACCAGCTTCCTCTGATTATTTTCAACTTTTTTATGAAACTTTTGATATATTTATTTGAAGGCCATCTGAGTGGTGTCAACCCTGACCATGTTACTGAGAGATGCAACTTATCATAAACTTTTTATGAAACTTTAAAGAATATATTTCAAGGCCATATGAGTGGCACACAAGGGGACAACATTACCAAATATCTTAACAAGGGTCCATGGCAGCTTCACCAAATTTTTATCAGAGATGCTTTTTTTAATGGACTATGCTCCCTTTGAAACCAGGTACCTCTTATCATTTTTAAACTTGTTAAGAAACTTTTGAAGTATTTCTTTGAAGGCTGTCTGAGTGGCATGAGTGGACAATGTTACCACAATACCTCAGGAAGGATTAAACACAGCTTCTTCAAATTTTTGATGCAGTCACACTGCATTATGGCACATGCAAAGTCCAAAAAAAAAAATGCAGATTTGAGGAAAAAAAGTGTGGGGGCGGAGGGTAATTCGCTCTGGGAATGCTATTTTACTGTAATATGTGGCAGACAGATATATTGTGGTGTGCCAGTGCAAAATGAATAACATACAGTTAGAATGCTGTGCTGTAATTATATCCTCAAAAAGAATGAGGGAAAAGTGTCAAGTGGCAAAGAGTTGCACTGTGAAAAGTGGAGTTCTTGCAATTAATTGCGGAAAAGGTCCATGCCTTACATGTTGCTGCTCAATTCAAGAAAAACTGGAGCATAACTGTACAGGCAATGCAAAAATCACTGACCCTGGTGCTTACCTCACTGCCTTTGGACATGTTAGGGACAGCGTACTGCTGCGCTCCTTTGAGGCCAAGTGCATGGATGAAACAAACGATTGGGTTCGCATCACCAGGAGTTGAGAACAGTTCATTCCATTAAAATGATTTTGGTTATCAATCGAGATGGACCCAAATAGATGATGCAGATGCACTGTTAAATAAAAATTGACAGTGACCATTAATACCTGCATTTTATATTGTAACATTTTGAAAAGTTTGACTCAACTTGGCCTGCCCCTCTCATCATTCATCATGTCCACATCACAAACAACATAACTGTGGTGTGCAAGTACACACACACATAAACATTCATGTCTTTGTTTAAACACATGCATATTTTCAGATGAAACTTCTCGTCAGTTTTGAAACAAGTAATAAAAATCGCCGATATTTTTTTCACCATTTTTTACCACTGGGGTGTTACAGGTATAATTTACTGTCCATGCAGAACCATAGTTTTTGAGGTCCAAACTGAATTGTATCTTCTTTTTAGCTCAGCTGACTTGTCAGTCAGCTGAGCTTTTAGGATGGTCGGTTGTCCGTCGTCTTTGTGTTCATCCACAATTACGTTTTTGACTTCTCCAAAACTGTCAGTCAGATTCACTTCAAACTTAAATGGCAATGTACTTGGGGTGGGTCTCTACCAAGTTTGTTCGAATGGTCACACTCCAGTTATTTTGGGATTTTTCCTGATTTTTCTTGTTCTTTTTTGGGGCAAACCTTAAAAGATCACCTTCTACGAAACTGCTTACCCATTTTTTGTCATCACACAGTGATACTCTTGGGGACTTCTAGTTCTGAATTTGATCACCAAGTGGTGCTGCAATTTAAAAAAAAAAAGATTTTTTTGTGTGTTTTTGCTATTTTTGACTTCTTTAGAACCCTCACTCAGATTAAGCTGAAACTTGGTGGATATGTTCTTTGTGGAAAGGTCACACAAAATGGGTCACTAGAAGGCAATGCTATGGATTCCTGATTTTTCAAGATTTTTTCAATTGACGTAGTTACAGGTAAATGAACCTTTCCTATTGATTACTATGCAAGTCAATGGGCAGGCCAATGCTAATTCCCATTTGCGACTTCTTCTCTGAAACATTCAGATTGACTGTAAACTTGGTGGCATTGATGCACCTTCGGTGGGTCTTCAGTGGATTTGTTCAAATGGACATGCTCCATTGATTTTTGAATTTTTAAAAAAAAATTCTTTGTTCTTCTTTTGGGCAAATCTTATAAAATCACAAGGGTATATGTACATGTCAGCTAAGCACAGGACTGTCACAGTCCTTTTTTTGTTTTTGTTTTTCTGGCAATGGGCCATTAATGTTTGTGGAAGTCTGTTGTTTCTCTTCTTACTTCCGAATTTCACGACAAATGAATATGCATTTGAATTAATAGACTTGATAAGATTACAGAGAATTTTTTTTCATGGACAGAGAGAACATGTATTTTACCCAATTGCTATTGGAGGCCTACAATCCAATAAAGTGATATTCATTTACATTTGTATTTTATTTATAAATTAATGATGCCCGCATTTTGATAATGTTTTCCTGTACTGTTTCTTAAAGTTTGATATTTGCCAATAGTTTTACCCATGAGTGTAATCATACCCCCCCCCCCAAAAAAAAAAAAGAAAAAAAAGAAAGAAAGTCATCATAAATGTGTCTGTCACCAGTCCTGCCTTCTTCTGTGTCGTCAGCTCTGGCTGATCATGTAAACGATAAACTTTCGGAATTTACAGTCGTATCAGATTTTTATGATATCAGATTGGACGGTATTTAGAGCACAAAGGGCATTTTACTGATATTGTTATTGAGTTTTTTCTCAGGGTGTCCCAACATTTGTCTGGAAAAGTGCTATACATTTGATAACATTAGGTCTTTTTGTAACATCTTTAAATGAAATGTTTTCTTTCTTGATCAAAGTTGCTTGATGGGCAGCATAAATTTGTGCGTTGATGGGTGTCTGTTATTAGTTCACCCCAGTTCTTCTGCCCCGACTGAATGTACGCCACACTTGACTGCATTGTGTGTGAACTGCACAGATGTTAGTTCACCTGACTTGGCCTACTTGGCCTGGTTATACATCAGGCGAACTAACAGCATCAATTGTCCACAGCCAGGTGAACCAAAAGTATGTACGACTGGCGAGAATCAAGTGATACATTCCCTCAGCACAGATGGTATCTGTTTTAAAGCCCCCTGTTGTGTGAGAACACCTCTTTTGAAGGTCACCTTTTCACTACACTGAAGTCTTTTCTTTTAAACAGATTTACCTGTATTGTAAGACCACCTTAAATATACAATGAAAAGACTAGGCAAGGGCCAAGGCAGCGAAAAGTGCCTGTCTGTGCAGTTTTGGCCCGAGTGGAGACTTAGGATTGTCTGACCGGTTTTATACTGTCCGAACTACTCAGAGGCTGCCCAAAGACTGCTGCATTTTTTTTTTACCTTAAAATTTGCATGTCCACCTTATCTATTATTTGTACGTAGGATGACGTAAAACCATTGTGTTTTACGTCGGAAAAGCCAACTGTCAAACTGGTCAGTTGGGTTAATGCCGGGGTCAACGAATATTTGGGCCCCCGAACGGAGGGGCCCCCGGGCCCATCCGTTCGCCGAACAGATGGGCTCCAGGCCCAAATATTCAGGCCCCCGGGGGCCCAAACGTTCTAGAATATTTGGGCCCCCTTTCATACTTGATGTTTGTTATACTTCATGAGACATCTTAACTATTGTTGTAACATTGATGATGTTAATAGTGCAAAATAGCAAAATTGGTTATGTTACAGTAGACTAAAGGTAAAAGGTGCTGGTCACAGTGTTTTATCAGCTCAGCATGAGAGTAGATTCAGTGAAAAATATAAAAACGTAGTCCTGAATCATGTGAATGGCATTATAATCGATGCAGAATTATGACCAAATGACTCGATCCTGAGTTTACTTTCTCATAGAAAATGGGAAATTTAACTTTGATGCAAGTATGTTCGGATCTGAGTATAAAAGTTATAATTTGACCAGTAATTCATATGAATAGCTGAGCTAACCCAAACTACATGTACATGTACTTCTGTAAAATAACTATAAATGACCTTTAATTTCCAGTTATATAGATAGGGGCGGGGGGGGGGGGAAGGCGGAGGCTTTTGATTCCCGAATGTTTGGGCCACTTGAACAGTATCTAAGTGCCTTGAGGTCGCTATAAATGGGAAAGGGGTCCTTTGATTCCAGACTATTGGGCCCCTTTTGGTATCTAAATGCATTGAAGTGGATCTTGAATATTTTGGCCCCCTATTTGTATGTAAGTGCCTTGCAGTGGATATATATCGGGAGGGGGCCTTTTGGTTCCAGAATATCTGGGCCCCCTATTTGTATGCATCTTGAAGTGGATAGAAATGGGAAGGGGGCCCTTTGGTTCCAAATTATTTGGGCCCCTTATTTGTAAGTAAATGCCTTGGAGTGGATATAAATGGGGAGGGGGCCCTTTAGTTCCAAGACTATTGGGCACCCTATTTGTATGCATCTTGAAGTGGATATAAATTGTTATACATGTAACAGCAGATTGAAGGGGGTGGGGGATATTCTGAACAGGAAGCCCCCCCCCCCCCCCTTTTTAATGTGTCCCCCTTCGAAGAAGGTGGGGCATATAGCGTTGCACATGTCGGTCGGTCGGTAGACTGTCGTTTCCGCACAATAACTCAAGAAGTTTTTGAGCCAGGACTTTGATACTGCACAGGTGTATCATTCTAGTCAAAAGCGAGGCAAAGTTTGAAGATGGGTGACCTTGATCTAATTACCAAGGTCACAGTGGTACCTGAGGTAACTTTGGTTTCCGCACAATAACTGAAGAGGTTTTTAAGCTAGGACTTTTATATTGTACAGGATTATAGTCCATATTTGGCGCTAGTCGAAGTTTGAAGATGGATGACCTTGACCTCATTTTAAAGGTCACAGAGCCATTTTACTGAATGTTGGTTTCATGCTTTCTGCGTGATAACTTATACCTTGGAGCTAGAACTTTTATATTGCACAGCTTTATGGTTATCTGTAAGGGCTAGGTTGAGTTTGAAGATGGGTGACCATGACCCAGTTTTAAGGGTCACAGAGAGATTGTAGAATTCCTGGGGTTTCCGCACAATAACTCAAAAGCTTTTGAGCTAGGACTTTGATACTGTACAGGTGTATCATTCTAGTTAAAAGTTAGGCAAAGTTTGAAGATGGGTGACCTTGACCTAATTTCCAAGGTCACAGTGGTACCTGAGCTAACTTTGGTTTCCACGCAATAACTGAAGAGGTTTTAAAGCTAGGACGTTTATATTGCACAGGATTATAGTCCATATTTGGGCCTAGACGAAGTTCGAAGATGGATGACCTTGACCCCATTTTAAAGGTCACAGACTCACAGCACTGAATGTGGTTTCATGCTTTCTGCATAACTTATACCTTGGAGCTAGAACTTTTATATTGCACAGCTGTATGGTTCTCTGTAAGGGCTAGGTTGAGTTTGAAGATGGGTGACCTTGACCCAGTTTTCAGGGTCACAGAAAGATTGTAGAATTTCTGGGGTTTCCGCACAATAACTCAAGAAGTTTTTAAGTTAGGACTGGGATACTGTACAGGTCTATAGTTCTTGCTAAGGGCTAGAAGAAGTTTAAAGTTTGGTGACCTTGATTTAATTTCCAAGGTCACATTGGTACCTGAGTTAACTTTGGTTTCCACATGATAACTGAAGAGGTTTTTAAACTAGGACTTTTATATTGCACTGGGTAATTGTCCGTATTCGAGGCTAGGTCAAGTTTGAAGATGGGTGACCTTGACCTAATTTCAAAGGTCACAGAGCCATTTGGTTGAATACTGTTTCTGCATGATAACTTGCATTTTAGAGGTAGCACTTTTATATTGCACAGCTTTATGGTTGCCTATAAGGGCTAGTTTGAGTTTGTAGATGGTGACCTTGACCCAGTTTTGAGGGTCACACACAGACAGTAGACTTCCTGTGGTTTTTGCACAATAACTGAAGAAGATCAAGTGAAAATGAGTGACCTTGCCCTGATTTCCAAGGTCATAAAGCCACTTTGCTGAATATGGTTTCTATATGATGACTAATTTTTCAGCTATAACTTTTATATTGTCCAGGTTTTTAGTCGTTTTTTAAGGGCTAGGTTAAAATTTAAAGATATGTGACATTAATGTATGATCAACCTTCACTAATTTTGTAAGGTCAGGAGTGTCCCATCTACCACTATCAATAGGGTAGCGAGGGCAAGGGTAATGAGGGCGGGGGGCATCTATGTTTTACAAACATATCTTGTTTTATTTATTATGCACTTTACATACATGTATTACATCTTTATATATCCACTTCAAGTCACATACAAATGGGGGGAGGGGGCAAATATTCTGGAACCAAAGGGCCCCCTCCCTATTTATATCCCCTGCAAGGCATTTACTTACAAATAAGGGGCCCAAATATTCTGGAACCAAAGGGCCCCCTCCCCAGTTATAGTCACTGCAAGGCATTTACTTACAAACAGGGGACGCAAATGTTCTGAAACCAAAGGGCCCCCTGCCCATTTATATTCACTGCAAGGGTTTTACTTACAAATAGGGGGCCCAAATATTCTGGAACCAAAGGGCCCCCCTTCCCATTTATACCCACTGCAAGGCATTTACTTACAAATAGGGGGCCCAAATGTTCTGGAACCACAGAGCCCTCTCCCATTTATTTATCCCATGTTTGCACTTGCATGACCTAAATACTCCAAATCTCCAGAAATTCAGATAACAAGGAATCAGGGGGAAATGGAGACACCTGAATCCATACATGTGGGGTAGCTTTGTGCTAAAATATGTGTTGCACAAATATAAAAAAAAAACACTTGGTATATTTATATACTTGGAGGATTGTGAGATAATTCCTACAAGGTATATGCACCCACATTACATGTAAAATACACCAATATATACATTTATATATATATATAGTGGCAAACATTAAGCCTTGCAAATGTATTCAATTGTTTGATTTGCATTTATTTTACAAAATAATAACAAATTCTTTTAAAAATATTTCTTTTAGAGTTTGCAAAATATCATACAGGATGTATATATAGAGTGTATTGGGCCAAAACTAAGTTATTCCAATTTCTATTAGGGGGGGGGGGGGCCCAAACGTTCGGGGAATGAATGGGCCCCCGGGGGCCCATCCGTTTGGGGGGCCCAAATATTCTCTGACACTGGTCCACATGCTATGGTGTGCACATGTATATGTACTTACTAACACTCTGTTGTCAAGGAGAAGTGACGTCTCTTTGCTAGTGTTCCCAATGGGTGTATATTTCCCTACGGGGGAGAACATATCTTTAGTGTATTCAACATATAACTTGAGCGTTTGGGGGTCAAGGTAAAATTTACTTGTAATGCATGAATCTCCATGGACTTGACTGGAAATAAACAATCGCAACGATATCACACAACGGAATATAGTTATATTGCAGGCACAGAAGTGCAGTGCGCTCATGCCCATATAATGAGGTTTTGATGGTTGGCCCCTCTCTTGAAGGGGGAACCAACATGAGAATATTAGGATTGCAACATGAAGAAGTGGCATCCTGAGATGGGTGACTTCTCATCTATGGTTGGTTGGTTGGGTGGGGGGACTGACATGAAAAATTGGGGGAACACTCCAGTACTTTATGACTTCTGATTGTGGGTCAATCTTGACGATTGTAAGTAAATGTTCTTGGATGAGATAGCCTTATGGACCGTCAGTGTGGCTTTTTAAGACAGCTTGCACTCTAGAACATATTTAAAAAAAAAAAAAAAAAACAGAAAAAAGCCAAACAAATAAAAAATAAAGGGAAATTAAATAAAACATTTTGCATTTGCAATTTAAATGACTCTGAGTTGGCAGGAGGTTACTTCAAATGAACAGGTACAGATTGGTGCCATATTTTTATTTCAATCTTTTTTGTAGGTGTGCTGTAAGTTTACTTTATTTCTGTATATTTTAATTTATGCTTGTTTTGCTGATGGTGGTAAATCATGACAATCTAAGCACACAGCGAAATAGTGTTCAGTATAACACTTAATTAAAATTGTGCAGCTGGATTTGATGGGATTTTTGTCCGAAATACTGAAATAAAAACTTAAGTGAAATGACTAAACTGCAAAAGCAAAAAAAGCAAAAAACAAAAAAACCCCCAAACCTTCAACTTTGTACATGTGAAAATAAGAACATTTGCAGTACTGCGGGATACCCATCATGCTTATAACATTAAACATTACGCCTGATTACACATAATAATTTGCTTGTTAGACACAGTTTCATTTATAAGACCACATATTTTTTTCACACTGCTTTGGTGGACCTAAAGTCATGAAGCTTTCTGGTTCATGGACTGATGATAAAAAAATAAGTGAAGCTTAAGGTCAAATAGTAGGGATGGTGTACATTTTACATGCACATTCCAGTAACTGTGGAAACTGAATTGTATTTTAATTTTCACTTCATAGCCTGCAGGCAAAATGTTCTTTTTGTGAGTTTCACTGGGTATCCTGTCAAAGATGTACAAGTAATACATCCTATACTACACTGTTTTATGTATAAATTTTCATTCATGAGTCAAGCACTTATTTTTATTTATTTTTTTTGGTACAGTAATAGCTGTTGTATGCAACCACTGCCTTGAACAGCTGCTTTTTGTGGTCACTAGGCTCGGATATAGGAGTCAATTTCTTTGTAAAATTTACCTGTGGTGACAGTTCACCTGCTGTATATGGCCGTTTTTCTTGGCAGAAGGGGTGGCCACATACAGCAGGTACCACTGTATACTGTAAATTCAGTTAATTTTGTTGTGTTTTTATCAGCTCTGCTGACCAATGGTCGCAGAGCTTATGCGACCACTCATGTCTGTCTGTCTGTCTGTCCGTCCGTATACTGTTGCTTCTTAGCGCGATACCGTCCACAGTTTTCAAGTTAGCCCAATATAACATTCAGGACTTAAAGGGTGGATGAAAATCTAGGCTGCTTTCGATATCAGTGGCCCCACCTATGTTATTATGTAATATAGGGGTCAAAATGTGATAGTCTTGTGAACACTCTAGCATCTTTAATTTTTGGCGGATCGTCACCAAATTTGATGGGATTGTGAGGGAGGTCAAAGTCTAAGTTGGTAATGATACTAGTGACAACATCTATAATTTGACAGAAATTATGAGCCAAAATGTGTTTTAAGATGTAAAATCCATATTTGGAATTTGGAAAAGTACATGTAATTGGATTAGACTTGCCAAATTAATATGATGTATAGACCATGGCCAGAGGTACAATGTTATATAATATCAGCAACCTTGACCTATTTTTGTGAGGTCACCATGCCTGTAAGGTTAAAAGAGGTGATTTTGTAATGGCCGGGTGTAGCTTGGACTTCAATGGCAATATCAGCACAGCACGAGGCAGGCCTATGTGCCACTTGTATTACATAATATGGGTGTCCTTGATTTTCTGTCCCAAGGTCACTGAGGACATAAAATTAAGGACTTGCTCATTGTTGTCTTGGCCTATGCAACAATATTTATCAGGAGTTGCACAAATTTGCTATGATTACATGTGGAGTGAAGTGCCATTTGGTGGATAATTTTTACGTTAAGCTTTATATGTTCAGAAGCCACTTGAGGACTCCCAGCTTTGAAATGAACAGGTGCAATATAGCCACGGTGCCAGCAGAGCATCAGGCCCATGGGCCTCTTGATTTTGCTTATTTTCCTGATGGGACAAGACTGTGAAAATAAAAGCAATGAAATGTATCATAAAATAAGTTTAATAGGAACTGTATCCAAAATAATAAAATTTAACCTTCAGCTGAATGCCTGAAATGGAAGAATCCAAATTTATATGTATGAAATAAGTGTTCATTTCACAATATATAAGTTGCTTTCCTTGTTTGGAAGTAAACACACACACACATATACATATGTATGTATGTGCCAAGCAAGCACACATATATAATATATGTATACATGTACATGTACATGTTTGTACATGGATATATTTGGTATAGGGATATATAGGACCAATAAGTTGGTTTTATCGAGTTGATATTTTATTTGCTGCTTTGCTTTGATTAGAATATATTATAACCCATTTGGTTGACCAATTTTTAGAAATTTTTATCCCACTTTCTGCATGCCTGGGGAAATGGGTGTCATGTGCAGATATTATTGCATGACTGGGAAATGCAGTGTCTCATTTACATGTAATTTGCTTGTGCATCTAGATGAGTTTGTTAGGTTATAACAATTATCATGATTATATGTAGTTTCCTGCTGTAACAAAAAATATAAATTTAGTCACCAGAGACAACACATTAAAGCTGACACCCCCCTCCGCCAAAGAACTAGCTTAAATATAAGGAAATACAGCTTTACTCATGAAATTATAACTCCATGGAACAGTTTACCCAATTATGTGGTCACAGGACAAATATTAAAAAAATATGCTGGCCAAACACTGGGACAGTGATCCTTTAATATTTAACTCATTCCATCCTGATAGAAGACCGAGACAAAGACAAAGCACATGCTGGATCTCATGTCATGGTCACCTAAAAAGTAGGTCATCTGAAGAGGTTGATACTGGCACATGGAAGGTGAATTGTCAGTTTCCAGGCCCAAATCATGTTAGAGTTATGGCTATTTTTGAACCCCAAAGAGTAAATCAACATCACAAATAGTTTTGGAGTGTGTATGAACAGGGTAGTTCAAGGATATAGGTTATTTTGCAAGATAGCAGTTGTAGAAATAAAACCAACAAGAAAACAAAGGCTCCTCCTTGGCTCCTGGCTCCAGTGAAATTGCTTTATTTTTGTGTATGATGATCCTTACATCAAAATAAAACTGGAAGACTACCAGCTGACTAAATTCAAGCTTTCTTTCTCTGCAGCAAATAATTCTTTCCCATATTCTATATTTATCCCCCCCCCCCCCCAATGCAGGAGGGGAATATAGTAATCACTTTTTCTGTGCCTACTTGTCTGTCTGTCTCTCCGTTTCATTTCATGTCCAGGCTATAATTCCTTTCATCTTAAACTTAGGTTCATGAAACTTTTTATCCATGTATGTGTATCTGGGGATAGTGGTGACTGTCATGCACAAAAATAGGTCACTAGGGTTAAGTATCAAGGTCACCGTCACATATTCTTCTTATATTTTGTCAGGGCTACAATTTCTTTCATCTTTAACCCAGTGTCATGAAAATGAAGTGCATGTATAGCTTAACTTAATGATGTGTCATGTTACAAAACTAGGTCACTAGGTCAAGTATCTTGGTCGCAGTGATACAATCATGTAAAACTTCTATACATTAGTATTTGTCAAAAATAATGTATCCATATGAAATTATGTCTGACCTATAATCGTGCCTGCATCCTATGGTAGGAGGGGCATACATTGTATAGTAAACACTGTCAGTGTAGGTGTACATGTATCTGTCTGGGACACTCCCTGTCCAGGCTGCATTTCTGTTGCCCTTCAACTAAGAATAATAAAACTTAATACACGTGCATTTGGACTCAACGGTGGGTCATGAACAGGAAAAAAAATGTCTTTAGTATAAGTATCTGGGTCACAGTGATATGGGCGGTTAGGGCTGATGATTTTCTGGTTTTGGTTCAAGGATTATCCGTTTTTGCCCTATCGTCATTTGGATGTTTTCCGTTTTTTTCCCAAAAGCCTTGTCGGCCGTCAGAGCGACCAGGCTTGGGCTTCACAGCAGCCATCTTTCTTATTGAAACTCAAGTTCACACGAGAGTCTCGAGTTGCGAGATTAATGGCGGCGCCCTGGTAAAAGCGTATTTGTAGAACGGAAATGGTTTACAGCTTCAATTTTAGTGTTTTAAAAGAGGAAATGTGCAGATTTTTCTACATTTTGCATTGCTTTAATTGATATGTTTCTTTTACTGGGAAATTTTTACGGATTTCCGTTAAATTCTGCGGGAAAATTACTTTTCCGTTTTTTGTTACTCATTCCGTGATTCCGCCAGATTTTCTTTGAAAACGGAAAATCATCAGCTCTAGGTGGGGTGGGGGGGGGCGGGGAGCATGTGTCAAGGAATCTCTGCTTTTGTTTCATTTACTTTCTTATTTAATATTTTCCAGGTGAAATCACTCTATGTCCCATTGCTCATTACCAGGCATATACATGCAATTAGCGTGATTAGTAAAAGCAAACCTGAAGAGACAGTTCAGCTGGGAAAAACTGTGACATATCCAAAATAAATAGCACTTTTCTTCCCAAATGCAGCAAGTGCCCCGCATGTTCAACATTTTCTCTAAGTGGGGTAAGGGGTGAGATGGGGGAGGGGGTGGGGGATCCGTGATAGAGCCTATGAATCTCATTTTACTATCCTTTACTGTGACATGAAATGCTGTCCAACAGTTGGATATACTCCTGATTTTTAAGTGTCCATCCCATAGGGGGGACCCTTTCTGTTTTCGGGTTAATTTGAACGAATGGCAGATGCTTGCATTAAAGGTATGTCTGTTTTGTAAGAAACTGTCTCATTCATGAACCTAATGATTGCAAATGTAGCAATGGAAAAATGAGAGTTCCTTTCACCATATGATTTGCATGATGATTAATTAAATTTGATTAATTAATCAAATGTAATGCCAGCTGTATACATGCACTGTATTCATTCTGGTAAATGCCAAGGGGGCTTTAATAGAGTCCTTTCATAACATGGGAGTGAATGTCTACTGTGCTTGCTGAATATTGGTACATTATTTTAATATAACAAGTGCCTTTCGCTGTGTCCAGGTAACTAATTAATCTGACGTCAAAGGAGGTAATGTGTAAAAGGGGAAAGAACATTCATTTTAAACATGTTTCAACAAATGTCCAAGTTACCTAAAGCCTAACAAAAATATATGTGTCAGTGATTATGTGTCGTTCCGATAACCGGACCGACCCCACTGAAATTGAAAAGGCCAGAGTCCTGACCCTGAATAATTTTTATGAAACACAAAATGAATTTTTAAAAAAATGTTGTAAGGTAATCTTCCCTAAAAAAAAAAAAAATGATCAACCCTGGCTCATAAATTTTATTGAGAAAATGGCCATCATGTGCCATTATTTTTCAATGAAGTCAACTCAAACACAGTCACAGTACAGTGAAACCTGTTTTCAGAGACCACCCCTAGGGCAAGCTAAAAAGTGGTCACATGAGGCAGGTGGTCTTAATGAAAGTGCAGTAACGTGGGAAAGATAATGAAAGGGACCTTGGAAATATGGTCTTAAAAGGCAGGTGGTCTTTTATTACAGTGGTCTCTCAAAACAGGTTTCACTGTATATGAAACATTGGAAAAAAGTTTCAAGCCACCCTTCCCTAATAAAT
The DNA here is from genome assembly GCA_964020975.1 of Hermodice carunculata. Lineage (NCBI taxonomy): Eukaryota > Metazoa > Annelida > Polychaeta > Eunicida > Amphinomidae > Hermodice > Hermodice carunculata. The sequence continues at coordinate 19,894,463 of OZ026620.1, forward strand.
ACTGATCAACCCTGGACTGAAAGATTTATGGAGAAAGTGGCCATCTTGTGTCGTTTTTTGGCAGTTAAGTCAACGCGGACTCAATATTTTATTTCAACTTGTCGGCAGTGGAGGGTTAACTTGGGCCGGGGAAAGAGCATAGCTGCATAGGCCATAGCCAGGTTGTACGGTGCATGGAGTGCCATGTACGGTGAAACAGCATAGCCATAGCCCCGATTCGCAGATTTATGAAGAAATGGGTCATCATAAGCCGTTATTTTGTAGTTAAGTCAACCCAAACACAGCATTTTATTTTAACTTGTCTGGAGGGTTAACTTTGGCTGGGGAAACAGCATAGCTGAATAGCCATTCACGGTTGTTTCCGGTGAAACCATGGAGGAATATTTTATTACTCCATGGTGAAACAGCATAGCCCTGTTTGTTGGGTGATCATTATCGTAATACTTTGCTAGGTCCCAGGTGTCCGTTCTCCAAGTTACTTGGGCAAATTGTAGTTAAAGCACTTTTAAAACATTACATACTATCTTAACTTTAATCTGCCTGCTCGGTTGTGTCTGAAGCAGTTATCATCATCAGTTACAAATCCAAATGCCATACCATACCTTGACTGTCAAGCCAGCAAATCATGCACCATTTTGAATATAGCGCATAGCAGGATCCATAGATCATGGAACCACCATCCAAATTTACCTTTAATCATGCCAAAACACAATCATTGAAATGATAATAATAATGATACACTGTGCATGGGCAGCTTCACCAGTTTTAATCTCAAAACAAAGCCAGAAAATGTTGGTGTTTCAAATGTTGGCAATGTCTGTGTTGTAGATATCATGCACATGGGGGACATTTTGAGATTGTGCCTTTTGCTTGGGGGGGGGGGGGAGAGAGAGAGCAGTCACACAAAAATACAGCTGATTTGGATATCAAAGTGAATTGTGGCCACAGCATATGTCATATCATTATTGATGTTGTGAAATATTGGCAAAACATTTGGTTTCATATGGTATAACCACCCACAAGATCGTCTGAATACTACTATCCTCATTCACAAACCATTTGGTGTGGACTCCACAATTTTCCAAATGGCAACCAGTGTGGGTTACTCCAGATTCGATATTTTGAAGAGATAGTGTCCTAAATTAATGTGTGGTTAGTGTTAACGGAACGTTTATTTATCGAATGAATGTAATGTAAAATATAAACTGGGATTTTCTAGTCTGACCATTACCGAAAAATGTAAATACAAGGGCTTTAAATTACCAGTTGTTGATGGGCCCCAGAATTGGGATATTGTATCAGATACGGAAGTCGCCCCAAGGCAATGAATTAAGAGGCACCACTGGGCACAGCAGTCAAGAGCCGCACTGAGCCAAAGATGGAGCTTAGTAGAGAAGGTTGCACCAAAAGTGGATACAGGTCCGAAAGTAGCGGTGAATTTTAATATAAGTGGTAATTAATGATGAAAACCAAGATCATAACTTACGTTGATCATTTTCTGAGCCAGAAAGAGTGGATGTTAAGTGGGGTAGGAACCCTTAGGGCCCCTAAAAGGGGGTAATACAGTATGCTGTGCCAGTCGTTTGGATGGTGATCTTGATGAGGATGATATAATTGAAACAAAGGGGAGTCAACTGAGTGAGATAAAGTGCCTCTCCGCACACACACACTGTGTACCCTGTGTGTTTGATATATGTCCACAGATAGCTCAATAGGTTATGCCACTCCATGTCTTATTACACTTTCCCAAGCAGGCCCATACAGATTGAAAGTGCACTTATTTACAGTTGCACACCAGATTTGCAAGCAGCTCAGCTGAGAGTTGTCTGAAAACAGGTTGTCTCTTATGGCATGTAAATTGCTGAAGATCAGAGACAGATGCTGTGAAAGGATGGGGTACTGTGTTATGTCAGGTTATCATTTAGTAGTCAGTCATACTATGATACGAGTTCATTGTGAACATCAAACCTACATGTACATGCTCTCTCGGCATGGGATAGACTACCCACACACTTTTTCACTATAAATGACCCATGAATGGCTTATTTTTTTACCTCATCTGACTTTTTAGTCAGCTGAGGTTATAGAGTGGTCCTTCATCTGTCATCCGCATCCGTGTCAGCATTTGTGTCCATCCGTCAGCAATTCACATTTTTGATGACTTCTCAAAAACTGTCAAATGAATTCACTTGAAACTTGGTGGGGATGTATGTTACAGTACCTTGGTTGAGTCTACATCTTTTTTTTTGGATGGTGGTGCTCTAATGATTTTTAGATTTGTTTTTGTCTCGCCAGCGTTAGCTGTTTGCGAGACTAAGCAGTCACTTTCCGTCCGTCCGTCAGTCCGTCCGTCCGTCCGTCTGTCAACCAAAAACTTCGGAGTGGCATTATTTCACTAACTAGATCAGATAGGGCTATCATACTTGGGTGGATGATTGATTGTAATCATCACTAGAGATGTGGGCCATCAATGTTACACTTCATTGATTACTTCATGCTTCATTGAGCATTGGAGAAAAACTTCGGAGTGGCATTATTTCAGTAACTACACTACATAGGCCTTTCATATTTGGGTACATGATTTAATGTAATCATCCCTAGAGATGAGGGTCATCACTGTCACACTTCATTGATTACTTCATGCATGATTGAGCATTGGAGAAAAACTTCGGAGTGGCATTATTTCAGTAACTAGACTACATAGGCCTTTCATATTTGGGTGGATGATTTATTGTAATCATCCCCAGAGACGAGGGTCATAACTGTCACACTTCATTGATTACTTCATGCTTGATTGAGCATTGGAGAAAAACTTCGGAGTGGCATTATTTCAGTAAGTAGCATACATAGGCCTTTCATATTTGGGTACATGATTTAATGTAATCATCGATATCCCTAGAGATGAGGGTCATCACTGTCACACTTCATTGATTACTTCATGCTTGATTGAGCATTGGAGAAAAACTTCTGAGTGGCATTATTTCAGTAACTAGACTACATAGGCCTTTCATATTTGGGTGGATGACTTATTGTAATCATCCCTAGAGATGAGGGTCATCACTGTCACACTTCACTGATTACTTTATGCTTGATTGAGCATTGGAGAAAAACTTCTGAGTGGCATTATTTCACTAACTAGACTACATAGGCCTTTCATATTTGGGTGGATGACTTATTGTAATCATCCCTAGAGATGAGGGTCATCACTGTCACACTTCATTGATTACTTTATGCTTGATTGAGCATTGGAGAAAAACTTCTGAGTGGCATTATTTCACTAACTAGACTAGGAAAGGCTTTCATGCTTGGGTGGATCCGATGATTCATTGTAATCATCCCTAGAGATGAGGGTCATCACTGTCACACTTAGAAGCTTCAGAAGCCTGTTGAAATTGGATGACCTCAACTGATTTCAACGACCTAAATCTATTTTCATGGGTGAAAAGCAAAACGTGGCGTTACCACTGCAACTTTTGAGGAATTCAAGCCAAGTTTACCAAACTTACACCACCTTTGCTTCTTAGGAAAGCTTTAGAAGTCTATTGAAAGTGGGTGGCCTTGATGTATTTTTGACCTACTTTGGAGGTCAGATGCATTGCATCCTCGAATGTACAATGCTATTCATGGCCAAGAGTCAAACCAAGTTCACCAAATTTATACTAGCTTTGCATCTTACAAAACGTCAGAAATCTCTTGAAAGTGGATGACTTTGACCTACTTTTGACTCGACAAATCTTATTTTCCTTGTGTGTCTTGGGTATAGTTGATTGTAGGTCCCTAGTTACTATTTAACATGAATAGCAAAGTACCTACTTTTGACTCGACAAATCTTATTTTCCTTGTGTGTCTTGTGTATAGTTGATTGTAGGTCCCTAGTTACTATTTAACATGAATAGCAAAGTACCTATGCTTTATTTTTGGTGTTCTTAAATTTATCTTGAAGTGTCCTTTGAAGGTCAAACTTAGGTAACTGAACATATGAAGTCATGTTGGCCAAGGGGTATTAAGTGCTTTACATGACATCTATCACTACGAAGCTTGAAACTGGCATGTCAAGCTCTGATTTGTATTAAGATGTTATATACTTTATTGGCCATTTTGTTTTAAAAAAAAAAAAAAAAAGTGGTATATTCTGAGTAAATATATTGAGATTTACTTGATACATTCAACATCTACTAAATACCATTATAATGTTTGGTCTTACAATTACATTGCTACTGAATGCTGGCGAGACATTCATGCCCCCTGGGCATGGCTCTGGTTTAAACTTTCTGTTCATATTGTGGGAAAATCTTCAAAATTCTTCTCTAAAACTGCCAAGCTAATTGCTTTAAAGTTTGCATAGAGACAGTTCTGAGGACCCCCAGACCTTAATTTGTTCAAGAGGTGGAGCTGCAATTTTTTTGCAATTTTTGTTTTGAATTATGCATGTTTTTAGGTAGTCTTTCTTAAGATCCTTTCTTAGTTAATTTGTAATAAAACAAAATAGCTAAGGAATATTCTAAAGATAACTGAGGGGGCGGTCATAGCGTCGAGCTAGAACAAGCCAAGCCGCGAAGCGGTCCTGGAGAGGAGTGAAGAAAGGGTCTTTTAATTTTCACATAGTTCCGGTCACATCTGTTTTGTGGCACTGCAGTGCCCGTCGAAAAACACACTGGCCAGGCAACAGCCACCTAAAACATGCAGATACACTTTGATGACAAGTGTTGCAGCAGGTCTTTGATCAGGCAACAGTGTCTGAGGACCATGAACTGCGCTGGCAGCTGTGGTACAGAAGTCTGGGCGACATCCAACAGAGGAACAAAGTCGAAATTCATGCTGTATTGTACATCTTATGAACTTAATCGGGTGACAGGCGATCAGGGAACGGGTATTCTTTGATGACATGGGTTGCAGCATGATACGGCGATGGCCAGGCAATGTAGGCCTACTGTCAGAACGATACTGATGCTGAACAGAAGCAGAAGTTTTGGCAATATGCAGCTGAGTAACAAATTTAATTGTATTTGTGTCTTTTTGCCCAGAACCACTTCCTAGTAGTCAATATCCTATTCCGCAGTTCGAACTCTTTACTCTCCATAAGCTAACCTGTCCCTGTCTAACCTGTATACATATGGAATTACTATTGTCTATATTGCACACGTTCCTCTGTAAAATTTTGACATAGGCTGTATCAGCCCAAATAAATTAAAGGGTCTTCAGCGGGTAACTACTCAACATGTTTCGGAGCCTTTTACCCGTACATGTCTCTCTGAGTAGCGGCTCCTTGTCTAAGCTAAATATTCAGCAAAGACAACCCACATAATAAAGAATAAATAAGAACGTGGCAAATGATGAATTAGCTAAATACGTGAAGTTTTGCTTATAAATGCAGAGCTTCATTATGAAAGAAGAACCCCTGTCAAACAAACCATAATTACTAAATTTGTATAGTACAGGTTCAGGTAAGAACAATTTGACTTACCCCTGAACCAATATGTACCCTTTCTGGCTGGACAGTTTATCCTAGTTAAACCACCCGCCAGTGTATAACTGAAGTGGAAACAAGCTGGGGCCTTATATTCAGTCCCAGTGATAGTAAAATAAACAGTTGCAACTAGACCACCTGTATAAGTTGCCCAGTGGGCCCATAATAAGAAGCTTGTCCATTGGCATTGGAATTGGAATAGCTTCTGATAAGTAGATCTTAGAAGATGCAAGTAAACTTTATGTGTTAGAGTATATTGGCAGTAAATATGAAAAGAGCATAATTATCTATTTTACACTATTGCATTCTACATGCAGCATGATGCAATGAATCGCTTATGTAGTCCAAGCGGATAAGCTTGCAAATTCACTGTCCCTTGCTAACATTTGACTGTATGATGCAACATGACTTCTTCCTCACTGTTCCTCAGACACTGTTGCGACATTCCAAAATGACACTGTTGCGGCATTCCAAAATGAGACCTGTGATTAGCAAGGTTATAAATGAGACAAGGGGCATGGATCTGATTGCCTTTTATTTGTTTGTTTTGTCACCTAACCCCTCAATTATTGGGGCAATAAATTTTAGTGCCCAGTATGTCAGTGGTTATTGGCATGTTTTTTAGGGGGTGGCGTAGGGTATGGATGGGTTTTGGGGCAGGTTATGTGTGTGTATTATACCAGTACCTCATAATGGCTGTCATGGGTGAGAGAAACAAAAAGGAGAGAGAAGGGAGGGGAGGAGAGAAAATAAAATAAAAGAAACAAAAAAACAGTGTACACGCAAGCCAGCCAAAATTGGCTGGCGGTGAAAAATATTGCCTGCTTTTATGTTTTTGACTGGTTTTAACAGTTGTGAAAAACAATTGGAGGGGCATGAATTAGATGACACCGATTAAAATAACATGCTTCAGGTGAACTGCTCTCCAGATCATGTCAAAGAAAGTTGCTGTTTCAGTTTTATTTCAAAGAGGAAAGGGTCAATGTAAAGATTACTTTCCACCATAAATTTTATAGACGTGCACTCAGACATCTTGAATTGAGCTGTCAAGTGGTCTGCTCAAGTGAAAATGTGGAACATATGAGCCAGAACCATAGGTGCCTCTGTGTGCTGGGACTCGCAAATAATTTTGCTAAAGACAACATCTTGATAAAAAGTGGACATGGAAAAAAAATGTATGTGTAATAATGTTGATGGTGCTCTCTGTACAGGGACCCTGCAACAGATGAACGATTGTGTGTAGCTGAGTAAAGTATCAGATGGTACATGTGAACCATTGTTTGCCGTCATTGGACACCAGAACCGTCATGAAACGAAGTTGAGGACCTGAAAGTGTGGGCTCAAGAGACTTGTTAAAATTGGTGTAAAGAGACACTTGAAATGGTGTGGCTTTGACCCTGACATATATATGTATATACATTTTTTGTGCAATTAGGGAAGACACTTAATAAAAAAAGGTGAAAAAGTGTATTAATCCTCCACCCTTGAATCAAGACTGAGTTAACCCTTATTCCCCTTGAATTAAGACTACATCAACAGCTTTCCTTGGCATGGGTAATTGGGTGCTTAGCGCCCAACTCTTGCCAAGCAAAGCTGTTGACCTGGGGTATGTGATCTTGATAGGTCTCATCTACAGTTCTCAGTCTATTTGTTTTTCAAAACTGTTGAAATTAGTTGAAAACACTGAAGCAGACGACATTTGATCAAAATTTGGTTTTGACCAGTTTATAAGGGAAGGGTTTAAGGCTGAGTCAACAATTATCCATGGCATCGGGCATGATATTTCTGCAAGGTCTCATCTATAGTTCTCATTCAAATTGGTTTTCATTACTGTTGAAATCAGTCAAAATTGTTAACCTAGACTTTTTCTTTTCTTTTCTTTTCTTTTTTCTTTTTCTTTCTTTCTTTCTTTTTTTTTTTTTTGTGAGACACCTCTTGGACTCGTACATGTGCTCTGATCAATGTAGGTACATGCTGACACCAGATGGTCTCACCCTCTGTTCTTTCTTGTTACCACAGGAACAGAACCTTCTTTCTTGTGATTCATCTGACATTAAATGTGAATGGTTCATTTGTGTAATAATTAAAACTTTCATTCAAGTGCCAAAAATGTCTTGTCTGTACGCTCACATGTTATGCATTGCCTTGCAAGAATGGCTGCGGCATGACTCGCCTGGCAATGCCAAAACCAGGGAATGAGTTGGACACTTTATAATGTGAGGGGTCCCTGACTCCCTGTCCTGAGACCACCGGCCTTTAAAGACCACCTTTTTCAAGCTATATGTAATTTTTTAGTGTGTTTCATCTTATTATATGTACCTCAAACAAAAGATCACCTGTCTTGAAAGACCATGATTTGGTCATCTGTGGGGGGTGGGGGTGGGGTAGTCTATCCAGACAGATTTCACTGTATATTGTTAGAAGCCATGATTTAAATAGGCCAAAGCGATCTCTCCAAATTCTTGTTCTCTGGGTAGAAGTTTGGTAACCTTGAGAAAAAACTTCAATAACATGCTGAAACCAGTCCACCCACGCATTTGGCATTTTGTACCAACATGACCAAGCCGTGGTTTGATTGGGAGAGTTCAAACCAGTTTGCAGTGTAAGTGGGACTTCGGTACCCTGTTGAGTAGTAAGGTGATGCTGCACATACAATGACAAAATTCATGGGTATCATGTTACTGTGGATGTTCTCTGGTAATTTCATATTTGGTATTAAGTTGCAAATTAAATCTGTACCCAATCCTGAAGTGAGTTTCACCATTGGCAAAGGGGTGTTTCAACCAAGAATACATGGGAAAACTTTCAGATATTTGTGAAATTGTTCAGGGTCCTCTGTGTATATGGCTGATAAAAAGTAAGAAGCTGTACAGACCTAATGGTTTGCTATTCCTTCAACAGAGGGCAGCACCACAAGTGTGACCTCTCCCTCCCCTAACTCTTTCAAATGTGAATGACAGAATGTGGAAACAAAATAGGCTTGTGCATACTAAGATCAGATCTATTGAATAGTAAGAGACACCGCTGACAAGTAAGACAGGCACTGATGATGGAAAGTAGAGTTCATCAGTGAACAGACACAAGGTTGTGTGGCCAATGCCCAGGCTCCGAGTAGCACAGTGCTCGGTGCAAGTTTATCAGACCAAACAAGACATTGACCCTGAAATACATCATGATCTCTTGGTCCAGAGGACTCTTGTAAAAATGAGCACAGCTGTCACCATCATGGGAGCCAGCCTATTAAGTTAACAAAAAAGGTTAATGGGTAACAATAGATATAACATAACAGGCGATTATAGTGGATGTGCATTAGTCACCAAAATACAATATACAGTGCTCCCTCTTTATAATGCTTGTGTTGGGATTCACAGAACAGACCGTGTTATAACAAAACCGGCTGATAACAGAAGGACTTTTAATACAGAAGTAATGGGAAAACTATGTCAGTGGGGGCCATGGTACACACCGTGTTATATCAGAAACCACCTTGTAATGAGGCGTGTGATAAAGAGGGAGCACTGTATATATAATATGTATATTTACGTCTAAAGATATTCTCTGGTTGAGTGACTGGTAATTATGCATCCCTTCGTAGGAGGGGATGCATATAGTGTTAATTTAGCCCCGTGTATCTTATTTCCTTATGTTTCTGTCCCCTCTTGACCTATTGGCTCCTTATTTGGTACAGATAATCTATGGGTCTGGGAATTTTTTCCCATATAATAACATTTAACCCTGAGGTCAAAGGTCAAGGTCAAATCCTTGTTGCATTTTTCTGCTGACTCAGCAATTTTCACATATTGGGTTATACCTTCTTAATGGTGCATGGTAGGCCCAAGGTTACTATTAAACATTCATAAGAAATTACCTGTGGGTTTTCTATTTGTATGGTTTATTTTAAACCTGAGTGACCTTGAAAGGTCAAACTGTATACATTCCTGTTGATGACTGTGTAAGTCAATGTGGATTGTAATGCTAACACCCATTTTCCACTTCTTCTCCAAAATAATTGACCAGATTCACTTCAAACTTGGTGGGGCTGTACATTGGGTTGGTATCTACCCATTGTGTTCAAATGGTCATGCTCCAATGTTTTTTTAATTTTTGTTTTTATTTTTTTTTTTCAATTTTTGCATTCTTATTGATGACCATGTAAGTCAATGGGGTTTGCAGTGGTAGTTTACACTTTGGCTTCTTCAAACCATAAGCCAGATTAACTTGAAACTTTTCATACAGATACTCCACAGATTTTAGGATATCTGTCATATGCTTGTGGATGACCTTTAGGTCATAGGTCAGTCACAATGCCTTGCAAAATAAAATGGTTTCCCTGCCACATCTTCAAATGGGTAGGATCGAAGTCCATCAAACTTGGTCATTATGTACCCAGGTGAGACTTCCCTTAAATTGGCTGAGAGGTGACTTTGAGGTCAAAGGTCAAGGTCAAACTTTCTGCAGAAGAATGCTGGCCCTCTTAGAGGGGTGGCCTCTGGTGAGAGGCACGTGCTTGGGTGATGCATAGTGTTTTTCGCACAAAAAACTCACTTCTAATTTGAAACACAGATCTTTGTTCATTTTGTGCATAAGTGCAGCAATTTCTTATTGAGCCATTTTCTTCATAGCACACAAAAAACTGAAACAGTGCATAAAAATCTGTGGAAAATAGGGAATCATGATAAAGGCAGGAGATTACCATTGGAGCCTTGTGGTTAAGTTGGGCAAATGAGACGGGGCAAGGGCCTCGGTGACGTGAGGTACACATAGCCATAGTCCTACCAGTTTCGATCAAGGTGGATCTCATCAGGGGCTGGAGACTAACTGCCATGCCGCCCAGTTATAGATGTCACGGTAACTTTGCTGTTACCAAGGGCTTTACGTATATTCTTTTTAATGTCAAGAGCGTAACATCCTGATTGTGATTGGTTATTCACATTCATCAGTGAAGTTCAAAAAAGCTTTTGAACATGGAATCTCTCCCAAATATGGAAAGAGAATCCTATAGACTGTAGGATCAGTCATTGTACATAGTGGGGTGATGTGGGATCTAATATGGGTGATTCCACAATGGTTAGAAATGTTATTAAGACAGTTTCTAGGGCATAGTGTGTAGTTATTCTCATTGTCTCATACCAGTGTATGACTAAAGGAGATTCTAAGGTCCAATATCAAGGGAAAATGTGCAACGACAATAATTTTTTTTTTTTTTGTGGTTAAGTTGTTCACCTCCTAGGAATAAACAATGCATGTATTTATAATCTTCACTGTCATTGGCACATGAAGTGTGATGGAGTAGTGTTGTCCTCTATATTGTATGCTCAGATGGTGCTACTGCTCTGTGTCAAACCTGTGTTCATAATAAGGCCGTTTTACTTGTCCAAGACATGTGAAATAAATATGTGCAACACAAGTCAACTTATTGCCACTGCACTTGTCTGAATTTTACGTCCATTTGAATGAGAACAATTGTATGTTTGCTCCACAGGACAACGTTATTTATGACAACTTAACTCTTTCAGTGCCAAGTTTTGGACTGAGTCAACAGCTTTGGTTTGCACTCTCTGGGCACATTGCACCAAAAGCGTGCCAAGGGAATGGTGTGGACTGAGACCATTATATAGTCTGAAACTATAGGCATGCTGGTACTTGAATTAAAGGTCTTTTCACAAGGAATATGAATCTAGCATTATTATTACAATTGAGAGTACTTAGTTCATCTTAGGCAGTTTTGACTTTAGTTGCAGTTGGCTTTGAAACAGTTAACGGGTATTGACATCAACATACATCACTGAAATGTCAGTAGAGCAGCACCATATGCTGTACTAGAATATCACTGAAAACAAGTGTCTCCTCATCAATTTTGGTGTGTGGGCGTGTGTGTGTGTGTGTGTTGATTTGTATTTTCTGCTTATATGGTGCCGAAGAGTGTTGTTCATGATGTTGAGATATCAGTTTTGCCAATTCATCATAGCAACATGACATTGCATTATTTTTACAGACAAATCCAGGGGTCCTCCCACATAAATTTCTTTAAAATTTTGGTGCTCAAAACAGCATTCTTGTGCTTTCTAGGGACTTCTGGAACGTATTATTTACACATTTCTGGGCCAGTACTCACGTATTGTACACAGTGGTGTAGGCTGTAAATTGTTTTTAGGTGCACCTGACCACAGAGAATAGTGGTGTGACGTGTTACCTGTGTGGTTTAAATGTGGACTGAAATCACATGATGTGTTGCACTGATTGCCCCAAGTTCGACGCTGGTGTTGCTTTTCTTTTTAATATGATTATTTATGAGATTATTCAATTTTGATTGATCTTGAGCCATACATTGTGTGTTCCTTTAGGTGAGATACATGTACTTTGCGTGTGAATATCCTAGCTTAACCACATACAGCATTATAGAGTGGCTTCTCATCTGTGTGAGTTCTAACGTGTGTGGGGGGGGGGGGGGAGGGCGGTTCCAAAGAATATTTGGAAAATGAATGACATACTGTATAATCCTTGATATTCCTGAGCATAAAATTTCCCGAATTAGCCTCAAAAGATAATTTGGGAGTTTTATTTTCCCAAATTTCCCCCCCCCCCCCCCCCACGAAAGTGTCGTGATCTCCTATTTGTGTGGGTAGAAGTTTCTATTTATATTGTAATTAAAGTTATATATAAAACATGTTTTTGTGTTGTGACTTTTTTAGATTTAATCTTTCAAAATTTTTGTGAGTGTAATATTTCCTAATAGGGTCTACTCAGGAAAATATGGGTATATTTATCCCCACAGAAATTTATGATCATACAGTATTCATGTGCTTGTCACAGGATCACACTGATAGGACATTACTGACCCTGCCAGTATCATCAGCCAATCAATTTAATTGCCTGGCATCTGCTCATGGTAGCTTTTGCAATCAGAAATGAGGACATAGGTCACTTGAATAAAGACAATTGTTCCCAGTTTCGCAGTTTCTTCTGAACATTAATTTCAAACAGGAAAAAAGAAAGTTACAAGGCTGAGCATATTACCATGATCTTTAATTGTTTTCTCTGAAATAAGGGCAACTGTGCCACTTCCTTGTCTGCCATTTTACTTAAAATAGATGCAACTACATCCACTAACTTCCTTTTCTGTGAAATACACAACTTAAAGGCCAAAGGAATTATACAGTGTTTTCTCTTTATAATATGCATGTACAGTTTCATACATTGCTTGTGGATGTTGCATAACAGTGGTCTTTGACAGTGTCCACTTTCAAATTCTTACAGCCTGATACAAAATTTGATTTCTTTTGGGTGTCCACGCTTGCATGTTGTTCGCAAATTGTGCGGAACATGAGTTGGGGTTTGGGGGGGTTGGTCAAAATGCAACCAGTCTGCTTATTGATACCAGTCTTTCTTGAAATGACGTTGCATGGCCGTGATATACCCCCAACCTACATGTATTACTCCGGTGGTGGAATAAATACAGGCAGAAGAAACTGGAAGCGTTCAAGGATCATATGAACCAGTGTTTTGTGATCTGGCTTCAGCCTTGGATTGGAAAGGGAAAAGCATAAGTGCACAGAAGTATGTGCACAACCGCCAAGAACAGATAATGCATATATACTGCCTCAGGGGAAAAATGCAGGAGTTTGTGGTGACTGAGAATGATGACCGTGGAATGACACGTTTGTGTGTTGAGTTTGTATTTTTGCTTTTTAACTTGTGCCCCAGAAACAAGGATGAATCTAACCCACCAAGCTAGCAGCCCCAGAACTCAGTTCTACCTATGCACTGTGAGATAAACCTGCATTTGGCAGGTGGCATGGGCCAATTTGGAGCCCTGAGGACCACCTGCTGTGTGTGGCCACTTTTGTGTGGCAGTCGGGTTGGTCCTAAATGGCAGATAACACTGTATTTTATATATATCAGTGTGAGTTTACAATGATGACCGTTGGCACATATGATGCCGGAGGGTATTGTCATCCCCTGTGTTGTCCGTCTGTCCATCTGTCTTGTTGACGTTACTGCTATACAGATGTATCTAAAAAAATATTCCCCGTAGCTGTACCAAATTTTTGTCACAGAAGGACCTTATGATGGACCAAGTTCGTCTTGAAAACCAGTTTCCTCTGATCATTTTTAAACTTTCATGAAATTTTTGATGTATTTTAATTGAAGGCCATCAAACCTGATGACGTTACCGCGATATCTCAAAATAATATTGAACACAGCTTTTCCAAATTTTTGTCAGAGATGCATCTCGGGATGGACCTGGACGTGAGGTACCTATTTAAAACCAGCTTCTTTTGATTCTTTTTTACCTTTTTATGAAACTTTTAGTATATTTATTTGAAAGATGGTTTTACTGTGATATCTCATAAAATATTGGTAAAGTCAAATATTTGACTTTACCAAATTTTCAGCAGATATGTACCATATGATGGACCAGGTTCCTACATAAAACCAGCTTCCTCTTTGTATTTATAAACTTTTTATGAAACTTGAAAGTATTATCTTCAAAGCCATATAAGTGGTGCATAAGGAGACGACATTACCATAATATCTCAACACAGATCCAATGCAGCTTCACCAAATTTTTTTCAGAGATGCACATTATAGTGGACCACATTCCTATTGAAAACCAGCTTCCTCCTATTATTTTCGAACTTGTTATGAAACTTTTGAGGTATTTATTTGATGTGATCTGAGTGATGCACAGCTCAGTGTTCTCTATCACCAGCGCTTGCCCCAAGAACATTTCCAAAAGTGCTCCTTCATGTCATAGACAACAATATGGAAATTGTATGTGAAGTATTCTACTGTGAAGTCTCAAAAAAAAAGGGAAAAAAGATTGTGAGCCCTGAGGGTAATCTGTTGTCTGAACACTGTTTTAGGGAATTTGGTTTTTTATGTGATAACTCAAAATTTTTTTACTTAGGGCTTTCATATTGCACATGCTTATAGTCCTGAATAAGGTCTCAGAAGAGTTCCATGGTGGGTGACTTTGACCCAATTCCCGAAGTCGCAGAGGCATTTTAGTGAATTTGGGTTTCATGCGATAACTCGGATAAAGGTTTTTGCTTCGGGCTTTCATATTGCACATGCTCATGGTCCTGAATAAGGTCTTGGACAAGTTTGAAGATGGGTGACCATAGACCTTTCTCAGTGCACATGGTTTGAATCCTAAATAAGGTCTGAGACAAGTTCAAAGATGGATCATCTTGACCCAAATCCCAAGATCACAGAGCCAGGGGGGAAGTATAGATCTAGCAATCTCTGATTGCGTTTGAAGTGGAGTTATAGTCGTCCTACATTGAGAAACCTTTCTAATGAGAGGTTGCCTGTCTTGGGTCCACTCCAAGGGAGGAGCCATTATTTGGGTCGTCCATCAGTAGATTGTTCCATTCTTGGGTCTGTCCATCTACCATTTTTTTGTGACCATGATATCTCAAGACCTGCAGGCAACTGTAAACTCAAACTTACCTCAATTATGCCTTAACACCATTTCTTGACTTTGATACATGTTAGTGACCTTGATCTTATTTTCAAGGTCACAGGAGCCATGCATATGCAATGGTGGACCCATCATACAATACTTTGCATCAACATGTCTCTAGTTGTTACTTGCCAAGTGTCATGCCAGTGCCTGCAGTGTATAATTCTATTGATATTACTGTGTTTCAGAAAAAAGCTGCAAGAAAAAATAAACAACCTTCGCTGTGGAGAGTGTACTTTTTGTCCTTCTGGCCGCTGTGGCTTGTGGGGGGAGCCTGTAAGCTCAGTGCTGACATGCTGGGGTTTGTGGGCCCTATGTGTGTTGATGGAATTGTCAGCTACATCACGGCAGAGGCGGACATTCGAGTGGACCAGCACAGCAATGTAACCGTAACTGCACCCGAGGTATGCCACCAGTTTCAGTCCACATTATCTAAAAGTCAAGTTTTGGACCTTTTTGTCCTGAAGGAACGTTGGACAGTTCATTTTTGGACAGTATATTTTAATTTTCTTTGCGTCTATCAATATGCCATTTGAAATGCCATCAGATACGTAATCATGTTAAATCTTTCAGTGCCAAATTTTGGACTGAGTCAACAGCTTTTCTCGGCATGCATTGGGCACACTGTGCCCAATGAATGCCGAGAAAAGCTGTTGACCTGGAATATTCTCACTGGAACTATAGACATACTGGTACTTGAGTTAAAGTTCTTTTTACGAGGAATACGAATCTGGGATTCTAATGATAATTGAGGCTAGTTTGACTTAAGTAGATCGACTTTAGTCATGAGTGCTACTGAAAGAGTTAAAACAGGATGTGCATATTTATCTCTGACCAGAAGTCTCCCTGATCCTGTTGCTTAGCAGTGGTGACAACCAGCCATGATATTGGGTACTGATGGAAAACCAAAGAGAGAGTAGCTAACGTTTATGGTGATAGAGAATGCTTATTCCAGACATTTTATCATTCCTTCTGATGTCAAGCTTAGTGTGTGTTTGGAGAAAGTGACTATGGCTTTTAAAACAACATAGTTCTTATCCAAGTTGCCAGGCAGTGGGCAAACATGCTTGATACAGGGAGCTTCCAGTACAAGCAGGTACTTCGATGTGGACTGATATGGGCCAAAGCAGCACTGCAACTGAAGCGAATGTCCCATATTCTTGTACTTGTTTAATGGCATATAACAGCTTCAGTTTTGGTACAGGGGACATTCTGGAGTGAAAGGGGAATTGGTTTAAACATATTTTATTTCGAAAAAGCAATTGGGAAGAAGGGCCAAGCCCTACATTAATCCCTCTTGCAAACGTGAATTAAATTTCCGAGTCATCTCAGAGATTGTAAAGTTAATCTAGCTCACCTTACTCCATTCAGGAGAGTATTTTCAAGGCAAGTGATGCATCAAAAGGTAGAAGTTTATGAGTTTAAGGTAAAGACCACCTTTTGAGGATACTTCATTTGGCACTTTTGATCTTATTTATACCTGCTATGAAAGACCAAATGTCTCAAGAGACCACAATTTTAGTCATCCCACAGGGAAGCTGCTTTGAAAACAGGTTTCAGGCCTGTCCATGAACAAATCCCCATCAAGCTGCAAATAGCTCACCTGAGGTTCACTCCAAGAGAGCTATGAGGGGAGCTACTCATATGAACTTGTTGTAAAATTGACTGTCTAGGTGAGTCATCCACAGCTCTCCTGAAGTGCTTCAGGTGTGTGCAGAGGGTAGTGAGAGTGCACCCCTCCCCCCTTCCCATGGCAAGACCTGGGTTTCACTATGTATTAAAACTGAGGCTTGAGAACTGTGTGTCTTTTTTCCTGATTTTTGCAGGAGCAGCAGTATGTGACTGTGAGAGAGTTTTCTAAAAATGGTTATGCCCTGACAGTGGTAGCTTTCTTGGCCTATCTGCTGCAGGCCACCTGTTGGCAGAACCACTTCTTCCTGTGTGTGCGGCAGGGTATCCGTGCCAAGGGAGCTATCCAGGTAAGGAGAGCAGCCCCTCAGTCGACCTTGCCTCCAAAGCAGACCAACCACTGTGTTATCTGAACTACCTTTACAAGTGGAGTGGAAATAACAGGGAGATTGATCTGTTTAGCAGGCAACTGTCAACCTTTCCTAAGATCAAAATCAGTCAAAAATGTCTTGGTGATAAGCGTGTGCTTTGGCTTTGATATGGTTTAAACATTTTGTTCTGAGAATGAATATATTGAGAGCAATATGTGTATGGACAGGAGACCACTCAGAATCCTATGTATTGTAACCATGGTTACCGTCTTTGATCTCCTTGATTGGTGCGACAAGTAATTCACTGGGGGACTACACATGCTGTGAACCTCCATTTTTCTTTTGAGAATGTACACCTAAATGCTGTGATGGTACTGCCATGTGACAATCAAGGAACAGTACAGGAGCATGGTGAGGATACATGTACCAATGCTTCTAGAAATTTAGGGTTTTCCTGAATGTGATGAACAACTGAAATTTAGAGTCTGTCTTTGAAAAGTGTTGAAAATTCATGTGCACGTAGCACATTCCTAAGGTACTGTCACAGCTGTTTATAGATGCATTTATCTCTGACAGTATTAAAAAAAAATGCCCTGCTGATTCTGTACAATAAAACCACACGACTGCTTCGTGGCCCGTGGTTTCCTGCCCAGAATCATTTCGTCCCAGCCAGAAACACCACTCATGACAGTTTGTTTAAGTGTCAGCTGAGGCTCCTGCATTGAGATGTTAAGACTCGAGCATATTTCATAGTGTAAATTGCTTTAATTTCACTGTACTCTTATTTTTGCTTATTTGGCTGATGGCACAAAACCGTGAAAATAAAAACACAATGAAATAGTATTTTAACATTGTTTGAATAGGAATGATGTCCAAAAAGAGTGAAATCAAAACTTCATGGAAATGTCAAAAATACAAAAATCGTGAAAATTTATTCATGGAAAAATAAAGCAATTTGCAGTATTTGCTTTGTTTTCTCAGGCTATGGTGTTTGTGAAAACCCTGAAGCTGTCAACTTGGTCTATGAATGAGGGAGGCATGAACCAGGGTCAGATAGTCAACCACATGTCAGTGGATCCAATACATATCTTGTGGGCCTTCTATCTGGGGCACTTTGTGTGGACCATTCCAATACAGGTGAGTACATGTATATCCTTATACCGTAGCATGTGACGCCATGTAACTGGCTACTGCCAATACCTGGCCTGCAGCCATTTTCGTGAGCAGCTGTTGCCCTCGTTTCTGAAGCTGAGCAGGAGAAGCACAGGTGGGGACTTTGAGGAAGCTCCTTGAACTTCACACTGATTAAGGTGATATGATTTTTGTAGATTACCAGTCAGAATCACTGTAAATTTGAAATTGTGTGAAACCTACTAAGTTTAGAAACTGAATACAAGGGCAGCAGCTGTTTGGGTCCATGAAGGGAAGTGGCAGAGTGCGAGAAAGAACGACTCAGACTGAGACATCCAGCATGAGGTGTGGACGTTGGGGATCAGCTTGAGGGCTTCACTGCACATGACTATATGGGCCTGAATAGGAGGGAAAAACAGTTAAAACAAAACCCAGGTTTATTGGCACTAGTAGGCGAGAAATGCGACCAACTTTGATCTTAGGTAGGCCGCAGGTACTGAAATTTTAATGGTTGCTAATGCCACTCATATATACATGAGTGTAGCATGGGTAGTTACGTGCTGTTGTGTGGCGTGAAAAAGTGACATGATATGGTGGAGTACCTAAACGTCACAAGTGGGTATTTGTTGCTCAACTCAAACTCAACTCAAAACTCATTTATTTTAGCCAATCAATACAATGACGATTTCAATAGTGAGATATATGTACATAATGATAAAAAAATTGATGTGGCTAGGGGGACTCCTATTAAGACAAATACGTGTCGCTCTCATAGGAGCCACCTTTAAGTCTTAAACATTTGAAACAATATAGATGGCAGTTACTTTAACAATAAATGTCGAAATAAACTTCAAGATATAATACAGTTTACACACACAACATGGGTGGGAAAATATAATTGTTAATTATTTTGACAAACATAACAGTTATATATATTACAACTCTGTTCATAATTATTCAAAAAAATATTTTTAATATACAAGGAAAACCCTTGTAAACTATGAGTATGTATTTTCCTTATAACATTCTTATCTGTTTGATTCACTGTGACTGGAATATCATAGTTTAAACTCTGTTTTGCAAATATTTTATTGACTCTATTAATAAAAAGGTTATCACAATGTTTGTTGTTATAGTTGTTTATTTCATTTATTGGGATGAATTGAAAAGAGAGTAATCTTATGGGTAGATCATTATGGATAAATTTATAATAGAATTTTAATTTAGCTGATGTAAAAATGTGTTGAATTTTTAAAAGTTTGAGAGCTTTCAAAATTGGTTCTGAATGGGCATTGTATTTACTACAATTTATACAGCATACTGCTTTTTTCTGAAGTTTTTCAATTTTTGAAAGTTTAAATCCCCATAGAAGTATTCCAAAATTTATATGTGGAAGTATTAATGAGTTATACATAGTTATTGTAACTTTCAGCGGAAGTTGATGTTTAAGTTTATTTAGAATTGCGATAACTCTTGATATTTTACTTGAAATTTTGGTAACATGCTCCTTCCATGACAATTTATCATCAATTGTAAGCCCTAGAAAGTTAAAAAATGAGACTTGGGTTATTGGGATATTATTCATTTTTAAGTATGGTTTATTAACTTTTTTATTTGAATGATGAAAGATCATAAATTTTGATTTATCAACATTTAATGATAATTCATTAACTTGAAGCCAAACACAAATTTTTGTAAGTTCTCTGTTAATAGTTTCTGTCACACCATCTATAGATGAGTTAACATTTAGTGTAGTTGATAAGGTAGTATCATCTGCATACAGTATAAAATTAAATAAATCACTGGCATTTGATATATCATTTATATAAATAATAAACAGTAGCGGCCCCAAAATAGAGCCCTGAGGTACTCCAGTTTTGATTTCTAACAGTTCTGAGTTAACACCATCAAGATCCACATACTGTTTCCTATTATTCAAATAACTCTCAAACCATTTTAAGGCTGGACCTCGGATTCCATAATGATTTAATTTTTGTAACAAGATTTTATGATTTAGCGTATCAAACGCCTTCGAAAGATCAAGAAAAATACATAGAGGTACTTCATCATTATCAAGTTTGCTTATCAAGTCATTTACAAGTTCTATAGTGGCAAATTCCGTTGAGTGTCCTTTTCTAAACCCATATTGCCCTTTATGAAATAAATCAAATTGATCAAAGTATTCAACAATTTGATTGAATATTATTTTTTCAAAGATTTTTAATATGACAGGAAGTAAAGAAATAGGACGATAGTTTGTAAATAATCCATCATCATCTTTTTTATAGAAGGGAATTACTCTAGCTATTTTAAGTTTATCTGGAAAAATACCGTTTTTTAAACTTTGATTTATAATTTTAGTGATAGGTTGAATCAAGACAGAGCTAATTTGTTTAAAAAGTTGCTACAACCCATAGGGCTCATACACATCCAAGTTGATGCTGTGTGTGTATAGGAGGTATTCATGTCACCTGGGATCTTGTGCTGCCACCTAGGCTGCAGCATGGAACTTGACAGGAAGGAGGGCAGCTTCATGTATTAAATTGGGCCAGATGAGCTTGATGAAGGCAACAACTGAAGAAAGCAGAAAGCCTTGGAAAAAAATCAGTCACAGAGTTTTTGGAAATCAGCGGGCAGTGCTGGATTTCTCGGTAAAATTGCCAAGAGATGCCGCGAAAAGGATTTCTGTACAAATTTCCTCGGCATTTCTCTGCAAAAAGTGTTGAGAGTGGCCCTTAATTTCTCAGCGTTTTGGCTCTCCTAGCGCAGTGTGTACCCCAGACCCAGGAACTTTCAACTTATCACTCTTGCCCTTCCAATATATCTGCTGCTTTCATCGTCTACTGAGGTCTAGCCTTGTACTGCCTTGAAATCAATAAATTTGTTGTTTGTATCAAATCAAACGATGTCAGCTGGCACAATTTATAATTCTTGTTGCACAATTGCACATTTAACATTGTCACTTGTAACAGCTGACTGTTTAAATGCTGGAGCTTGGAACCTAGAGCACATCACCACTATCATTAATTCTTGGCACATCCGCCAGTTCAGTACATGACATAAATTTTTCTACTTTGCATAGAGCGCAATGATCTTTTCATCCTTTAATGTTTATTGTTATTATATAATAAGTTTCTTATTCTATTTAAATCGAGAAACAAAGAATCAATTGAATAAAATGTTTCTCTCAAGAACTATATTTTATGTGTTAGTGTCTTTGATTACCGTTAAAAGTCATCCTTTGTTCTTGTTGTTCTGTCTAACATGTTTACTCCCACTACAATGAAGTTGTGAGTGAATTTAGTAAGATTTTAACAATTTTCTGGCAGATTTTAAACTGACATTTATTCAGATAAATGTAAATATAATTATTGAATGCATTCATTTTTATTCACATGTACAAAATGACTGACGGATCTGTTGATCGAGGCCATTCTGTGTGAGCCACTGACTTGGCTCATGCAGTAAGTGGCCTCAACAGCTCCTACAGTCGTTTCAAGTCCATGCACCTTGAAACGCGGGAGTTTAATTCTTAAATGAGTCCCTGTTTCTTGCACACTGCTGGGTGTGAACATGTTTGTAACCAGCAACAACAACTCTTTAACCCTATCAAGTCCTTATTACATACAGGGTTTAACCGTATCAAGTCCTTATTATATACAGGGTATTACCCCATCAAGTGCTTACTACATGTACAGAGTTGAACCAAATCAAGTCCTTACCATAAACAGGGTTTAACCCTATCAAGTCCATACTATATACAGGGTTTAACCCTGTCAAGTCCTTATTATATCCAAGATTTAACTCTTATCAAGTCCTGATTGTATACAGGGTTAAACCCAATCAAGTTCTTACTATAGACCAGATTCAACTCTTATCAAGTCTGATTATATATAGGGTTTAACCCTATCAAGTCCTTGCTGTTACAGGGTTTATCCCTACTATATACAGGATTTAACCCTGTGAAGTCCTTGCTATACACATGTACATGGTTTAACCTTTAAGTTATTAAGTCCTTACTGCATACAGGGTTTAACCCTATCAAGTCCTTACTATGTATGTGTACTGGGTTTTACCCTGTCAAGTCCATACCATGTACAGGGTCTTTGCTGACTCTGTCCAGCAATTTCTCTAAATTTTGTAACATTATAGGCCTCATAAGTACTGATTGGTTTTTTAATGTATGAAATAAACTGTCAACTTAAATAAAATCCAGACTCTGCTATAACTGCACAGAATCAATTTCGTTTTTGAAATGTTTTAATTCTACTAAAATTTGAGCAAGTATGTTGTTGCCTTGAAAACATATTTTCTGTTACATAATAAATTATTTTTAGTGAAAAGACATATATTATTGACTGTTAAAAGGCATATAATTTGATGAAATATAGTTTCATGACAGTTTCATCCATAATCTGATGAAATTAAGTATATTTACATTTAGCACCTTACATTTACTGCACATATGATTTTTTATGGTAATCACATATTTGATTTTGTATGGTAATCACATATTTGATTTTGTATGGTAATCACAAATTTTATTTTGTATGGTAATCACGTATTTGATTTTGTATGGTTATCACATATTTGATTTTGTATGGTAATCACATATTTGATTTTGTATGGTAATCACAAATTTGATTTTGTATGGTAATCACATATTTGATTTTGTATGGTAATCACATGTATGGTAATCACATATTTGATTTTGTATTTTAATCACATATTTGATTTTGTATGGTAATCACATATTTGATTTTGTATTTTAATCACATATTTGATTTTGTATTTTAATCACATATTTGATTTTGTATGGTAATCACATATTTGATTTTGTATGGTAATCACATATTTGATTTTGTATGGTAATCACATATTTGATTTTGTATGGTAATCACATGTTTGCATATCATGCAGACCACAACATGAAATGTCACTGATAAAAGTATTTGTGTTGGATGTACGCGTGTTGTATACTCAAAACGAGGCATTGGTAACATGGAATATTAAGCTCATTTTTGTCTCGCCAGCATAAGCTGTTGGCAAGACTAAGCAGTCACTTTCTGTCCGTCCGTCAACAAAAAACTTCTGAGTGGCTTGAATTACGCTGGCAAGACGTTCATGCCCCCCCCCCATGACTCTGGTATTTTAAACTTTTTATGTGTCAGACACTGGGTACAGGGTGTGGGTGGCATGAAGGGATAATAGTGTAATATTTACTTGAAATTCAGCGGATCATGGTCTGATCATTCTAAGAAGAATAACTTTGAATCTTGGCTTTTGTAGCAGATGAGGGGATGACTATGACTCTAACTTTGTCAAATTGTTTATTACAAAATGTCTTGTTGTGTCTGCTTACAGGTGCTGCTGACGTTCATCTTGCTGTACAAACAACTGGGTATTAGTGCTGTGCTCAGTGCTAGCATCATTCTACTGATGTGTCCCGTGCAGTACTTCATCGGAGCCAAGCTGGCACACGTACAGAAGAACATCTTGGTAAAATTTGTTGTCCTTAGGGGAAAACTGAGTCTGCCTCTTTTTGTGCCAGTCTCCCATGCCTTACCCTGATTTTTTATTCTATTTTATTTTATTTTTTTTATTTTTTTTTTATTTTAATTTTCAGTAGAGATTTTGCATATTTTGGGTAGTTTCCCAATGAAAATCCATTTGCTTCCTTTTTGCACTGAGACAATGGGTTAAACATGCAGCATGCCTACAGGATCTGATGGGCTCTTTGTCCAAATTTTGTCATTAGTACTGAGGATCAGTGTACGAATTTTGGCAAGTACATTTGTGAATATACTGTGAAACTGCTCATATGTATAACTTTTGATAAATATTACGAATAAAAGACTTTTGGATATATATATATGGACTGTTGATCCTGCTCCGATATTGGACTTCATTTTGATTACCCTCTGCTTGCCTGGTGTACCGACACACAACCCAGACATAAAGAAGCAAGTGACTATTGTTTGGGATACAATGTGGTCTACAGGGGAAGTGATGGTATTGTAGAGTGAACTCTGTACCTAGGAGAGGTCATTCCTGCTTGCATACATGTGTCAGCCTTCTATTATGTACGAAAACTAGACATGACACCCAGGACAAAAAAGGCAATCATAAGATTATATTGTATCTGATGTCTGTTAGGGCCTTGAGGAAGATTAGGAACATGCTACGATATTTTCACAACCAGGTTACCCTCACTAAATAATATATATATACACACACACACACACACACACACACACACACACACACACACACAGACACACACACACACACACACACACACACACACACACACACACACACACACATGTATATATACATTTATATTTGGGCATATTTATATATACAGTCAAGCCCGCATAAAACTTAACAGTCACCAAAAGCATCAACCTTTTGCAACTTTTTTTCAACTTTTTGAGTGAAAGGCAAACCTTTTTCAAACCCATTTCTAACGCTTTCCAAACCATTTCCTCATAATGTATTAATACCCTTTTAAACACTTTAAAACCTTTCTCTATGGTTAACAACCATTTCTAACACATTCTCAACCTTCTTGATTAAAATGTTGAAATGGTTTGAAACCCTTCCACAACCTTTTGTTAACCTTTTACAAACCCCTTGTCAACCTTTTGCACACCTTTTACAACCTTTACAAATCCCAGTACAACACTTTGCAACACAAAAAATGCATTCGGCTGTTAAGTTTAAGACGGGCTTAACTGTATGCACATATATACTGAACCCCAATGAAAAGTATCCACATAAAAAAATTAACACATTAATTTTGTAAGTTACTAAGTACTGTGTGTGCATATATGCATGGTTTGGAGCCTACATCAGGGTCATTCAGGACAACTTTTTAACTTTTGCTGGGTTGTTACATAATGCATGTGACTTTTGTGCACCGAATATGGCTTCTGACCACCACTCCTATTGGATGGCTAAAATGACCTGATGTTTTCAGTGGCTTTAAAAAGGGATGTTCAGCCAAGAAAAAAGCCAGTGGTCTCAGGTGTGTTGAGGCGATCATGCCGCGTCTGAGCCAAGGTCAAAGACACCATGCTTTGGGGCTTGCAGAGGGTGGAGTCCCAATCACTCAAATCGCACAAAGAATGGGGTGTACTCGGCGCACCATCCAACGACTAATTGAACGGCAACAAGAAACTGGATCCGTAGATGATCGGCCTAGGCCTGGCCGAGAAAGAGTGACAACACCTGGCCAAGACCGTCACATCCGGCTGATGCACCTGCGAGACCGTTTCCGTACAGCAGCCCAAACAGCCCGTGAGACTCAAGGGGTGAATCACCGTCCTGTCAGTAGTTCTACTGTGGAGAGGCGACTGAGGAGCAGTGGCCTAACAGCCAGAAGACCTTACAGGGGTAACCTGCTGACCCAACCCAGAAGAGAAAGACGACTGCAGTGGTGTAGAGCACACTCCAGGTGGACTCGCCAGCAGTGGAATACCGTCCTTTTTACTGACGAGTCCCGTTTTTGTGTCAGCAGAGCAGATGGCAGAGAACGTGTGTGGCGCCGGACTGGGGAGAGATATGCAGATGCCTGTGTCCGTCAGGCAGATCGATGGGGTGGACCCTCTGTCATGGTGTGGGCAGGCATCAGCAACCGCTACCGGACACCCCTAGTGGTCATTCAAGGGATCCTCAATGCTAGGCGGTACATTGATGAGGTGCTGGAGCCGCACATGGTCCCATTTATGGAGCAGCATCAAGATCTGGCGATCTTTCAGCAGGACAATGCACGTGCACACTCTGCAAGATTAACAATGAACTTTCTCAATGAGAACAACATCAATGTCATGGAATGGCCAGCGTTCTCACCCGATCTGAGCCCTATTGAACATTTGTGGGATCAGTTAGGCCAAGGTATTCAACGGAGGACACCTAGGCCTACTACCCGAAACCAGCTGATCCAAGCTCTGCAGGAAGAATGGAATAATGTTCCCCAACACAGAATTCAAACCCTGGTCAGCAGTATGCGCCGCAGATGTATAGCATGTGTTGATGCTCGAGGTGGCCACATCCCATATTGAACAGAAAAATTTGTGTGACTTTCAATTAGGGCAGTTAATGACATTTTTTGCCTGTAAGTGACGTTAATGTCGGTAGAGCGTGACATTATTTTTACGCCAGAAAAGTGAATGCTTTGTTAAGTTCTAAGCACGTCTAGGTATGAAATGTTTCAAGTATAAACAATAAAATACTTCAAAATTGGCATGTGGATACTTTTCATTGGGGTTCAGTATATATACACACATATTTACAATAAACTTGAGTCAAGAGCATTCAAAGATTTACTTTTGATCAAATATTTGTAGGAATTTTGCTGTAAATATCCTGAGATGGTTAGAAAGTTTGGCTTCAATAATTTTAGAGATTTTAGACTTGCCTGTTTTGCTACTTAATTTTATCTTTTGGCATCATTCTGTTTTAATGTTCACCTTTCAGACATTTTAGGCTAGCTTGTTTTCTGTTAGGGCAAACCCCAGGGGCTATAGGTAGCAAGCAGCTACTGACGACAGTTACAAGCTTGCCTAACTGTACTTGATATCTGGTTAAAAAATATTATATTTTCATTGCATTCTCTTCGCTTAAATACAAATGACTTTCATTCTTTTCTGACTTGCTCTTTAATTTTGGTGTTAATATCCAAAGATTTTTTATAAAGTTTGGCTACAATAATGTACAGTTTTTAGACTTGTCTGTTTTGCTACTGAACTTTATCTTTTGGCATCTTTCGGTTTTAATATTCACTTTCAGATATTTTAGGCTTACATGTTTGTGTCAGGTGAAACCCCCCAGGGGCTATCGGTAGCAAGCAGCACCCAACAACAGTTATATGTTTGCCTAATTGTACTTAAAATCCTGTTGAGAAAAATTGTTTTGATAACATGTTTTTGGCATCAATGCTAATGACTTTCATTCTTTTCTGACATGCCTAAATGCACATGTACTCAATTTAAAAAAAAAAATACTCAAAATTGACAGTATTTTCTCAAATGTCACAAATGTGACACATTTCGTTGATACATGGACTCCAGGTTGGCAGTTAAATAGAGCTTAATTGTTTGAGGAGTAGGTGTCATCATAGAGTTTGTTTAACGTTTCTGGTACAGGATGTCCATTGTTGCAGTCCTTGTTAGGATTTCCCTTGGTTTGTACAGGTGGTCTAGTTGCAACTGTTTATTTTACAATCACTGGGACTGAATATAATGCCCCAGCTTGTTTCCACTTCAGTTATACACTGGCGGGTGGTTTAACTAGGATAAGCTGTCCAGCTAGAAAGGGTACATATTGGTTCAGGGGTAAGTCAAATTGTTCTTATCTGAACCTGTACTATACAAATTTAGTAATTATGGTTTGTTTGACAGGTATTCTTCTTTCGTAATGAAGCTCTGCATTTATAAGCAAAACTTCACTTATTTAGATAATTTGTCATTTGCCACGTTCATATTTAATCATTATTATATGGGTTGTCTTTGCTGAATATTTAGTTTAGACAAGGAGCCACTACTCAGAGAGACGTACGGGTGTAGGCTCCAAAACATGTTCTGAGTAGTTACCGGCTGAAGACCCTATAATTTATTTGAACTAATACAGCCTGTGTCAAAATTCCACAGAGGAACGTGTGCAATATGGATAGTAGTTGTACTTCTATATGTATATAGGTTAGACAGTGACAGGTTAGCTTGTGAAGAGAAAAGAGTTCGGATTGCGAAATAGGGTAGTCACTACCAGGAATTGGTTCTGAAGAAAAGGACACAAATACAAATATACATATATGCATATATATATATATATATATATATATATATATATATATATATATATATATATATATATATATATAAATATTTATATATATATATATATACATACATACATATACATGCATATGTACGTATGTATTGTGACCATGGAACGGCTGGGTATCAAACCAGCAACCTGCGGCACCAATCACCTAGCCGAAAATGGGAAACACACATACCAACTGTACCAAATCCCCATTCTCATAAAAGAATGGTTCAATGGAGGCCGGTATGCGTGAATGCTGTAATCGACATGGCCCAGTTCACTGTATATATTCCAGTACAAATGAAGTGCAGTGGTCCCCCTCTTATGAGGTCCCTCTCACCAGAGGCCACCCCTCTTGAAAGGCCAGCATTCTTCTGCAGAAAGTCTGGTATTTCCATTATATTATCCCCCTCAAGAGAGACCAACCTCTTATAAGACCACTTTTTGGTTGCATTTTGGGGTGGGTTTACAAGAGGGGAACCACTGTACTTTGTTTGGAGTTTTTCCAGATTGGGGACTGTACATACGTAAGTCCACCAGCATCAAAGGAGCACCAAAAATATATATGTTTTGTGACCACAGAACAGCCGGGTCATGAATCAACAGCCTGCAGCACCAATCACGTAGCCAAAAATGGGAAACGCTTTTCCAACTGTACCAAATCCTCACTCCTAAAATGAATGGTTCTATGTGTCTGTATATATATGTATGTATGTACATGACGTACATGTATGTATAGGGATCTGTGCAAGGTACCTCACACGACATGAAAAGCATTTCCTTGCAAAAGCATTATATTGAATAAAAATACAGAAAATCTGCCTATGTTTGGTCAAAGGATGTTGAAAGATGTAGTACTGGCATTCACATGCATATATTAAGTGGCACCTATGAAGAACAGATCAATTTATTCAGATCAATTTATTCTTTGATGCTTGATTTTTTTGTGGTTTTGAACAGTGTAAAAATTGAGCTTTTAAGAAAGAAATTGCAGCTCGTAACTTCACATGAAAATTGTCTTTTAGCTAAATTTTCAAGGTGCTGATTTTCCAATACAGGAAAATTCTGATGAAAGGATGAAGAAAGCCAATGAAGTTCTGCAGAGCATCAAGCTACTAAAACTGTATGCCTGGGAGTGCATCTTCCAAAAATCTGTTCAGAAGATCCGACAAAAAGAATTGAAGCAATTGCTTTATGCTGCCATGCTACGGACAGTCTCAAGTGAGTTGCTTGAAATTGTTAACCTTTTCCCAGAGCCAAAGTAATTTCCTTGCTCAAATAATTTTACCAGTTCCAGATCCAACTAACTTCCTCATAAAAAAACCTGCTTTCATTCAGGCAAGGAGGGTAGAGAGAGAGGAGGGAAGTGTAGGCATTCAGGCTGCTGGCCGATCCTATTTGCACAATTGGATTAACTGATGTTGTGATTGATAAGGCATGCCAGTTGTATATTCCAGTTCCACTCCAACACACGCCTTCCGCTGCCAGCAGAGCTAAACCGTTAGCACACAGTAAGCGAGTACACTAGAACATATTCAGCAGCTCACCATTCGCCCCTGTTGCTTATTTACCTGCGAGCGTGTACAAAACAAACTTTAATACTTGCGACTGGGTATTTTCATTATGTGTTTAAAAAGAGTATTTCCCTGTTAAGCGGCTAAAAATCAAACATTCATCTGTTTATGTCGCAATTTGAATGATAAATTCCAAAATCATGCATAAACCTAAATAACTTTGCCCGTTTGTGGCCTCTGTTTATCTTTGACTGCCTTGATATTTTATACCGCTGGAAAGATAAGAATTTTGTCTCTGTGCATTTAGGTCCCTAATGGGTTAAAAATGAAGAATTCCTGGGATATCCCTCCAAAGCTAGGGTAAAATACATAACTTTTTTAGTCAATGGAAGTTTTAAGGCCAGTCATTGGTTAATTTAAGCAGGTCACATGCACCATCCAATCAAATGCTTCTAATTCCATGTGCTCCCAACATGTCCCCCATTCAGATTATGAAAATGATGCATGCACATATAAATGATTGGATTTTAGACCTATCTTTTACATTGTAGCTTCACAAAAAGATTTGAACAAATTTTGAGCACAGAGTAAGGCAAGAGTGAAAATTTGTGATGGAAAGCAAGAAAAATCAGGAGATTCGCCATTGCACAGTAACAAAGCCTTTGCAAATATGCAGAAGTGTTGTTATCACCCGGGTGATCGCTAGATGCCGACATGACATGACGACATGACACATTAATATTGGAGCAATGAACTAAATTTTACAGTTATAGTTTCATTAAAACATTCAAATCGAACAAATCTGTAACACAGGACAACGTAGGAATAAAATTGATGACAGATGACAGAAAGAATGTGGGATATTACAGTAAATGATGTCTATGAATCATACAGATGCTTGTTTTCTGCCACCCATGTTGTTTCGAAAAACTGTAATCGCATTAAAGATCAGACACTTTACATCTCCAAGAGTACCTATCACGTAATTTCTGACAAACTTTCTGGTGGTCACCGTCAGTGAAACTCTATAATAAAAATATGATAATGCTGGTTTTTTTTGGCTTTTTTAAAATCAATTCTTGATTTGAAAATTTATCCAGTGATATTTTCTTCCATATTTGACTTGATTTTGGTGAACAATAAAATGATGGACACCATTTGACACAGGGCAGAATTTATTACCTTTCGGCCTTATGAGGCTGACGGGTATTGTCATACCCAGTACCGTCTGTCTGTCCGTCCGACCGTCCGTCCGTCCCTCCGTCTGTCCGTCTGTCCCGTGGTTTTACCACCATAACTTCTCAAATTTTTGAGACAGGACTTTCAAATTGCACATGATAGTACACTCCTATATGGCCTACTTTGTGTGCAAGCATAGTTGACCTTGACCTAATTCTCAAGGTCACACAGTGGTCACGTGCTAAGCGACGTTACCACTCTTACTATTGAAAGCCTGCATCTAATAATCTAAATCTTACACACAAGAAGCTTCATAGAGTGATCTAGAAGGCTATTGAAAATGGAGATAATAGCTCTATATTTGACCTACTTTTTGAGATCAAAGGTCAAGTGCACAATGGTGGTATTGGTATAAGTAAGGAAGTTTTTAAGTCAGTTACATGAAATTTTATACACACATGTATCACAACCAAAGAATGTGTCATGAATCAAAAGTAGGTCACTAGGTCAAGTATCTGGGTCACAGTGACCTATTCATTGAAATTTTGTTTACCACTATAACTTCAGAAATTTTTGAGACAGGACTTTCAAATTGCACATGGTAGTACACTCCTATATGGCCTACTTTGTGTGAAAGCATAGTTGACCTTGATGTAATGCTCAAGGTCACACAATGGTCACATGTGCTGAGAGATGTTACCACTGTAACTATTGAAAGCCTGCATCTAGTGATCTAAAGCTTACACACAAGAAGCTTCATAGAGTGATTTAGTAGGCTATTGAAAATGGAGGTCATAGCTCTATATTTGACCTACTTTTTGAGGTCAAAGGTCAAATTCACAATGGTGGTATTGGTACAAGAAAGGAAGTATTGAAGTCAGTTACATGAAATTTTATACACACATGTATCATAACCAAAAAATGTGTCATGAATCAAAAGTAGGTCAGTAGGTCAAGTAATTGGGTCACAGTGACCTATTCATAGAAATTTTGTTTACCACTATAACTTCAGAAGCTTTTGAGACAGGACTTTCAAATTGCATATGATAGTACACCACTGCAAGCATAATTGACCTTGACTTAATTTTCAAGGTCACACACGGGTCACAAGTTTGCTGAGTGACGTGCATCTAGAAATCTAAATCTTAAAACAAAAGAAGCAACAAAGGGTGATCTAGAAGGCTATTGAAAGTCAAGGTTTTACCTCTATATTTGACCTGATGTTTTTGAGGTCTAAGGTCAAGTGTACAATCGTATTATTTGTGTAGGTAACTATACCTGATACTATGGGACACTATTCCTATTCACTTACAGCAAAAGACATTAAGGCGGCCGAAGGGTACTGCGTTCTTTGAACGGTATTTTTTCAGAGAGTGCAAGGACATAAGAGAGATTTTTTTCAGAATACGAATATTATTGGGCTTCCTTGCCTTTATTTTCACAGAGTACACAAATGAAGAGACAGAAATAGTTTTTTTTTTCTATTTTTGACAGTGGAACTTTGTGTGTGTTTGCTGGTATTTTGCAGAAAATACTACTTTATTTTCACATTTGGTCCCAGTTCCCAACCCAAAACTTAATCTAGTAATCGGTTGATAATTTGATGCGGGATGATACATGAATACTGAATTAAATTTGGAATGATTAAATAGCAGAACAATGGATAATAAGTTCTTATATATTCCTTGTATGGAGCAATAAAATGCCACTTTCCTTAAATTTCCTGTCATGGTGATCCACTATCACAAAACACTGGGTAAAAATCCTTATTTTTTTCAAAATGCGCAGCACGGACTTCAAAATACAAATGGCACATTGACTTGTAGTAATCCTTGGTATCGAATATTGATTACCGTTAAGAGGTTCATTTGGCACATATTTTTATACTCTTACATTTCAAATGAGCGTCTGACAATAAATCAACCGAACAAATATAGTTTTCAGGTTATAATATCACAACAAGAAAGCTGGACACACTGTGTTTGCTATTGAATTGTTCGTAAATTCCTCAGCAATTTCAAATTATCCCACAAGCAGAACTATCTTCCTTGAATTCGAATAAAATTGCTCGTGCATGTGCAAAGGTTTTTACTTCTGGAAAGCATATTTCCAAGGGTGTTGTTAAGTGTCGACTGCAACATGGGCCTTGCATGCACCAGTGAACACTAATGTGTATGGTGTGGCAACGAGGATCGGCAGGCTGCTGATAGCGATCTCAGAATTAACTCAACCCATCAAGTAAGATCAAAGCAAAAACACCAATTAATTGGATTACAACACTTTTTATTCCCCTTTATATTAAGACTGAGTCAACAGCTTTCCTTGGCATGGGTTAGGCACTAAGTGCCCAACCCATGCTGTTGACCTGGGTCATGTCTTGACAGGTCTCATCTTCAATTCTCAGTCAAATTGTTTTTCATTGCTGTTGAAATCAGTTGAAAATGTTGAAGCAGACGACATTTGACCACCAGCCAGTTCTGGCCAGTTTAAGGGGGAAAGGGTTAAAGACCAGAGACTTTCCTCTCTCTCTACCCTCCATGATTTCAGTAAGAACGGACCAGGTCTGACAATAGTAGGTTCAGCAGAAAGAATAATCTAGGTCAACAAGGTTACTGGGTGCCGAGGAATGTTGTTGACTAAATCCTTAAATTCAGCTCTTCAAGGGTAAATTTAGATTTAAAAAAAAAAAAATTGTTCTGCACAAAAATTAAATGTATGTATATAGGCTTGTAGATTGTGTTGCAATTTACATGTACAATCGTGTGTGTTTTAGGATATTTGAGTCCTGTGTCTCTGGTAATGGTGGCGCCCACCCAGGCACAAAGAAGTGCACTTCATTGCACAGTCATTTCCTCTATGTCTTTATCTTGGGAAGTTAAATAGCAAAAAAAAAAAATGACTCTACCAAAGTGGGAGGTTAAAAAAGCATGATGGATCGTCATGGACTGAATAAAGGTAGTGTTCGACAGACACGGGTATCTTTAGGGACTGAAGTTCCTAGAGCCCTGGCGGCCCAGCAATTTTTATTATAACAAAATGCGTGATGTATAATATGTACATGTAAAAATATTGACTGGTATGGTGGACATGCAGGGCATATTTAAGTTGACAGTGTAAGCCTTTGTGCCCTTCAGTCATTCCATAGTCTGGCATACAATTGACATGCCTTATTGGTGCTCTACCTGCTTAGGTAACATAATAATGTGCCCAAAGCTTACTGCTGCTAGGGAAACATTTTATCCCGTAAGGGTGGGCTGAAAATACCACAATGTCTGTGTTTACAAGTCTGCGCTTGTTGTCTTGATTGATTGCATGCAGAAACGGACACAGAACACGCAAGGGGTTGGACATGTGGATTAAATCTGATTATGATTCTGCATACACTGGCTTCCAAGGGTAAACTCTGTCTATGTGTATTTGTACTCCCAGGTCGTGTTCCTAAAATATGGATTGAAGAAGTTAAACATACAGAAATGGGTGATGATTTTTGCCATTTCAGAGCTTATTTCTTGCAATGCTGCATTTTGGACACACTCAACTGGTTTCCCCGTGCAACATGAGGGCACCAAAAATGCCCTGAGGAAAGCTGTTGACCTGGAGCAATTTACATGTACAACCGTGTGTTTTTTAGGAGATTTGAGCCCTGTGTATCTGGTAATGGTGGTGCCCACCCAGGCACAAAGAAGTGCCCCTCATTGCACAGTGTTTGCATTGTTTTTGAACAAGATGCATGCTGTTATTTGAACAAAAGCTCTTTTAACCCTTTCCCCCTTAAACCGACCAAAACCGGCTGGTGGTCAAATGTCGTCTGCTTCAGCATTTTCAACAGCAATGAGAAACAATTTGACTGAGAATTGAAGATGAGACTAGTCAAGACAACATGATCCAGGTCAACAGCTTTCCTCAGCATAGGTTGGGCTCTTAGTGCCCTACCGATATGGAGGAAAGCTGTTGACTCAGTCTTAATTCAAGGGGGAAAGGGTTAACAAGGAATTCGAATCTGGGATCTGTGTCTAATTTCAGCTGAGCCAGTCTTCTCTCATGTTTAGCGCTGAAAGAGTTGAGATAAAAACCTATGCTTGTGGCCATATCCATGCAGTGGAGAGCAGATCATTTCACTTCATGTCCGAGTTGGAATTCTGTTGTCCTTTGAGTTAGAATCATGAAACTTTACACACCTGTGTGTCCGGACACAAGGATGTATCATGCATAAAAGTAAGTCACTAGATTGGGTATCTGGGTCATAGTGACATATCCTTGTAAAATCATGTCCGGGCTATAATTCCTTCAATCTTTAACTTATGAAACTTCACAAATGTGTATTTCTGCATGCAGAGGTGTGTGTTATATTCATGAATTGTCCCGCTATAAGTGTGCATGTAACCTCTCAAAATCATGATAATCACAGTGACTCTTTTTTTTTTTTTTAGACTTTTTCACAGAAGCTGGACCCCTCGGTGCATTGCTTATCGTAAGTACCCGCAATTGTAAACTGGACGATGATTTCTTATTACCATGATGATTTTTAAATATCTTCATTTTTTAACATTGGCTTAAAGGCTTTGTGCTGATTTTCTTAATGTTGTACATTTTGTTGTTCTGTGCTACTAATATGAGTGTCCTGCAAGCATTGGCAGGCTCTGTATTTTTATAATTTTCATGTCCAACCAGACTTGTCATTTGCCAGTTCAATAAAAAATGTATCGGAGAATGAAATTTAGTCATTTTCAGTGAAGCCTGGGTCAGTCTAATAGTGCATAAGTTCATCACAAAAATTTGGAAGAGTTTTGATTTTTTTTCCGTTTAACTTTCATTCTAAAATAATCCCTGATGTATAGGAAAGTATTAAAAGCCATTATTGTAAATTGTAGATGGCTGCATGTTTGTAAGGCTAACTCCCAGTGAACAAGGAGGAGCCATGCTGACATGCCATTTGTATATTTAATCCCATTAAGGTGCAGTGGACAGTTTTTTGGTGCACTCTGGGTAAATTGTGTCCAAACTGCAGACTGCACTGAGGAAAACAACTTATTACCTCTATTCTTGATGCCCCCCCCCCCTTCCTGAAAAAGCACTTTCAGACAATTATTTCTGATGGGAAAAAAATACAACCCTTCCATCCCACCTCCACCCCTGCAAGGAAAAAAAAAAAGTCAGACAATATGTGTGACACTATAGCATTTCTGACAATTCTTAATGGGAAAAAGTTGCGTGTGGATACATTGGCATTTGGTCCCTCTAGATTAATGTACATACATGTACATTCATTTGTTTTGCATCTATCAGCCTTTACTCGGGGAAAAAACCTAAATTATATAGTTATGTCTGTCCATGCATGTACATGTACTGTACATGATACAGTTGCCATCATAGGAGTCTTTGTTTAATGTTTAATCAAAAGATTGATAAATGAAACTCGAATGGTATACATGTGCTGGTAGTGCAAAATTGTCATATAAATAAGTTTCAGCTGAAATTTGTTCTTCACAGAAGTTGTGCACTGGTTTTGATAATTCAAAAGTGCCTCATTAAAAAATCTTAATTTTGAGCCAAGTGGAAAATCTTAACTCTGTGAACCCAGATAATGATAAATCCAGTGTGGTATACTGGACTGCATGTAACAACATATATATATATATATATATCTTTTATATATGCCAGCCCCATAGCATAAACACAGAGCCTTCCTATGATTGCCAAAAAGCTGTGTACATCATTTTTTTGTCTGCGTCTTTGAAAGCATGCTTCATCTGTTGCATATAATTTGGTATCACCTGTCTGTCAGGGAACTGTGGTCATCTTCAATTAATCATAAGTGAGTGAACTGGTCATAAAACAAACTAACATGGTTTTATTTTAAGTTTTGTGTGTGTGGGTGCTTGAGTGCGTGCGTGCGTGCGTGCGTGTGTGTGTGGTTGCAGTTGCACTTTTTCATTTTGCTCACTGGCACTTGCTTTGTTTTGTAGACTTCACAGTTATGACAGGCCCCCATTGAAGGGCCACTCATTGTGAGTACACTTGGCAGTAATAAGCCAATCCTGGCAGGCTTTTTTTTTCAGCATTTAGCCAATCACGGCAGGCTTTTCAGTAATTAGCCAATCACAAGCTTTGCACCCAAGGAGATTCACCCCTCGCGCACTGTGGTTGAGCTTCAATGCACATTAGTATGAGTTTCAGCCGGCAGAGAAGACCTTTGTTCTGGACTCGTCATGCTGTAGTTATAGAGTCTTAGCAGCTAAAAATGACACAGAATAATTGGATATTAAAACGTCCTCCATGTGCACTTGCACTTGAAAGGGTATTACTAAGTGTTGTTTGGTATGAGGGATCCAGGAACATGGCTTGTTAGTATCATATCTACCTCTGTGATTACTCGCTCGCTAGATGATCAGCTGCATACCTTAATATTGTGCATACAGCTTGGCTGCAAATTACCAGAGGCACACCAGTGCAAAACATTCAGCATAATTAATGCATTTGATTTGTATGTGGACGAGCAAGGAGTTAATAACATCATTTTCAGGTCTGACAATGTACCAGCGTGATTCTGTCATCCTAAGCTTAGTGTGGCTTCATCATGGAAGATCATCCTATAGTTGTCCTATGGTGGGCCATTGAAGCGTGACATCCACTGACCCTTTCTCATGGCCTCACCTGAAATTGACTACTGTAAATTGCTTTAATTTTGCCGTACAGTGAAACCTCCCCATACGGAACACCCTTGGGACCAGAAAAAAGTGTTCGGCATAGTGAGGGGTTCGGTATATGGAGGTTTGCTTACATTGGAAGTATATATTTGGGGTTGAGAAATGGTGTTCAGTATAGAGAGGTGTTCGGCACACAGAGGTGTTCGGTAAGAGAGGTTTTACTGTATTCTTATTTTCGCTTCTTTCGCTGATGGCACAAAAGCGTGAAAATAAAAACACAGTGAAATAATATTTTAACATTGTTTGAATGGAAATAATGTCCAAAACAGTGAAATTACAACTACAGTGAAATGTAAAAAATACAAAAACCATGTAAATTTAAACACGCAAAAATAAAACAATTTACAGTATAGCAGCCAGTCAGCAAACTATGTGTGTGCTGAGTGTGATGAAAGGGAAAGTCATCATTTGTGATTTTATGTGTGTTTAGCTAAACACACAACCCAGTACAGAAAACTCTGGCAGCCCAGTGGTGGGTATGCCAATTTGATGAATATTTAAAAGTAATGTTGAATTAAAATTGGTTGTCTTTGTAGCTAATCTAATAATATTTAAACAAAAAATTCAGCCATTGGGCAGTGTAGGCAGTTTTTGGTCACTTAGGCATAAATCAATCCATACCTTCGGAGATCCTGAAGCATTGATAAATATTTTCAGGATGTCACATGCAGTGTTCCTGCTTGGTACAAATCATGACACACTACAGGGCACAAAACAGCGATTTTCGGCGAGTGGAGGCAGTCTTTGGTCAGCGGGTCTTAAAGACGAAAAGCAAAGTTGTGCTTTTATTTGTGTAAAAGTTTTTGCAAAACTGTGGGGGTCTAAAATATGCTTGTGACAGTTTATGCATTTCATGAGAATATAACAATGGACTATTTTGACAGGTGACCAGCTTGAAATTTACATGTTGGAATTGTTCATGGAGCATACCTGCCATGTTGCATTTGAATGACGACCGCATCATATTTGCTCTCCGGTACCTCGTACTCGAGAATTAACTTTTGTACGTGTTTGTAAATGTCTTTAATGACTTTATTAGGAGCTGCTCAACATCACGTCTTCCATTACAACTCACCCTGATATGCTTATAGTGATATAAATTCAAGGTGACCGAAAACTGCCTCCAGCGGTAAGAAACACTAGATAGAATTAAGAGATGCTCCCTGCTAAATTTGTCACTTTCTGGTCATGTGACACATCAGAAGAAAGTTCTGGAATTCCCCTGACCTAGCTGGCCTCTGCTTTTGATAGGTAACATGACTTTACTGCAAATTTGACCACTTTTTGTTTCTTGGTCCTTACAACCTAGTTGTAAAAGCAAAATGGCCGTGCACAGATATGAACAGAGAAGGAAAAAAGGTAAAATTTTGCCGAAATAACTGGAGCTGCTAGGCCTAAACAACCTTGCCCGTGAGCAGAATCTAGCTGCCAAATGCAGCATGAGACCAAAATATTGAATGATGTGACGGATGTGCAGCACACTTAATGAATGGGTGGGGTGACCAAAAACTGCCTCCACTACCCTATAGCTATTAAAATTTATCATGAGAAATATGGGTTTTCAACTTTGATTGGTGTTGAAGTTATTAACTTGCAAATTGTGTGGGAGGTAATGGGAATACACAACTGTAGCCATCCTGACTGAAATGCCCTCTACTGGAGGGATACAGCAAGGTTCTGTTTTTGCTCTTCCCTTTTGTGTCAAAGGGTCAACAAAAGGTCAGTTGACATTGTTACCATGGTTACAGCTGTGTAAGGAGGAAATTCCAAGCAAAGAAATCTGCATTTAACCCTTTACTGATTACATTAAAACATCGTATGTACCTGTCCTTGGCATAGTTTTGGGGCACAGAGCGTGCAATCCCTACCAAGCGAATCAGGGAATACAGTTACAATATGTCTCGTGTACACGTCTCTTGACTACACCAAGACAGTTTTCCATGGATGAGAAATTTAATTAAAATAAAAACAATAGTGCAGGCATCATTTGATGTGTTGGGTGCAAACTGACCGGGATAGGGTTCAATTGTAAAATTAACGCTGTTGAGCTTGACAGTCACCGTATGGATGTGTGTCACAAGGACAGTTGGAGCAGGTCTGTTTTAATGCTTCTCCCCTTCAATTAACTCTTTCAGTACCAAATTTTGGATTGAGTCAACAGCTTTTCTCGGCGCCCATTGGGTGCAATGCGCCCAATGCCTGCCAAGACATTCAAGCTGTTGAGATTCTCTCTGGAACTAGAGGTATGCTGATATTTGAATGAAAGGTCTTATTATGAGGAATACGAATCTGGGATCCTTATGGTAATTCAGACTAGTATGACTTAAGGAGATCGACTTTGGTCATGATTGGCGCTGAAAGAGTTTAGACATTAAGGCTAATTTGAACCTGAGTCAAGAGATTTCTCTGGCGCGGGGTGGGCAGTGAGTGCACAGGCCACTCCAAGGAAAGCTCTTGATCTGAGGATGTCATCTTGATAGGTCTTGACCACATTTCTCATTCAAATTATTTTTCATTACCATTGAAGTTTGTCAAAAATATTGAAGCAGACGACATTTCACCCACATCCGGTTTTGGCTGGTTTAAGGAGGAAAGGGTTGATGCAGTAATTCACTAGTGGCCAAGGTGTGCATAATACAAACAAAGTGACTGGTGCATATGCACATGAAAAATGGATGTACTCAATTTGGTATTTTCATGGACTTAATCCGGATGGTTTTTGAAGAATTCCCATTCATGTGGTGAGTTATAGACTACCTACACACAAGATTACCCATGATGCAAACAAGTCGGTGTGCTCCTGTATGGCAGTAGTGTCTAGTGGGGCGGATTAGGGTTGGGGAGTTTGCTCGCAGGCCATGTCAAGATGCTTGATAGAAAACCCTGGTTTGGCTGATACGTACAGTATTTATGATATAAATTTTTGTAGTCAATTTAATGCCAATATTATGCTTGTGCCATTAGGGAGAGTTCCACTACTTGTATAAATAATCATGTCGCAGAAAGATTGGGCCAATTTATGTCTAGCGTTTTACTAAGGATAGATTTGAACTATTAACTATAATATGAGGAATTACAGAGATTCCATGGCAAGAAAATAACATGTTGAATGTGAATTTTAAATCGGACAAATAATAAGTTAAATCTGTCCGTTGAATTAAGACTAAGTTAACAGCTTGCATGGGG
This sequence comes from Hermodice carunculata, assembly GCA_964020975.1. Classification (NCBI taxonomy): domain Eukaryota; kingdom Metazoa; phylum Annelida; class Polychaeta; order Eunicida; family Amphinomidae; genus Hermodice; species Hermodice carunculata. Next base: position 19,934,944 of record OZ026620.1, read on the forward strand.
AAAAGTTGGGCAATAAGCAGCTACTCTGCTGCAAAGAAAGTTGTTGACCTGGAGCATGATATTCTGATAGGGCTCAACCATTCTCCAATTCTTGTTCCTTTTTTTTTCCCATTACACTAAGATTGCTTAAAACCATTGAAGCAGAATTATTTTACCTCCTGTTGATTTTGTATGGTGTAAGGGGGAAAGGTATATTAGAAATCCCAGACCTGCTGATAATTCCACATCCTTCTGAGGTTAACATGAGCTGGTGTGGTAAAGGGTGAGGTGGCGATCTTTGGGTGTATCTCACGGAGAGTAAAACATGAGCAATCAAGGCAGTTGGCTGAGGACTTTGCCCACTCTCAAGGCAGCAAGGCTTTGTGGAGAGTGAAAACTGGAAATTGAAGTTGCCTTTCATATTAAGTTCCCCTTCAATTCTAGGTTTTTCATCTGGAGGTGCATACAATTATAGTCAAAGGAAACATGGATCAAGACCAATCTATATATATATATATATATATATATATATATATATATATATATATATATATATATATATATATATATATATATATATATATATATATAATATATATATATATATATATATATATATATATATATATATATATATATATACATATATATATATATATACACATATATATATACACACACATATATACACACATACATATATATATATATATATATATATATATATATATACACATAATATATATTTGTATACACACACACACACACACACACACACTCACACACATGTATACATATGTATATATTTATGGTTTTTTCTGTGGGATTCCACTGTGCTTGTACATATTTGTGGCAAACTCCATGTGTATCTTATATTTTGCTTGTACATCTAGTTAGGCTTCTAGTAAATCCTTTCCTATGCTTGCGTTGCTATTAGTCCTATTGTAATGTTCACCTGGTGGACATACTGACATTATGTGTTGATACTTATCACCATGACCTTCAACTATGTCCTTTGTGTTTGTTTTTATTAGAAACCAAGTGACAGTAAGGTATGGTCAGAAAAACAAACGACTCCGATCCCACTTGATACATTTTGTAGGAAGGACTCTACCATTTGTCCCTGGACTTTGAATTAAGGATCAGTTCAAGACTTGAGTCAACAGCTTTCCTTGGTGTGGTTTGGTGCAAGGTGCCCAACCCAAGCCAGGAAAAAAGCTGTTGACTTCGGGATGTCATCGTGATAGTTATCATCTATAATTTTCATTCAAATTGTTTTTTACCCCTGAGCCTTATCAGCTGACGGGTGTTGTCATCATCATGTCTGTCCCTTGCCAACTCCATAACTTTTGAACAAATCGAGCTATCACTGTGAACTTGGACTGTAGAAGCATGTCATGGAAAGCTCAGCCGAGTTTGACATTCAGTGATCTGGACCTGTTTTCAAGGTCACCAGAGGGAAAAGATGTTAGCGGCCGAGGGGCTTTAAAGGCATTCACCTGTTGTTTTGGCCCTGTCAAGGGGGGAAAGGGCGCACAGTCGTCCCCCTCTTATAATGCCACCCCAAATGCAACCAAAGAGTGGCCTTAAAGAGGGGTGGCCTGTCTTGAGGGGGAGAATATAATGGAAATACCATACTTTGTGCACAAGAATACTGGCCTTTCAAGAGGGGTGGCCTCTGGTGAGAGGGGCTTTATAAGAGTGAGACCACAGTATTGTGTTTACGGTGGCATCTGCAGTATGTTGATCAACCCTTCTCCTGCTGCAAAAAGTGTCCACAGGCTGCAGGCAATCTGTCACAGCAGGTAAATTCATAGAAGAATTCTTTTATGCGGCCACAAAGAGCAGGGGACCCCTCTTGGCAGTGGCTGCACACTGCAGGTACCATCAAAATATGTTTTGTACTCAAGGCCTGTCGTGGGTCTGTTGTGTTATGAAACTTGAATCTTACGTCCATTCAGCAGATTTAACATAAAGCAAACTTCAAGCCAAATACTGTGCTAGATGTATAATTGATATCACATCGTGGTGTCTACATTTTGAACATACAAGTCAAATATATGCATATATACCTGTATCAAAAAGTAAAATGAAATTAATTGCTGTGTCTGAAAACTGTTAAACGTATTTCCAAAATGTTAGAGAGATTTTCTTCTCTGTCAGGCAGATTTCTGTAAATGTAAATTTCGACATATGGGGGGGGGGGGGGGAATTTGCTTCTCTTTCTGTGTTTAATTACCAGCTTGAAGTATCGTTGTTTCTGAAATCCCATCACAATTTGGTAAGATCATAATACTTAAGCTGCTGGAAATACTCGTTGACACAATTTGAGTGTTGGAAAAAGGTATGAATAACCGTCTTCCCCTGAACACTTACATGTGATCTGTTACACTGATTCCAGACTTTTGTCATCTACCCACAAATTGAGCACAAAACTCCAAGCACAGGGAAGGTGTTCTCAGGCCTGGCCTTATTCAGTATGTTGGGTATACCCCTCCTGGTGGTCACTATGATCATCAACATCATCTCGCACGCAAAGGTCAGCACCGCTCGCCTCCTGCCTTTCTTCTTGGCTCCAGAGTCGAGGAGTCTGAAACACAACATGCCAAAGTCAAATGACCTGGTCCAGGTAATGTTACGCGTGGAAAGCAGGGGACCAGTCAGAATTGTCAACATTTCCACATAAGTACAAGAAGTGCTCTTGCTATGAGCCTCGCTTGAAAAGTGTGCTCTAAAAATGCTGATATTTTTGCCGAATTGGTTGGTCAAATAATGACCCACGTTTTCCAGGTTTGGCAAAAAATACATTTATTCATTTGTCTTGACCCCACCTCCAAAGCATACTTTTTGTACTTATTGGAACATGTGGACATTTTTTGAGTGGCTTCGGATTGTTCTGTTGAAATAATTTTTTTCTTTGTCAGTGTTGAGGAGGTGTATATTTATAACGAACCCAATTAAAAGGGAAATTCATGTTTTAAATTCTGCCATAGATGTATACATGAGAAATTCAGTTTGTTAGAAAACTTAACTGGTTTTTAACCCCTGGTTTGGGCCAAAAACCAGGCTTGAGGTCAGCCTTTAATGTATTTCCATTATGTTTATTTATGGTAATTGATCTGATGAGAGAAACAATTAACACCAGCGGTCCACACTTTTAACCTTGTGTATATCTAAAAGAGAAAGTTGTTATATATATATATATATATATATATAATATATAATATATATATATATATATATATATATATATATTATATATATATATATCTTTGCGATGGACAGGGCATACAAAGACTTGGATTGTAAGGCTGTGCAGGTAGAGCCATCCCTCTTCCCCAAAGTTATGCTAGATTCTCTCCAAAGCAGATGCCATCGGTTGAGATCAAGGATGCCAAGGACTACAAAAGGTGCTGTGACCGTGACCCCAGAGTCATTGGAGGGAAATGATGGAGAAGTAGCCGTGAACCATGTGTCTGTTGATACGCCTTTCATCCAAGAGAACCAGAAGGAGGCTGGGGAGAATAAGACTGGAGGAGAAGTTGCCCGTGAACCACGTGTCTGTTGATACACCTTTGATGCAAGAGAACCAGAAGGAGGCTGGGGAGAACAAGACTGGAGGATCATGCAGAGACAGTGACGTAGCTGGTGGTATGGTGCACTTTTTATTTTGTTGGAACAATTGCATGTCTAGTAGGCCAGGACAAGTGAAAGTCTAATTGGCAAGTAAAATTTTAAAAGCCCCTGCCCCACCATTCTTGCCCAGGCAAGACCAAAGATTTAAATTTTTGCATGATGTGCTTGAATGGTCGGACAGAAGAGCAGGCAAGTAAAATATCAAAATAGATAACTTGTCCTAGGGACCAGAAGAAACAAAAGAATCAAAGAAACCTTAATTAAGCACATTTACTGAAGATCACAAAGTTTTTATCAGCAATAGCCATTAAAACGTTGCTTGATGCAGCTTCACTAATCAAATTTCTTTTTTTCTTTTTAGCTCTGCTGACCAAAGGTCGCAGAGCTTATGTGACTGCACATGCCTGTCCATCTGTCCATGAACTTTTGCTCATTAGCATGATACCATCCACAGTAGTTAGCCCTATATAACTTTCAGGACTTCTAGGGTGTATGAAAATCCAGGTCCCTTTTGATGTTGGTGGCGCCATCTACAATATTATGTAATATAGCAGTCAAAATGTGCAAATATTGTGAAGACTCTGGCACCTTGAGTTTTCAATGGATCTTCACGGAATTTAGTGGGATTGTGGAGTAGGTCAAAGTCTAAGTTGGTAACTATACTAGGGGCAACACCTATAATTTATTGGATTTTATGTGCCAAAGTGTGGTTTAAGATACAAAATTCCATTTGGAAAAGTAATTGGATCAGACTTGCCAAATTTATAGGATATATAGACCATGTCCAATACTAGAATGTTATATAATATCAGTGACCTTGACATATTTTTGTGAGGTCACCATGCCTGTAAAGTTGAAAGAGGTGATTTTGTAATGGCAAGGTGTAGCTTGGACATCAATAGCAATGTCAGGACAGTACCAGGCCCATGGGCCTCTTGTATTACATAATGTGGGTGACCTTGATCTTCTGTCCCAAGGTCACTGAGGACATCAACTTAAGGATTCACTCATTGTTGCCTTGGCACATGCAACAATATCCATCACAGGAATTGCACAAATAAGTTATGATTACATGTGAAGTGAAGTGCCATCAGGTGGACAAATAAGACACTATAATCACATAAGCTTTATATTTTCAGAAGCCACTTGAGGACTCGCAACTTTCAAATGAAGATGTAGGTGAAATATAGCCACGATGCCAGCAGAGCATTAGGCCAATGGGCCTCTTGTTTTTTGGGTTTTTTTTTGTGTTTTTTTTCTCAGCTAACATTTTTACTGTTATAGATCGGTACATGTGTGTATGTCATACTCTTCCATCAATCAGTAGTTGTCACCAACATATGTCGTTCTGTTGTGGTCATAAGAGACAATGTTAAAATTTAAAAGATGCAAACTTACACTTTTGAATCATGTAACAAAAGGAAAATTCAAATACCTTCCTGCACATGTACAAGCTGGTAAAACTTGATGAGAGAAACTCAAATTTTTTCGTCCTGACATTATTTCATAATGCAGGTTTGATATGTTTAAAGTTGAAGTGTTCTCAATGAAGGATTCCATTCAGTGTTTGATATAGAAGTGTATTATGTTTTCTTTCAGTGGAGAATAGCAATGAGAAAGCACCAAATGCTATACAGCTAGAAGACGCTTCTTTCGCGTGGGACCTCAGTGGGGAGGATCCAGTGTTGCATGACATCAGTCTCTCTGTGCCTCAAGGTCAGCATTGTATGACATTCAAGGTCATATGACATGAATTTCCCTATTCCCAAATTACATGTAGTGTTACATGACCTCTCTATGTATATCCCAATTTCCTGCTCTGTCATAGGACATTAGAACCCCTATTCCCTAATCAGTATCGTGGCATCTGTGTCAGTTTCTCTGTCTCTCATGTGACATCAATAGCCCTATTCCCCAACCAGTGTCATGACCATAATAATAATTTCTTTATTTTCCAATCAATATTATATGACATCAAGTTCCGTTTGAACACTGTCAAGACTGATATTCAAAGAGCGAAGTCCTATTCTGTACCACTGGCTGAAAAACTGTACAATTCTAAATCATTAGAACAATTTATTTTGTGTAAGGAAAAAATCATATTCATAAAATGTGAAATTTAGAAGAAAGCTTCAGGCTATTAGCCTTAAGTTTATATAAAATGGGGTTGTTAAAGGGGAACCAGCGCAAGACTTGTTTCAGTGCCATTAATGCCTGGACAAGCCATTCTGCTAACTGGCTACTCTTTGTATTTTCAATGCAAACATCCCAAGGTGATGTATTACAGAATTAAGCCAGGATGATGCTCCTTTGTCCATAGGCCCACTTATAGATGTTGCCCACACAACATAAATGTAATCAAATTTAAACATAAAATACTTTTACAAGACAGAAGTCAATGCCTATGACATCAACAATCCCAATCTCAGTCAGTATCATAGGACATCAGTATCCTCAATCGCCGATTGGTCATAAAGATAGGGCCCTGTTTTTTTAGTCCCCCGCCCACTTGGTGGGGGACTATAGGTTTGCACCTCGTCCGTCCGTCCGTCCTTCTGTCCGTCCGTCCTTCCGTCCGTCCCTCCTTCCGTCCGTCCGTCCGTCCGAAGCTTCTCCGGGCCATATTTCCAACACCATAACACCCACAGCTACCAAATTTAATGTGTTTGTACTTTCTGGGATAGAGGTGTATGGTGTGCCAAAAGTAGGTCACTAGGTCAACTATCTGGGTCACAGAATACATATGTATGAAAAATCTTGTCCGGGCCATAACTTTTTTGTCCTTTTACTTAGAGTCATGAAATGTTACACAAATGTGAAGCTTAGTCTAAGAAAGTGTCATAAAGCAAAACTAGGTCACTAGGTCAAATATTTGGGTCACCACGATATGTAAATATACAGAAACAAATTTTGTCCGGCACATATCTTCCCTATATTAATGCTACCTCTTCAATTTTTTTATGGTGGGTAGACCTTAGGTAGTAGCTGTGCATAGGCATTGTTTTGTGTGGCTAATTACTTGTATTAATTAATTAATTATTTAACAAAGTTTGTTAAGCAAGACAAATTTTGTCTGGGCCATATCTTCTAAACTATTAATGCTAGCCCTTTGAATTTTTTGTGGTGGATAGACCATAGGTAGTAGGTGTGCATAGGCATTGTTTTGTGTGGCTTATTACTTGCATTAATTAATTAACAAAGTTCGTTAAGCAAGACAAATTTTGTCCGGGCCATATCTTCTAAACTATTAATGCTAGCCCTTTGAATTTTTTATGGTGTGTAGACCTTAGGTAGTAGGTGTGCATACGCATTGTTTTCTGTGGCTAATTACTTCCATTAATTAATTAATTAACAAAGTTCATTAAGCAAGCTCAAGATACAATACAAATTTTGTCCGGGCCATATCTTCTAAATTATTGATGCCAGCCCTTTGATTTTTTTATGGTGGGTAGACCTTAGAGGGGATATGGTAATGGGCACCGTCCGTGTGTCCGTCCGCCCGTCCATCTGTCCATGATTACTGTGGGCGGGGGATATGGCTAGCGTCAGCGGCTACTTGTTAGTCAATATAATGACATGATTTTCCATATCATAGGGAAAAATACAACAATTTAGGTGATCATTAATTAAAAAAAGAATCAAGCCACCTTTTTGTATTTCTTTTTCAGTCCTGTCGCCACAGGCTTTGGTCGTTTCATGTTTTCGGTGTTGAGTTCATCTATTTGTCAGGGAAGTGAAGGGAAGACTTGGTTTAGTAATCCTTCTCAAATTCAACCTTCTTTATTGGAGAACTAGACATTAGTGGTTGTATGTGTTGTTATATTAGTATTTATTCAAGATGTGTGTCATGCATAAAAATAGGTCAGTAGGTCCAGTATCTGGGTCATGGCGATTGCTACTACAGTCATTCCAAAATGAGACCTGTGATCAGCAAAGTTATAAATGATGCGAGGGGGGCATCAATCCAGCAATCTCTGATCGTCTTTTAATTTGCATTGGGGCCATGAGTAGGTGAGGGAAACTTGGGTGCATGCATTTCTACATGAAATGCAAGCACGATGATTGGTAGAAAATGCACACAAATAAGTTTGCCTCACTGGTGCCTGAGCAAGTCCAAATGAAGTTTATTGATTAATTTTCTCATATGACTTTATCTGCCGTAATTCATTGATCATGACAAAGGCTGGATGCATCCTGAGGAAAATTATGCAATCAATTTCATTGTCTGTGGATCTTATTCCTAGTCTGGAAGTGCTACTTTCCTGGACTTTATCACGAGAATTAATGTATTTTGCTCACAACTAGATGAAAAAAAATTCACATCTGGTGTGTCAAAAAGATTGAAATCAACATGCACTGTGAATTAATTAATACAGTGGTTCCCCTCTTATAAGGCCACCCCAACTGCACCAAAAAAGTGGCCTTATAAGAGGGGTGGCCTCTCTTGAGGGGTAAAATACAATGAAAATGCCATTCTTGCTGCATGGAGAAGTGGCCTTTGTAGAGGGGGTGGCCTCTCTTCAGGGGGGCCTTATAAGAGGGGGACCACTGTACCTGTGAAAAGGATCCCAGATTTCTGGTTTTGTGAAGACAGGAGAATAACCAACAACTCCAATGTCAGATTTAAATATTAGCTGTGTTAATAATGTTTGCAGGCAAGCTGACGATGATCGTGGGAGCAGTGGGCAGTGGCAAGTCTTCCCTGTTGTTGGCCATGCTGGGAGAAATGACCACTGTGCGTGGTAGTATAACATGGGTTAAGTAAGTACAGTGTTTATAATTTTCTGATTTTACATAATCAGCCTTTTTTGCAGATGGAGTCTTGTCTGTTTGTCTGTTTGTGTGTCCTTCCATCACATGTCTTGATGCAGTAATTTTGTAACGAATTAAGGGATGATTCAACATTTTCATCATTTTTGAATTAGTACTTACAGTAGGCAAGGGGGGAGGGGGTTAAATGGGTCTGTACACTTTCACAGGATATGGAAAATGATGGTCAATTTTTGGCCTTTTTTGTGCAATTTTGCTATGATTTAGGGGAAAATCATCATTTTTAAAGTACTAATTTGGGGGGGAGGGAGGGGGGTCATGAAATTTTGTACCGTAAGTACTAATTAAAAAATGATGATAATGTTGAGTACCTAAGTACTAATTAAAAAATGATGATAATGTTGAACTATCCCTAAGCTACTATGTACTGTAGAAGCATCTTATTAGAAGTTCTACTCAGTTCAATATTCAGTGACCTTGACCTATTTTCAAAGTCACTGGGAGTCATGTAAGTGTTTTGATAGGCTCTTGTTGGAAATTCTATAGTTGCAAAGGTATGTGGGTTAGACTTGCCAAATTCATAGGATATATAGACCATGTCCAATGCTGGAATGTTATTTAAAATTAGTGACTTTGACGTATTTTTTGAGGTCACCGTGCTTGTAAAGTTGAAAGAGGCGATTTTTTTTTCAATAACTCAAAAAGTTATTACCCCATTTGAAGATACTGACCGTGTATGGAAAGCTATATGTGGGACACACATTTTGAACATAGCAATTTTTTAGTTCGAGTTAAAGGTCAAAGACAAATGGCCAGTTTGCATATAGGGGTGATATCTTGAATGCTATCAACCCCACAATGTTTGGGTTAGGCCCATATAACATTTAAAAGTTATGAAGTGTATGGCAACCTTTGTCAACATCAATGATGGTGGTGCCACCTATAGTATTATGTAATATACAGGTTAAAATGTGAAAATCTTGTGACTGCGATACTGTCCACAGTTTTTAAGTTAGCTCAATATAACTTTCAGGACTTCTAGCTGTATGAAAATGTAGGTCCCTTTCAATTTGGTGGTGCCATCTACAATATTATGCAATACTGGGGTCAAAATGTGAAAATCTTGTGAACACTCTGTCATCTTTAATTTTGGCAGATCTTCACAGAATTTGGTGGGATTGTGGGGGAGGTCAAGTCTAAGTTGCTAATTATACTAGTGGTGCCACCTATAATTTGACCAAAATTATGAGCCAAACTGAGTTTTGATAAATAAAATTCCATATATGGAAAAGTAATTAGATTAAAATTGCCATATTTATAGGATATATAGACCATGTCTAATGCTAGAATATTATGTAGTATGAGTGACTTTGACCTATTTTTGTGAGGTCACCATGCCTTCAAAGTTGAAAAAGGTGATTGTGTAAAGGCAGAGTGTAGCTTGGACATCAATAGTGATGTAAGGACAGCACCAGGCCCATGGGCCTCTTGTATTACATAATGTGGGTGACCTTGATCTTCTGTCCCAAGGTCACTGAGGGCATAGAGTTAAGGACTCACTCATTGTTGTCTTGGCATATGCAAGAATATCCATCACAGGAATTGCACAAATAAATTATGGTTACATGTGAAGCAGAGTGCCATCAGGTGGACAAATGAAACACTATAATCACATAAGCCTTAATTTATATGTTCAGAAGCCACTTGAGGACTCCCAACTATGAAAGGAAGATGTAGGTGTAGCCATGGTGCCAGCAGAGCATTAGGCACATGGGCCTCATTCAGCTCAAGTAAAATATAGGCACCATTTCTCAGCAAACTGACAAGGTACCAGTAGTATTTGTAGTTTCAGATATTACATATGTACATTGTACTGTTAAGCTGCTGTTATACTCCCTAGAAACAAAGTTTGGGATGTATACTTTTGTTAAGCTTGTCCAGCTGTCTGTCAGTCAGTCGCAGAGCAGAATTCTTGCAGAAAAATGAATCATGATTCACAGACCACATCAAACTCAAACTTGCCTCATTGGTACATTGAGACTATTTCTTGACCTGTGAACATTTTGGTGACCTTGACCTTATTTTCAAGGCCACAAGACCCATGTTTGTGGAAGGGGGTATGCTTTGGGTTGGTGATGACTGTTCCAGTTTATTCTAATCTGAGAAGCTGTGGATGCAGCAAAACCAGTCAGACTGTGTTGAATACAGTATAGAAAAACGGGCAACAAGTGAGCCTCACAGTTCTCCTCATGTGTCAGTAATATTATGCCTTTCAGTGTCAACTTCAATGAAAGTTGAACAAACATGTCAAGGATACTTGATTCAGCTTCCTGGTAAAACGATCTTTCATTCAAATACCTGCATGCCTATCGTTACTAGTCCAGGATATTAACAGCTTTCCTCGGAGAGCTTTGGGTGAAACACAATGTATTTTTTAGAGAGAAACTGTACTGTTTGATATGCAGCGAATTTACACAACACCACCTGAAAAATAAAATGGTACTGTCTCACCTTACAGGGGTTCTAAAGTGGCATATGCAGCACAGAAGCCATGGTTAATGAACGCCAGTATGAAGAGCAACATTCTCTTTGGCCAGGAAGAGGACACTGTCAGGTAAAAATGCTCGAGACCATTGTGAAGAAAAAGACATTTAACTCTTCCAGTGCCAATCATGCTTAAAGTCAATCTACTTAAGTCAAAGTAGTCTGAATTATCATTAGGATTCCAGATTCATATTCCTTGTAAAAAGACGTTTCGTTCAAGTACCAGGATGTTTATAGTTCCAGAGAGAATATCTAAGGTCAACAGCTTTTCTCAGGGTCTATTGGGCTCATTGTGCCTAATGCAGCCGAGAAAAGCTGTTGAATCAGTCCAAAATTTGGCACTGAAAGAGTTAATACTTTACCTGTAGCTAACAATTTGTGGAGATGAGGTCTGTTAAGTGTTAGATATACTAGGAAACCTGGTGATATGCATATTGTGACTGGACCCCAGCACAATCCGTTTATTCTTCCCTTGGGTCCACCCATCCATATGTATACCTATGTATATATGTACATGTACCTGTCATGTCTCCACCTGTTTTGTGGCAATCTGTCCCACATTTAAGCTGTAAATTTTATACTTTCCGATACAAATTTTGCTTATTTTGGACTGTCTTCCTCCTGAAAATCCATTGGCTGCTTTTTTCTTTGTTAAATAGAAAATATTTCCCCCAGTGGAAGTCCCCCCCCCCCCCAAAAAAAAAAAAAAAGAAAAGTCGACATTTCTTGTTCAGGAATATGTATATGGAGATAGATACTTCAGTTCTGTGCAGTTTATGAGTTTAAGGTACTGTACACTCACAAGCTTCAAGTAACACTACACAGAAAATGGGAGAGTTAGCTGAATATGGTGTTAAAAGTGGGAGTCTTATTCATTTTCCATGGGGATTCACTGTCTTGAAAAGCGGGAGATGGGAAAATCCTAGTAACATGTGTGACCACAACAGCCGGAGATCTCCTGCTTTACTGGAACACACGAAGCCTCTGTGCGCGAGGTTCCATAACATAAATTAATATTCAAGAATATTTAGATGTCTCTTACATCTAAACAATGCTAAACAATGTCCAGCCTTTTTCAGAAGTTTGCCTTCAGTTTTCTGTTTTACAAGTTTACGCCTGGGAGAAGACCACCAGTCACGTTTCCTCTCAGGTTTTGCCACTGTTACTGTATGTGTGAGAACATTCTACATGTATTTGGTCAGCTTATAGAAGCAAAATTTTTATGGGCTCACCCCGGGGGGGACTCATAATGTTTTCGTGTTGTTTGGCTGTGATAATGTCTGTCCACCATTTGTTTGTGAACACAATATGTCAAGACTTACAGGGCAACTGAAACTCAAATTTACCTCAATATTTTCTTTGACACCATTCCGTGGCTTCATAATTACATTCTGGTGACCTCATTTTCAAGGTCACATGACCCATGCATGTTCAAAAGTGGCCCCATCGCGTAATGCTTTGTATTGGAAGTGCCTTTAGTTCATCATTGGTTATTCCGCAGGTACCAGAAAGTTCTGGAGGTGTGTGCTTTAAAGCCAGACATCGAGATCTTGCCGGCAGGAGACTTGACAGAGATCGGGGAGAAGGGAATCAACATGAGCGGGGGACAGAAGCAGAGGGTCAGTGTAGGCAGGGCCATGTATTCACAATCCGATGTCATCATCTTGGTACGTGTCACTCGTTAGGCTGCAACACAGGGAAACCTGCCTTGAAAGACCACTCCCAGCACTTACCAGGTGTGGTCTGTCTTAGCAGGTGTGAATAAGATGAAATGCACTGAACAAAAAAAATTTCTTTCATTTTATTCATGTACTGTAAGCTGTACATGTCTTTTTTGCTCACTTCAGACATATATTGGTAAATTTGTCAAAAAATTCTAAAATGAAAAAAAACAAAACCCCCCAAATACTCCTTTTCTTACCGGTGTTGTTCTAATTGTATAACTTGGCATTTAACCCTTTCCCTGTTAAACCGTCCAAAACCTGCTTCAGTGTTTTCATGTAAAAGAGTTTGACTGAGAATTGTTGATCAGACCTATCAAGGAAAAGTGCCCAACTCATGCCAAGGAAAGCTGTTGACTCACTCTGAATTCAAGGGGAAAGGGCTTAATAGGGAAGGGCAGTTTCTTAAGTTTCCAGAAACCTCCACTACACGGCGCGAGTCATCGCTTTCATCCGGGTACTCGCTTGCGGGTTAACATTGGTCTCGGCGTATTTGCAAACACTGTGATAACATTGTATGTATTGGCAATCAAAGTGCCCAAAATGTTCCTTTTCACGTAATATCTGCTTATAAATTTTACACACACGAAAGATAAGATTGTATTATAGCACAGCATGAATGCATTTGTTGGTATGTTGTGTTAAAAAAGTGAAAAATCCATTTGAACCGCGGTGACCGGGAAGCGCATTCTGCTTGTTACATTCCTGCGTAGCACCACTCGACTATGTGAATGGTCGAAAGAAATGCAATAATAAAGAATATTCTTCGACAGTTATTAAGATAATGCAATGATCACATGTAACAAATTATCGACATAGCACGTAATATGGACTCAACAGCATGAGGATTTCGTAAGACTCCTGTTGCAAGGATTTACTGTGACCTGGTTCATGGCGGGCGATAATGGAGGGTCGACTAGGATAAAACAACATTGGTCATCGCGTTTTAAGAAGACGATTGTATTTTATTTGCCGGGTGTGTTGTCATTGTGTCAAAAATAAAAGACAAGTAGACAACCTCATTAGAATATGTTATTGTAGATGAATTCCCAAGTTTTACAGTGTTACTGTATGTGTGTGGGTGGGTGTGGGGGCGGTGGGGGGTCGGCAAGTAGCGTTAAAAGTTAAATTAAAATTAAAATCAAATGTGATTAACTCCACAACAATGTGTACAGGGTTGATTCCTTGATTGCATTACTTTCTACAAAAAGTATTTATTAATGATAACATTGTCATGATTGTGAGTTACACTTGGTTATTTCATTCGCCAAGAAAAACGCTCAGTTTGCACCATGCGTTAACACATCATAGTATGCGATGCTACTCAGGTTGACCCGCTATTGAATACCCGGATGAAAGCTGTCCGCAGCGCCACATGGTGGTCAATGAGAGAACGCAGAGTTATTGCTCTACCATATTTGCATGATGTAATTGGTGGCATGTTTATCTGGACTTGCAGGATGACCCTCTGTCAGCACTGGACGTGCACGTGGGCAGCCACATCTTTAAGGAGGGCATCGTAGACTTCCTGCTGAAGAATAAAAAGACAGTGGTTCTGGTCACCCACCAACTGCAGTATCTCACAAAGGCCGACAAGGTATGTTGTTCAGCCAAGTACATCAACAATCACTCAATTGCTGTGGCCATTGTGGGGGTAATGGGGAACAACTGCTCTAGGACAATGGGCAACATGGCCCCCAAACCAAACACTTGTCTTAGATTGGTGGTTTGATCACTACATGCACTATTTGGACTGGCACTTAAAGTCTGGTAAGTTGAGTGTGTGAAAAGTTCACTACTGACCCAGAAGTGGACCTGGAGTGTACATGCAATAATCAAATACCTGATACATTTACGGAGGCTTGCTCTTAGTTGAGTTGAACTGGGTCACAGTCTAGCAAACACGGCTTAATAGTACCTCTAATACTTTGCTTGCCTGCAAAGCAGACCAAGCTCTATGATCTCTGCGTGGTCTGCCCCAATATACAGGGTTTTATTCATAGTTTGGGTCCTAACGCACGAACTGATGAACCAACCCCAGGGGACCAACCAAGAAGTTGATTATCATCACCTGGGCCATTGGCGGTATGCTGGTGTGAGCGTGTGCCCTGTACCATGGTAACCAGAGTTGACCAATTAGAAATTGAGTCATTTTTTCAATGCTGAAACAGGGATCCTGTAGCCAAATGGCAGACCAAGTGGAGCAGAGGAAAGCTGGGGACGGATTTGTTTTAGTAGCTCAATGTTTACCTTGTTGTCAACTTCAAGAGGAGCATTTGATACTCAGATTTATAATTTAACAGGACACAGCAATACATGTTTGCATTTAATAATGACAATTTATGGGCAAAATTGTCAGAACTTGAATTGGTTTGTTCTGACATAAATTGAGGAACTTTGAAAATACATGTATGTTCACTGTCGTAATTGACAAAAGGATCCACAAAGTATGAAAAGACTCCATGCTGTGACTTGCTTACATCAGAAAAAAAAGACTTCCAAGAGATGGGTAGTGGTACACAAGTTTACCAATTGTAAACCTGTAATACTTAAATACCCATTCAAATCTAATGCTGTTGTATATGCATGCTATTGTTTCCCATTACAAAGTAGCAGAAAAGTTCTAGTTTTCTAAATGTTTTCTGTTTTTTTTGTTTTTTTAACATTTAAACATGGAGATTGTTGAAGGTTTATAATCAACTGTCTTGTTGGGAGCCTTGCAGATGGGCTGTACCCTGAAAGTGCCAAGGCCAACTGTTGAGTCCATCCTCATAGGGCTAGATGGGCAAGTGTCTGTTCAAAGAAGTGACATGACATGTTGTTACAGGTGGTGGTGATGAGCGGAGGCAGAATTACTCACCAGGGGTCAATGCAGCAGATCAAACAGGATGACCCAGGAATCTACGATCTGTGGAAGAACACAATACAGCAGGCCAGGTGTGTAGTAGCATCCATGAGACTTATGTATGAACCACCGATCCCTTTGAAAAAAAAAAAAAACTCGTAAGAAGTTTTGATACCTCTGTATACCTCATTCATGGCAGAAGTTAAAGGATTTAACCTTTTTCCTCTTAAGTTGGTCGAAAACCAACTGGAGGGGAAAGGTCATGATTTATTTAGGTGTTTAAGTATTAATGAAAGCAAATTAGATGTAAACTGCAGATGAGCCCCATAAAAACAGCATCCCCTGAGCAACAGCTTACCATGGAAAGGAAAGCTGTTGACTTGATCTTTAGTTCAAGGTGGAAAAAGTTAAAGCTAGATACAGATGTAGGGCTGACGATGTTCCATTTTTTTGTTCAAAGGTTTTCCCTTTTTTGGCTATCCCTCTTTCATAGATGCACCGGATTTTATCAACAGCCTGTTCCACTTTTTGCAGATATTTCTACCTGGCCTGAGGCTAGTTAAGGCATGAATTTTACCATCTTAGCAAAAGAGTGTACGGAATTTCTACCTGATTTGTTCCTTCATTTTATTTTATTTCATTTAGTTTGGACATATGACGACATTCCATTAAATTCTGTGGGAAAATAACTATTCCATTTTTTGTGGTTCATTCCGGTATTCCATAGGTAAAGTCAGCAGCCCTACAGATGCTTTGTATTTGAGAGAGATCAGGTTGAATGTGCATCCATGGTTGATGCTCATGGGATTAAAAAAAAAGCTTTAAGTTACATTATGCTTTTAACCCTTTCCCCCTTGAATTAAGACTGAGTCAACAGCTTTCCTTGGCATGGGTTGGGCACTTTTTGCCCAACCCATGCCAAGGAAAGGTGTTGACCTGGGACATGTGATCTTGATAGGTCTCACTACAACTCTCAGTCAATTTTTTTTTCATTACTGTTGAAATTAGTTGAAAACACTGATGCAGACGACATTCGACCACCAGCCGGTTTTGGCCGGTTTGAGGGGGAAAGGGTTAATATGGTCATTATATTGCTTACCAGCATTCAATTTGAATGAATGTGTTTATATGTGCTTCATTGTTTTGTGGCATATATGTTAGCAGATGTAGTGGTTTTTGGCTCTGAAGCGACATGGGACTAATTCTGGCATAGCTTATCAAAATAATGTCCATATGATGTCTTTTTAGTAATAAATAAAATTTTGAGGCCCCACTGCCCTTGAAGAAAGGAACATTAAGCACAAAATATTAGCTTAAGGAGGATTCTGCATACATTTGTCTTACCTTGCTGTGTGTTTAGTTTATCGGTACTTGCATACTTAATGATAGCTAACAGCTGGAAGATGATGATGGAGCCTCATAGCATTTTAGGAAGAATCGAATGTGGGTTCAGCAGTTGAACATTGTCATGTCTTGTAACTTTTTATAGAGTAAAATTGGAACATACTATGGCTCTCAACAATGGGACTCAGAAACTGCCAGAACTGAAAAGGTTTGGTTTGTGATCTCTATCCTTATTAACCCAGCTATATCTAATGCTGACTATTGTGGGTTTATTTTTTTAATTGCCTGCACATCAGTTGACGCGTTTCTAACATTGCTTACTAGTAGGGACCATTCCAAATTGTTATAATTTTCACAGATATGTATGGACCACTTTAAATGCACCAAATTTTGCTGAATTTCTATTAAATTATTGTGTATTTTGCTTATGGTGCAAAAATATGGAATATGGACATAGGAATACTAGTTTAAGTTAGATCAATGAAAAATAATGTCCAAAAAAAGTCATAATGAAAGCTAAGCTAAATGCCAGAAATGCTAAAACAATGAATATTTATACACACAAAAATAAGTACACTCATAGTACTCCAACATGTGTACTCCTTTCCTCCATCCAAATTTAGTACAGCACTAAATTTTATTCAAATAGTGATTTTGATCCAGGTATTGATCTACATATTTGCATTTTAGATGAAACAGTACACAATCCCTCCTGTTGTGCATATTTTGTGTGCACTTTTTAAAATAATGAATGGCCCCTCATTGTTGATATAAACAGAAAAATACGACATAAAATGAGAATTAACTGAATGGGTCAGGTACACCATTCTGCTTAGTGGCAGCATCAAGAAAGTTCTGTATATCCCCTAGGGGTCTCCACCTGCAACAGGTGGATACCAGAGGGAAGGTACCTGTAGTGCCACCTACAGGTGACCTATGCCATTACAGTGGTACCTTCAGTTTAAGAGCACTACTATGAGAGAGCACCTGGCTTTTGTGACGATAGTTCTTATCTTATGGCACAACAGTCTAGATTCTTGGCAAATTTGCCTGCTGTTTGAGACCATCTGTTACACGTGACTGCTTTTACCTGGCAGAAGGGGTGGTTGTAAATAGCAGGTACCATTGTCAGTGCTATATTCAGTGCTGTGCCAATTAAAAAAAAAAAAAAAAGCAATAAGCCAAAGGTAGAAAATTGGCTTATGTGAGTATTCTATTACCAAGCCAATGATGACATGAATTTAGATTTATTATTGAATGGGGGTATGTTCTCCAGGACGACGCCACTGTTCATAAGTACTCCAGTAGCTACTACTTGCAGGTGGAGATACCTGGGGAATAAACAACATGGACTATCCTTATAGGTCAGTGGTTGTTAACAGGAACTGGTGTATCATAAAAATATGGCCTATGAACTAGTCCTGTCAGCTATGAGAACATCTCTCGTTGAATTAAGCATGTTTGTTTTTGGCTCTGCTGGCCAAAGACCACAGAGCATCTGTACGACACAATACTAACAAAGTACAAAACAAACCTATGCCAGATAATATCAAAGTGGATGTGAAGAGGATAGGCAGAGCCTTTTATGTCGTACAGAGTAGGTGGTAACAGGGGTAGGTGTGCACATAAAGTATACCAAATCCACCCAGAGATTTTCCCTTGTCCATCGTAAGTCAGTAACCTCATATTCTTTGCAAAGTTCCCTGCCAGTATCATAATATTGCATTTCAGTTTTTACCCCTCAGCCCATAAAGCTGGAGGGGTATTGTTGTCAGCTTTGCGTCCGTCCAGTTTTGTTAACACCATATCTCCACAAATACTCCCTTTATAGAGACCAAATTTTTATCACGGGGGCCATTACGGTGTTTCAGGGACCTATCGAAAAGTAGGTCACTAAGTCTTATATTTAGGTCACAGTACTACATTGAAGAAAAAAAATGGCATTAACACAATATCTAAAAAATTATTGAATGTAGCTTCATCAATTATTTATGACAGTTGGTCCTAAGGATGCCTCATATGCCTATTGAAAACTAGGTCACTGGGTCACATATTTAGGTCACAGTGTTGCATTAAAGAAAAATGGCCTTGCCATGCCACATCTCCAAAATACTCACTCTACAGAGACCAAATTTTTATCACAGGGCCCTTGAGGTGCTTCAGGTGCCTGTCGAAAAGTAGGTCACAGTACTACATTGAAGAAAAAAAGGGCATTAGCACAATATCTAAAAAAATATTGAATGTGCTTCATCAGTTATATATGACAGTTGGTCCTAAGGATGCCTCAGATGCCTATTGAAAACTAGGTTACTGGGTCATATATTTAGGCCAGAGTGCTGCATTGAAGAAAAATGGCCTTTCCGTGATATCTCTGCTCATTGCATTTGCACCAAAGCTTTGTCATCAGGACCAACAGAAGTAACATTGACCTACTAGAGGGGTATTTTTATCACCTACGTGTCCGTCTGTCCTGGCCGAGGGGTTTTCAGTCACTGATCGGCTTCTAGTGTCAGTTAGAAGAGGGGGCTTCAGTCAATGGCTTGGTACACATCCATCAGTTCATCTCTGGAATACAATGCAAATAAAGGCTGGGTTTCATATTAGTAATGCCACCTATAGTATTATGTAATATATGGGCCTCACTTTGACAACTTTGTGAATGCTGCTTTTCAAAGAGTTTTGCATGTAAACTTTTGCTTGTGAATGTGATACAATATACGGTTTTCATGGAAACCCCACTTAACTGTCAAGACTTATCAAATGTAAATGTATGAAAATGGAGGTCGAGTTTGATATTGGTAGTGCCACCTATAGTATTATATGATATATGGGCCTATATGTCAAAATGTTGTGAATGCAGTTTTTCCAAAGACATTTTCACACAAAACTTACTTGTAATGTTGATCAGGCAAAAAGACAAAAATGCACAAAAATTATGTGATACCATGTAAAGTGTTATGGAAGATAAGGACTTACGGACAGGCAAGACACCAAAAACCTTCACATGGGCCATTTTGACATTCTAGGAGTTTTTACGAGTTGAATGATTGTCCTTTCTTTATGTTTGAAAAATTTAAAGTTCCAAACTACAAGTAGAATATGAGAAAAAAAAAAAAAAAAAAAAAAAAAAGAAACCCACATAGGCATGTGTACATCTGAATGCCATGTGTCCTTCTTTAGGTTTTCTGCCGCCTAGCAGAACAATGTCAGCTGTCACTCATACTTAACAGTTGGTCACATGACTACAGGTACAGTGTAGCACGAGCC
The DNA here is from genome assembly GCA_964020975.1 of Hermodice carunculata. Taxonomy (NCBI): domain Eukaryota; kingdom Metazoa; phylum Annelida; class Polychaeta; order Eunicida; family Amphinomidae; genus Hermodice; species Hermodice carunculata. The sequence goes on from OZ026620.1 coordinate 19,955,050, forward strand.
TAAAAGGAGGCTGGTATCATGGCAGTGCTGCAAAACCAGGCGGCATGCCATAAGAGTGTTGTGGACAGGGAAATGATGCGAACATGCAAACATATCACAGCGTTAGTGGTTTACTTTGTGATTATCCTGCTTGTTTTGCGTTCAGACAAAGGAAGACTTAAAATGTTCAGGACCAGCAGGAATGGTCAGACGATGTCTCATCAAAAGCCATACCATGATGGATTACCCCTGTGGCCCCATACTTCAAGCGAAAGTGTCAAAAATTGGAAATTTAATCAACAATACTCGTGTACATAATAATATTTTATTGAACCACCAAGAATATAATGGGAAAACAGAAGTACAGGTAAATAATCTAGAGAAGCATATATGTGAACACAAGAGAAAACATACAAAATAGCAAAACAGAACTCAGTTTGGAAAGAGAAATGAAACTCATTTAGAAAATAATTACAATATAATGACAAGCTAGGTTAAATATACAGTACGTAAAATAAAACAGTATCCCAGAAAACGGGAGGGGGGGGGCATAGGACCGGACCTCCCACCCATTCACAGGCCATGAGTTGCTGTAGGCAGCCCCATGGATGCAAGGCAACACCGGGCCAGCCACATTCAGTAAATGGGTGATGTAACCAGCCCCACGCACCCAACCCTAACAGCTATGCGTCTACCAAGGATATTACAGGTTGCTTAAAAAGCACAAAAAAAGCAGTGACACAGGCAAGTATTTGTTGCTATAAAATTCATGACAATTTGCATGAAAAATAAGGCCCAGAATGGCCGAATAGAATCCACTGTGCCGTGTTCAGGTGCAGTATAAAATGGTTTGGTGTTGTAAAAAAATGACATCTAAAGGGGAAAAGCCAAAAGACACAACTTGCTCACATAAGGTACACATGGATAAAGTCCTTATTCGAGTATTTCGCTATAAAATGAGTAGAAAGATTGCGGCCAGGACCCTCAATACTAAAAAATGCCTGAAAAGTATGAAATCTTCCTTTCTTTTTAGAACATGTGAAACTGGTTGAATATTCATTGCCTGGAGTAACCTACATATGCGGGTTTTTTTACCCAAACCTATAAAGCATAGTTTTAATAAGCCACCTTGAAAAGAATCTAGTTGTTCAAGCTGGGTACTCTTAAGTAAAACTGACTATATGTATAATTATTTTGTGATGGCCGTTACGTCGTAAGTTGTGATTTATCTACTTTCTCAAGGTCACCGAGGGACTGCATTAATTTTTCAGCAGGTGAATTATTTGTGTGTTCATTAAATCATAACTTCTGTACATACATCCAGAAAAAATTAAGGGCACAATATGGTGGTGCCAGTGGTAGTATTAAAAAGAACTAACATCATAGGTATCAAAAAGTTTTTAAAAAACATTATTGTGATTGTGATTACATGTCAGCAGAGCATTAGGCCTATGGGCCTCTTGTTTAAAATTATTGGACATTGTTAGTGAATATATAGAAAAATGTTGAGAATACTAGTCCCAATGACAGACCTCATTTATGGGTGGACAGTACTCCTGCTAGCACTCGGGAGTGATCTGCCCTTGAACTCAACTAATCCGATGCCTGGTAGAAATATTTTGCACGTGGCCAGCTTTATGCCAAAAGTACGTATGAGTTTCTCAGGTACTGCTTGCATCAGCTTTAAAGCCGTACATCAACCCTTTATATTTTAATGAAGGAAAAAAAAATCGAAAGCAAAATTCGATTTTTATGTAATATAGACTATTCGTAAAACTGCAGTTCACACTTTGTTTGTGCAGTTTTTGGACAAACATTTTAGAAAGTATACAGTGAAAAGAGGCCCATCTGCATGAGTATAATTCAAAATGTACCTGAGAAATTGATTTAATTTGCATAACCTGATGTTCCTCCTGCTGCAGATGCTGACGTTTTAACTCTAGCATGTCTGGTACGCGTTACTGCTATTGAATCGCTCTTAACTGAAGCAAATACATGTGTGCTTTTCCCATAACCCGTTTCACAGATAGCCTCACACATGCGTATGTCTTGTAAAATTACGTTCTGCAGTGTGGGATGCTGGGATGCGAGAAGGAGCAAGCTGTGTAGTTCACCATCTGAAATACGGTGATGGTGTTTTTTGGAAATGGATTATGGCTCAGCTGAGATTGTACCCATGTAAAAGAAATACTATGTTCAATGATACTGAGAAGAAAGGTCTTGCAGGGTTAGGTGTTTGGGCAATTATTGAGATTGAAAGTACCAAAAGCACAAACGCAACTTTCCCAACATTCTCGCATTTAGCACTGAAAAGATGCCTGGGGAATGGACCAACCGATGTGTTTACGATGTTCCCTTATGACTGCATTTAGCAATAATGCAGTGAAAACTTAAAGATGGTTCAGTTGCCCAGTTGTGAAGATGGTTTCCGTCAAATGAAGTTAAATCAGGACTGTGAATAAGTGAAAGGCACTGCTGCAGTGAAACCATGCGAGGCCATGGGACACATGAATTGCAACAGCAACAAACACTGGAAGCACCCAAAACAATTTATAAATATTTATTATTTATTTACTCCAACTCTTTTTGTCAAAATGTTACGATTTTTTTGTTCATAGATGAAAATTAAAATATTTTGCATGTTATAATTGGCCATTCGGGGGGGGGGGGGGGGGGGACTAACCAATCAACTGTAATAAACAGGAGGGACCAAAGGAAATGAAAGTAATGGTAAATTGATGTGAAAATTCACTGGCATGCTCACTGAATATAAATGACAAGTTACTTGTCAATGTGTGTTGCAATCAGCGAGCCAAAACTATCAATTTTTGCAGAAGCATAATGAGAAAGGATACAAATTATATTTCAGGATAGAACCCGAGAGGCAGACAATGCCTAGGAAGGAAGGTCACGACATGGCGAGTCTAATGCTGCCCACAACTCCTAGAAAAACGCGAAGCCTTGTGAGTACTTTATACCACTTTGAATATCTAAATATATGATTTGAGTAACACCAACATGTACCTCAGCAATATCAGCATGCAGAAAAGTATGGCATCACAGTTTTCGTGGTACTGACTTTGTGCCCGATTGGCGTGATGTCAGAAGTAATTGTAATAAAAACAGCATTAAAAAATATCAATTTTAGTTACAAACTGCCCAATATTGAATAAATTAAAATGTGATCTCACCGAGCAGTCAAGCATTGACCAAAATCGCTCAGCGTACCTCGAAAACTGGCGTCAGGACCCTATTCTCTGTCACTGGCAAATGCAAGTCAAGCGTACACTGGATGAATCTTGCACAAGTGAAAAGTTTCCTAATTCACAGGGTAATGCATGCTTGGAAAACAGAAATTTAACCCACCTATATTCCGTGGCAACTCTTCTGCACATAATTCAGATGGATGGATCTTCAGTGCTTTGAATACTACTGATGGGAATAGGATGAATTGCTTTCAACAGCCAACTAGCTTGAAACTGATGAAATAAATTTCCCATAAAAAATATCTCATAAATAACACGTTGACGACAGATGGAGCCACCAGTACATTTGCCTCAAGTAAACAAGTACAGTTGGAGCCACCAGGAGAATATAAAACCTAGGTCCTCTGATTGGTGAGTCATTGTCAGCAGGAAGTGGTGTGTCAGGCAGTAAGTTCTCATAATCTTGTGACTCCATTGTAAAATTTGTGAATTATCACTGCATGAAAGATGATTATCAGTGTTTTTGTTTCAGATGGAACGTGGTGATGATGAGGTTTGTTTTGGTTTATAGTTGTGAAAAATTTTCATTGGTCCAGTGTGTCTATTGTGCATGGTTTCAAGGGTATGTTTTACTTGTAATTTTGCATGGTTGATAATAATGTGTGTTTTGACAATCTAGAACAACATATGAGTTATATGTTAATGCAGGGGTCACCCCATCATAACAGCATTTAGGTAACCAACATATCTGTTGGCAACATATGCTATAATTGTGAAATTTGTTTTTCAAAAATTACAGTTGAAGAAAACTGAACGAACAGAGTTTTTCTTCCAGATTGAACAGGAAGGTGACGAGGTTTGTTGCCGGTGCAAGTTGATGAAATTTTTTGTGGTGCGATGGGTCTTGTGTGCATTGTTTCAAGTTCAAGTTTTATTATTATTTCTGCATGGTTTGTATTATTGTGTGTGTTGACACTGTGATTACGTGCAAGTTATACAGTAGCACACAGTGAAACCTCATTATGATGAGACTCAGCTATCCAACAACTTTATGTAGCATCCCAAATTTTTGGAGGCTGAATTCAAAATCCTTTTTCGGATTGACTCATATTTTTACATATGCTGACACATTTTGCAGGGAACACATGGTGTCATTGCAACTAGGTTTCACTGTACTTCGATTCAACTTAATTTGCAGTGAGGCTGAATCTTTTTTTTTTTTTTGAAAAGATTAATTAAAATGATGTTACTTAATTTTTCCTATTAGTTACGTAATGTTACCTCTCGACTGCCATTTGCATCAAACTCTCTGTCAGGGTCAAACGCTCATGAAATTGAGTTGAATTTCACTCAGTTGATTCCGAAAACCTGATGGTCTCCTGGCACCATCTCTGGATTCCTTTGGAACTGGTGGTGACTCCTGGTGCGCAGGCTCCCCCGTATTATCCTTCCTCTTTTGGGTGCCAACACTGGCTTGCGATTGCCTTCACACTCACTGTTGTAGTGCTTAATGCACCACCTAATCTGTGGAAAATCTTTTCTCAGCGTTCAGGGAATCTTTGGAGGCCTAGATAGCTGATTTCTGTTGCTCGGATACCTCTGAAATAGTTCAAGCATAGACTTACCCACAGGGCTCGCCCACAGTCTCCTGTGGTTGATAAGAGTCAAAAGTTGGGAAGCAAGAGATCACCTCAAGGGGATCATGAGTGTCTGTCTTTGCCCGCAAAGACAACCACTGCTGCTCCTGCCACTGACCCAAAGGTTGCCCTTGCTTTGGAGTCTATGTCAAAGGCTGAAATGTTACATGCATTGTTGGCCCCCTCTCAGCCACAGGCTGTTTCTTCTTTGAAATCTCCATAGAAGAAGTCCGCCAAGCATCAGCTACAGCTTTCAAGATCTTGGTACTCTGGGTCCAAGTGTCAGCCATGCAAACTGGTGCATCCGGATTGGAAACCTCTGGGTTGCTGTCCAGGTATTCCAGAACCTCTGCCAGTCTGAGCGCTCTGATTTGAGCGTCCGAGCACTGGGATCATAAGTCTGGGATGTCCGGAAACCCACCGGTGCCTCAGCAAACTTCCTGAGCTACCAGGGTCTAGAACTGAGTTCATAAGCTCAGGAGTTCACTGATTTTCCGTCAGGCCCCTCCTGCCAGCAGACTACTGAGTCGGTGGAGGCTATGGTCCCGGATATGAGTCTCCTGGAAACCCTGCAGGATCCCTCTGGCCAGCAAACATCTTTGTTGGCAGCTGCTGAGATCACTGCTCAAGGCTCTCTGGAGCTTCCCCTTTCTAGCCTTTTGGGGGCTGATCAGGTGGAGGTGGCATCTGTGGTCTCAACAACTTCTGTGGAAGTCCTTGCTTCCCCATGCCAGGCGCGATGACAGATCCCCTGCTGTCACAGGCAGCCACTCCATCACCCATGTACAACTTGTTGTTTGATGACGCTTTGGGCATTACCAGTGCCCGCATGGGTCTGGAATTTTCGGACCTGAACACCGAAGTGGAGGATGAGCTTTTGCTTTCGGATTCATCCATTGGCAGATCCAGATCTCAGCGAAGATCATGCATACCTTTTGTGGTGGACAGTAAGGGAGAACATATCATGAAGAACATATGCTGGAACCTTTTCAGGCTCAGCTCATCATTTACACAGACTCCTCTTGATCTGGGTGGGGAGCTTGTATGGAGAGCTGGACGGCGTACGGCCCTTGGCGGGCATCCCTCATCTCTCACCACATAAAGTGTCCTCATAATGTGGGACAAAAGGACTGTGGTGGCCTTCCTCAACAGGCAGGGTGGAACACAGTCTAAGAAGTTGACAGAATTAGCCAGATGCGTCACCAGATGGTGCTCAGAACATGACGTCTGAACACACACTAGGCATGTCGCGGGACATTCCTCGTGTGAAAATGTCCTGGCCAATCAACTGTCAAGGAGAGGTCAGCTGGTAGGATATGATCAATGCCTGTCAGAGGAGTAGGTGACAGAGTGGTCGCTCTACCCCAAGGTCGTCAGGCCATGTGGATCAGGTAGGGAACTCCAAACGTGGACTTGTTTGTGACTGGTAAAAATGTGAAACTGCCGGTTTACGTCTCACCTGTCCCAGACCCCCAGGCCCTAGCGGTAGACTCTCTAGCCATGCACTGGAGCAACCTGAGGGCGTACGCCTTTCCATCTTGGCAGATCCTTCCGAGCGTATTGCGGCCCCGTGATTGCAATCTGATCCTGGTCATCCCCTTGCGGCCCCGGAACGATTGCTCGTTAGACCTCTTGGAACTGGGTGTCGTGCCTCCCCTATGATTACCAGCATGGTTGAAGGTTCTTGTGCAGCCACGGACGAGCGTGTTCCACAGGAACCCTCAAGTGCTCAACCTCCACGCATGGTTGTTATCTCACAGCACATCCGTGACAGAGGCTTCTCGGAATTTGTCTTAGATAGACTTGCCAGAGGAAGGCTTTGATCTTCTTTGTCTTCTCAGCTTGATGGAACATGTTTTCCTACTGGTGTGCCAGTAATGGAATCCACCCTTGATTTCCACATATTGCAGACATCACTGACTTTCTGTTGTATCAGTGGGAAGTCTTAGGCCAGAGCTCGAGAACAGTGGAGGGTTTCAGATCAGCCATCTCTTCAACCCTTGTGCATGTCTTGTCAGCCATCTCTTCAGCCTTTGTGAATGTCTTGGACATTTGCATCGGGAGCGATCTCTATCTGTCTTCACTCATCACATCCGTCTGCACTGAGAGAATGGCATCAAGACAGGTCCTGCACCAGTGGGATCTGCCGCTGCTTTTAGTCATGCTGAAGAAGTGGCCATATGAGTGCCTTGAGGACCCCAGACAGGTACACCTCAAGTACTAAATGTAAAAAATTACTTTTTTTTTTCGAACACTCACTTTTGGGGGGATTGAAAAAGTGAGATCCATGCTCTAGCTCATGACTGACTCCAATGGTCCCCTGGTGACTCCCAGGTGACACTGAGGCCTTGCTTGGGCTTCCTTGTAAAGAACTAAGCGGCTTGAGATCTGGCTACAGCCTCTAAGTGTTTTATTCTCTGCGCTTTGGATACTGCTGTTCCCCAGGAGGAAAGAGCCTCGTGGCCCATGAGAGCCCTTCGCTCTTACCTTTCACACACGGATGGACTAAGAGGATGGAGGTCTTTCTACCACTGAGTAACCTGCAGAAGGAACAAGTTAGCAGAAACACAGTTTCTTCGTGGATTAAGCAGACGATCCTCAAGGCCTGTTAGATCTGGCTGGAAAGGCCTTGTGCCTTGCAGATAGTTTCAGTCAGAGCTCATGAGGTGCAAGCCTTCAGTGTTTCCTGGTGCGCCCTGCAGAACAGTGCACTTGTCGTCATTCTGCAGGCCAGCCACTGACGATCCTCTACAACCTTTGCCAAGCTGTACTTGCGTGACATGATTGTGCTAGAGGCAGGTGTGTACACCTTTGCGGGCATTACAAGCTCCTATGCTCAGGTTCTGATACTTGTCCATTAGGCTTTCCAGATCTCACCAGAGTAGCCCCAGCCTTAAAATCTCAGCACTCTTCTGATTTTTCAGACGCAGTCTTAAGGTCGGTGCACTTTTCGGTGGACCAAGTATGCCTTTGTGCCTAGTTAACCTTATTTCAGACCAGTATCAGGTAGTTTGTCCTAAGGTCCAGGCCTGTTGCCACTCTGACACGGGAGTTCACTGCCCTAAGGAACCATATACCAGCTCCCCAGGGCACGCCAGTTTTGTGACTAGCTAGGTCCTGTTAGACCTCCAGGTCCAATGGAGCTGAAACTGATAGCGTCTACCCATGGGTGAGACAGCTGTTATGTAGGCGAGCGAGCACTGGGGGGTTCAGTATGGTCCCATACTGGTTGGTGAGGAGGGTGTCTGATTTCAGCAAGATTCTGCTGTTCAGACTTCAGACGCCACCTCCTCACTGGGACCAATGCTTACTCCCAAGCTGCTGGTCCAATGGTCAAATGTGGTCGGTATGCCAGTAACGTTACACCCTCCACCTATACACTTGTACATATTTATCGGTACATGGTGATCAAGAGGTAATGTTGCGTAACTAATTTGACATATTTTAAGTAATATCAGTAGTAAGTATACTTACCTCTCGACCACCAGAGAAGCCCACCTGACCAACCTCGCTTCCTCTTTCTGCTGATGTCAGCTGACCCCTTTCTGAAACAGGAGGATGATGCGGGGAGAATGCGCACCGGGAGTCACCACCCAGTTCCAAAGGAACCGAGAGATGGTGCCACAGGACTGTCAGGTTTTCAGAATCAAGTGAGTAAAACTCAACTGGATTTCATGGGCGCTCGACCCAGACACAGAGGTCTAGGCAAATGGTGGTCGAGAGGTAACTATACTTACTAATACTGATATTACTTAAAATATCAAGTGTTAACCAGCTCCATGTTACTTTTTTTAACTGTACTCTGTTGAGTGCATGAATACCATGGTCCTTGTCTCGAGAGACCACACCAGTGGAGTGCCATCAGCCTTGAAAGACCACCTTTTCAACATACATGACAAGTACTTGAAATGGTAGTCATACCTCCTGCGAGAGACCACCTGTCTTGAGAGTCCAAAATTTGGACACTCCCAGAGGCAGGTCTTTCGAGGCAGATCTCACTGTCGATGCACTTGATTTTATTAAACTTTCTGTGTGTGTTTTGTGTTGTAACATTTGCATTGGTTGGTGTTTTGATGAAGAATGAGTCTTTCATCTTATGAATGATGCCGTTAATGGGAGGGGATTCTGTGCAGTTTTGCAGTGACTGAAAATGATTTGCAGGTGAAAACCCTTGCCCTGCAACCTTGGACATTAGTGCCTTAAGTTTGCCAGGAAACTGCAAGAAGTGTTATCTTGACCATGTCATCTTCAGTTTTTAACAACATTATAACTTTAAAGTGAAATGGGAAATAAGGGTGGACGATACACTTTGAGTGGTGTACCTGAAAGGACAACCAAAGAATTGAATTACAGTGAAAATATTGTTATAATGACACCATCTGTTCTCAAGAAATGTGTCAGATAACTGAATATGTCAGATAAATGAGTCAAATAACATGAAAATAAACCTTTTCTCATGAAAATTTGTGTCATTACATTGAATATGTGGTATAATTGAGTGACGTTATAACGAGATTTCACTGTAATTTGTATATGTTATACCCCAGGTACTCATACAATTGGAAGCACGTGTATATAGTAATGTGACTACAACACTGACTAGTTAGAAGTTAGTCGTGACGCCAAAGTTCAAGTGGCCAGCTGGACATTTCTTCAGGTGTTTATTATTTGCTAGCCAGATTATCCCTCAAAGAAGTAAAATGGAATTCCGAGTTTCAACTCTATCTTCTGGCCAGGAATATTGAGATTATTTTTGTGGATTTGATGATTTATCAGATGTTATTGAAAGTCTGCAAAATGTACATGCACAGTGATCCCTGTCTTGAGAGGCCACTCCAATGAGAGACCACCTGCCTTGGAAGACCACCTTTTCAACATACTTTGCTTAGTACTTTTCTTGTTATTTGCACCTCTTATGAGAGACCACCTGTCCTGAGAGACCACTATTTGGACATCTATAGAGGAGGTCTTTCAAGTCAGGTTTCACTGTACGTGTAACCGCCCCCCAGACCTAGTCAACAGTCGTACGTGGCACACTGTGGGTGACCCCAATGTTCACTGAGGTAGGCTGTTGACTAATCCCTCATAAAGTTATTGATGGAAAAATTTACAAAATAAACAAAAAAACAACACTTACTACACCAGACCATTTTTTTTGTAAATTCTCAATGGCAAAAAGTTTACATGGCAATATATATCAACACTGCATGTAGGCCCCTCTGGGATATCTTTAAATTTGTGTAGATGCAACAACGTGACAAACCTATCACAAACCTAGAGGACTTCCTGAACACAGTGACATGTTTGTTTGTTACAGGTGAGCCTGAGTGCAGCAAAGCCCCTCCACCAGCCTCCGCTGGGTGCCACATCAGTGGCCAGCATGATGTCGCTCAGCCAGGTCAGCCTATTTGATGAACAAGTTTCTGCTGCAAAGTCTGTGGGTAGCACTCATACTGCTGAGGATATGGACGAGGAAGGTACAGATTGCAAGAAATTCTTGGAAACAACAAGAGACATTTTCATAATGGTTCCAGATACACATCCATTATAAAAATATCTCTTGCAAGCATCAGCACACTCACAGTTACACTGAAAAGGGAAAAAAAATAGGTCAACAGCCTTCCATAGTGAACTTTGGATGTAAAGTACACTCGGGAAAGTTGTTGACTCTTGACTCGATGATCTAACACCAAAATAGTTATAAAACAAATGTTTTTTTTTTTTTTTTTTTTCAATTTTGTTATTAATTGATTTTCTTTTATTTCATTTTTTTGACATTAAGTTTAATGCTCTCAGAGTTAGCTTGTAAAGTTAATTGTATACGTACATACGTAAATATATTTTAATTTATTTTGGCTGATCTGACAAGTAAACGTTTAATGCAGAGATAAGCAGAAGTACATGTACCAGAGTTTAAAATGGCAATATTATGTTTTTCTTAATTTAAAATCAAATAACAACAATCATCATGTGAATGTTTATTATTTTTTTTTCAAATTAAAATGATTGTACTCTCTAATGTATCTGCTTAATGTACTAATATGTCATATGTTGCTTAAAGCATAATGTTTGAAATTCCTAAAAGTGACATACACCAGTGTTTTTTTGGAACTGGATTCAGAAATAAAAAAGAACGAGACAGGTAAACTAGTGGAGGAAGAAGAACGAGAGCAAGGCTCAGTGGCCCTTCGTGTTTATGTACGATACGCACAGGCAGCCACAGTGTACATGACGCTCATAACATTACTACTGTACATCGGGAGGCAGGTAGTTCGTATGGGGGCGGACTACTGGCTGGCATTGTGGTCCGAGGCTGCCCAGAAAGCAGAAAGGCTGGCGTCAGCGCAGACTCCAGCGGATAACAGCACGGCATCATATTCTGCGTACACGCTTGATTCTCAGGTACACAATAAGAAAACTAGCCGAGTGAAGAGTATGACTCCAGAAATACCCAGTTTACTTATTGATTACACTGTGGGTGGTTGGCCTCTGAACCTGTGGGCAACTCTGGTAATCACATTATAGGCTTTGCACTTGGGGGTGGGGCTGGGGGGTGGACTGGGTCATGAACCAGGGCTTTCTGTTGAGTTGTATTCTCGATGAGCCTGGTTTTATTAACCCTCGGCCTTTAGGCTGGAGGGGTATTGTCATCACCTATGCGTCCGTCCATGCCTTGTTAATGCCATATGTCCAAAAATACTCACTTTACAGAAACCAAATTTCTATCACAGGGGGCCATTGAGGTGCTTCAGGTGCCTATCAAAAGGTAGGTCACTAGGTCACATATTTAGGTCACAGTACTACATTAAACAAAAAATGGCGTTAACACAATATAAAAAAAAATATTGAATGTAGCATCATCGATTATTTATGATAGTTGGTCCTAAGGCTGCCTCAGATGCCTATTGAAAACTAGGTCACTGGGTCACATCTTTAGGTTGTAGTCCTTCATTGAAGAAAAATGGCGGCACCATGATATCTTCAAATATTAAATTACTTATTGTAGCAGCACCAATTATATATGACAGTTGGTCCTAAGGATGCCTCAGACACCTAGTGAAAACTAGGTTACTTGGTCACATATTAAGGTCAGAGTGCTGCATTGAAGAAGAATGGCCTTGCCATGATATTTCTGCTCATTGCATTTGTACCAAAGCTTTGTCATTAGGTCAAACAAAAGTAACGTTGACCTACTGGAGGGGTATTGTCGTCACCTACTCGTCCCTCTGTCTGTCTGTCCCTCTGTCCTGGATGAGGGGTTTGTGGTCACTGATCGGCTACTAGTTTAACCCTCTGGATCCTAAGTATTTTGCAACTCAATGTATTTAGAGTCAATATATTGGCTTTTGGGGTTCAGAGCATCAAGCCAGCAATTTCAAAGAGAAAATGGTTTTAAAAAGTAGAAAGTAGAAAGGCAAATGTATTTGTTTATGTGTGTTTGTTTTATTTCAAAAGAGAACCTTTTGCAGTTGAGATGCAACTCCTCATGATGTGTACAGGTATCTAACTATGTATACATGTCACTTGATGATGCTAACTGGCTATGCTTGAAAACTCTTGAAGAAATCACTGTGTAGTAACAGCAACAAATTCAAGGTTGTTGAAGTAAGAAATTCAGGAGTTGGATGGTGACAAAGCCAGTAAAATTAGCTCTGACAAAGAGCTAGATGTGCGTGGACCAAGGACATGCTGTACCACCAGGTGGTGCTCAGTGCCATATTGCCCGGAAACCCAAGAGACTGGGATTACGGCCACAAGCAGGTTATTCAGGTAAGGTAAGGGCCACAGTGCTGAATTGCCCCCATTGCTGTTGGGCCCACCTTAGAGGTTCATTACAAATCTGACTGTGCTGCAAGGTGCTAGTGATGCAGTAGTTATTGACAGGACGTTCTTGAGACGCTTAACTGTGGCGTCGTCTTGGGCGGCACACTGGTAGGGAAGTAGTTCCACAGCTAAGCCGGGGGTGGGGCTAGCTTGTACTTCCCACATTTTCAAGGAACTAGAATTTAAATTGCTGAACAGATTAGGTGTACAAGTGGTAAATGATCAAACAAAAATAAATTTGAGTTTATTGCACTAGTCTCACATACCTTTAGATCCTTCATTATTGGACATCAGAGGCAGCTAAAAGCAATGGAAAACAAGCAAACAACAAGACTCTTTTGGCAGATTTATTCTAACAGGTGTGTTTGATGGGGGGGGGGGGGGGGGGGAACATGGTGTGCATGTTATCGCTTTTTCACAAAATAACCTCCTTCATGACACAAGTTTCTGAGGGAGTTTAATCCTATTATCGCATACAGATTGACGTTATCCTTATGTATGCTGTAACTCTACACACAGTGGTCTTAGGGCTGGTTCATCAGTTTGATCATTTTCACAAGAGTACACACCGTATGGTGGGGGTGGGGTGGGGATGGAGGAGGGTTTCTTGGTGCTCTGGAGGTTAACTAGGTTGCAAAGTGAGGGTAAAATGATTGAAAATAATCTAGTGTGGATCTATGGATTTGCCACTGGAAACTGGGAGAAAAAAAAAGACTGGAAACACTTCGTTGAGAGTCCAATAAACATTGATGATACACTTTCAAGTGCTGAATTAAGGCTGAGTCAACAGCTTTCCTCAGAGCACTTTGCACACAATGCCCACAAAGTGTCCCACGGAAAGCTGTTGACGAAGACTACTTTTTGCGTTAGACTAGGCTTGCTGGTATTTGAATGTAAGTTATCTTCATGAGAAATTTTAATGTTAAAACCATTTTATGTTTAACGGTAATGAGAATACGACTATAGCTGTGATTAGCACTTTAAGGGTTAAAATCAGAACTGAAGTTATGCCAGGCTTTTGGTGACTTAACGTTTTCACTGTCTACTGAACTGAAAGCTCGAACTCCTTGAGGATGGAGGGTGTTATGATAAACAGTTTAATGTGTACTCTCTTTAAAATAGTGAAATACATGTCATAAAACAGTCTCGGCTGTGCTGACTGTGGGTCACAGAGACAATGCGATCACTTGACCTGTCTGTCCATCAATCAGTGAACCTCTTGCTTGCAAATGCAATTGGGCCACTGTTTATCAAATTACCTGCATGTAACTTTCCAGACTTATCAAGGGTATAAAAATCTAAGCCGAGTTCAATATTGGTGGCACACCAACAGTAATTATTTGTCTCAAAGGAGGATCTATAAGCATTCTATGCTTCTCTCCTCCTGCAGATGTTATTTTACTATTGTATTTGAATACTTCTTTGTATAAACATTGTATTTTTGATTGGCAAATAAACAATTGCATAATATATTTTTGATTGGCAAATAAACAGTTGCGTAATATTTGGATACCTTCCAATACACTTAAATTCGTCTGTTTATTTGACAGCAGAGCACAAGGCCGGCTGGCCTCTTGTTTTTCTTCTGTCTGACTGTGAGTTCAGTGTATTCTGTCTATGCAGGACGAGGGTTATGACATGTATTACTATGTGCGAGGATGTATCCTGCTGTACAGCAGTGGTATGGTCATGGCCTTCCTGACCATAGGCACCCTGGAGTACACCTGCCTCATCGCAGCCAAGCACCTGCACCAACAGATGCTGCAGAAAATCATCACAGCTCCACTCAGGTACTGTGCTGCCATCTTTGAATCTGATTCACTGTACTATGCCCCCCGCTGAACAGAGGAGGAGCATAAAGAAATTGGTTTTTTTTCCTTGTGTCCATCCTTCCACATTCTGTGTCCGGGCTATAATTCACTTGTCCTTCAAGTTAGATTAATGAAACTTTACACATAAGAAGTTGCGTGAGAAGTTGCCCTCCGTTAAAGGGTGTTATGAAGGATGACTGCTGAACCTCCAGTTAGATTGTGAATACGTGCATAAAAAAAAAAAAGAAAAATTGACTTCCATGCCTACATTTTCCATTTCCAGATTCTTTGACACAACTCCTATTGGACGGATCCTTAACAGGTTCGCTGCAGATACCAATACAATTGATGAGGTACTACTTAATGCATGGTTGTCTAATACTATGTAGGTCTGTAAATGATGTTTTTACTAGCTGCGTTTGGAAAGAAACACACTGTGTTCTTGCCTTGAAGCAGCCTAGTGCTAAACAACTAATGTAACATACATAAACAAGAACATTAGGGTCTGTTTCACAGGCAAACTGTGTTCATTTGACCAGTCAAGCGTGTTTTGATGAAATCAAATGATTGCCTGTTACCCTCTGGACAACAGTGGAAATCACTTTTAAGTTGAGATCCCAAAATGTGCTCCTGCAGGGTGCCTGGTGAGTTCAAGCAGATTGCCCACATTGAGGCTGTCATGTGCTGCCCTCACATGGACAAATCTAGAACTAAATATATTTGACATGTTGTCTGCAGAGACTGTTTTGGAATAAGAATAGAGTTTACAACATTGGATACCAGAGATTAAAGTAGATTATAATGAAAAATTTCTACAAAGGCATTGATGTCCCTGGGGGTAGTGGTCTCTGTGTCCATGAGGTATGAAACAAGTATAAAATTGGTATTTGTTCCTTTGATGAAAATTGCTGTTTGTAGATCATTTGTGTAAACCGTGTGGTTCAAATAATAATTATGTTAGGTTGTTTGGAGAGGTCACTGTTCAGCCTTGAGTATGTGTTGTAAATAAGTTATACTATATGAAAATAGCTTCATATTTTAACCAATTGTACATAGTTTTTTTTAGCTTGAATAATAGTTTAAAACAGGCAACACCTGTGTCATTAAAAAAGATTATTTTTATTTTCCCCTTTTTTTTCATGGTCGTAATACATATAGAAAATATCAGGGATTCAAGGAGTTTGGAAAAGCCTGAATTATGACATCAAGTGGACTCATCATGATGAGCTTCTGTGGAAACATTAATACGAGCATGTGTGTCCGGTGTTGCAACGACAGCAACTACTCTTCAGTTTATAAATGGGTGGCCAGCATTTATTTCTCAGTTCCTGACCAGATGCAGAAAGCAGCAAAAACTGATCAAACAAACACAGTAAAGATAATTTAAAACCTCGCCTTCAAGGGCCATTTGCCCCGATAAATTTATTGTAATTAACTCTTTCAGTACCAAGGAAATGAGACCGTGTGAAGGCCACAATGGATAACAGAAATTCAGGAATGTGTCTGACCGGTTTCATCAAATACATTGACTCCTTAGGAACAAGATGGCAAATGACGCTAGACCGTTAAACCCCCGGAATACGCTTTGCTGTTGTCACATAAAACTCAGAGATGTGATTATGTAATATGGAAGCCGGGTCCACTATGACTCAGGTTGTCATAGTGAAATGTGATCCAAACCAACGTTTGGATAGCAGTAGGAAAATGACTTTGAGCCACTGCTTGTACACTACCAATGTTGGTATATGTATAATGGTGAATGTGGGCAATACTGACGTATCACCAAGTCCTGAACAGGGACCTGAGATTGTGTAACTACACAGTGTGATTAGTGTGCATTAGCCAAGGGAGAATAACAGTGAAAGTGTTTCTCAAGCAGTACCATTATGGATGGATGAGCTCTGAACTTTAAAATTTTCAGTACCAAGTTTCATAGTCAGTCAAGAGCCTTTTTCGGTGTATGTTGGGCACATTGCACCTAACATGCACCAAAGAAAGCTGTTGACCTGGACCATTATGTTCTCTGCAACTATTGGCTTGCTGGTACTTAAATGATCGGTCTTCTGGCTCAGAACATGAATCTAGCGTCTGTATTATAATTAAGAGCAGTTCGTCTGAAGTAATTGGACTTAATTCACAGTTTGCATTGAAAGAGTTCATATATTACCTGCCTGAAATCCTAGTATGTGAACTAAATGAGTTTGTAACTTTGTTTTTCACAGAAAATCCCAGTTACTCTGGACGGGGTCATCTATTGTGTGCTCTTTGTGGTAGGGGGCATCGTACTCAACACTGTGTCTACCCCGTACTTCCTCATTGCTGCCGTCCCGATGTTCTTCGTCTACTTAGCAATACAGAGGTATTACATTTCCTCATCCAGGTGAGTTTTCATCGTGGTTGCTGGAAATTCCAGATCCGGATGGGCGACAGCGTAACATTGCAAATATTCCCTGAAAATTAGATTTGTATAATGCGTTGATAAAACTGAGCCCCAATACAATATTTGAGCTCTTTAAATAACTGTCAAAAGAATCGAGGCACAACAGACTGGCAGCTGAAGCAGACTTGTCAATCATATCAACATCATGTAGCAACAAGTTGATCCAGTTACCATCTCCACTGAGCACCAGGAGTACGTATTTGAAAAGTTGTAAATTAACGATCATTTAGTTGTGCAAGGCTTTAAACCCATAGCCAAAATAGGCGCTAGGTGTTTTCTGCCAGAAAGTTTCTTAGAACTATCCCAAAAGTTAGGTTTCTTTTAGTTCTCCTCCCTCCCCCTCCCCCCTCCCCCCCCCCCAAAAAAAAATCTGCTAAGGCCAAAAAAAAAAAAAATACTGTTTCTCATCATCATGCGGGTCATTCAAAAAGCTGCAAGTCAAACCTCGTTTTTCTTAAAAAAAAAAAGGTCTGTTTACATAATTATTTGGGGATATAAAATGACATGCCACAGCTGCAGAATGATTTTTAAAAAAAAGAAGCCTAATCACATGGTCATTTTTAAAATTTTCACTGATGAGAAACGGGTATTTATATATTTTTTTTTGCCTAATGTTGATGTTCTGAGATGCATTTTTGACTTATGATATTAACCCACATGTGCATTTAGAATTTTTGGGGGGTTAGAAGACATCCTCTTCAAATTTATAAGTTTTTTTTTTTACCCTCACTACCCAGGAAAATCCTGGTTTACCATAACCGAAGCATTCCTCTGCCAGTTTGCCCCATGTAGATATGACGGAAGGGGACATGTAGGTGTATTGTTAACAAAAACGTCTGGTACTTTTTACAGTGTATCTGGTGATTTCTGGACTATATCTGGCATGTGTTTTTATAAGTTACATAGTATTACATTCAATACAATGTATTTTAGGTACTATCTTGAATATGGCTTAATGTGTAAAAAGAGTATGTTATGGTGTGAAAACTACATGGAAACTCGTCAATATGATACTGTAAATGTACATGTAGCAGAGCTTGCCATTATTTTTTTTCTTTTTCCTTTTAGGGGTCTGCCCGATGGCGGAACCCTTTATGTTTTTGGGTTGTCCGTCCGTCCCAATTTCTGTCCGTTTGGATGTGCACATTCTCATTATTGCGATATCTACAGAATGCCTCTGTATTTTGCTCAAATTTGGCAATATGCTTATCTTACCTAGCAAGATGAACTGATTAGATTGATGTGTCACCGTGACCTAATTTGAGCAAATGGCAGCATTTTTTCCTCGCGGACCCTTCAGTCAACGCTTTGCGTTGAAGACACTTCTAGGGGGGGGGTTTTTGGCAGTGCTTATCCAGCGGCCTATTTTGCCTCAATTTCAAACAAGGATTAGGTTAAATCTGTATGGAATTCAGCATTTGTACTTATCCTGGCAACAAATTAACTTGACCTTTGCAACAGGGCTTGCCTCATTGTCAAACCCTGATGCAGTCATCTTATGATGATGTAATCATAGAAGGCTTTGTTGGCTGTGGGCCATCACTGGTGACGAGAGATCACCTGGTACCTCCTCCCACAGTCCAATAATCTGGCTTTTCCAATGATAATCTTGACCTTTGGTGACCTCTGTGCAGGAGTGGGTGGGGGATAAAAGAGTTTCATGTACTGGTGCACTGGGCAATTATGATGTAGGGATAGAATGTTGACTCCCTGACGTGTTCAGTGATGACTGAAGTGGTATTTTTTAATGTGCTAACACACTGGAACCTCCTTTATTTTACATACTTCATACCAGCTGTCCTTCCTTGTGTTCTGTACCTTGAGTGTTCTGGGACCCTCACTCCCCCCCCCCCCCCCCCCCCCCCCCCCCCCCCCGGCTCCATGTGTCTATTGTGTTGTAATGTGTTGCCGTCTTTACAGAGAACTACAGAGACTGGAGAGTATCAGCAAGTCTCCAGTCCTGGCTCACTTCTCGGAGACCCTTGGAGGCCTTGCTACGATCAGAGCGTACAAGTGAGTTATTGGTATTTTTCCTTCCTAAACGGAGGTGAAAATATAATATGTACATCATCTGACAAAGCCAAAGGCATGAGGTGTGTGTTCAAGGTGCTGACTTGTCATTGCGCATGATGGGTCTGGCACCGATTTGGCTTCTTAAATTTGGCCAGAATCCTTCCACAGGTAATCCTGCCATTTCAGTTGTGTGTAGACAATCTCAGATTCTTCTCCAGAAACATCTTGTCAACTGTCTCAAGTTGTGATATAGTTACTCACTTCAGTGGGCCTATATCTCAAAACATTGTGGAATTCCTTCTAGGCCAAACACATTTAAGTCCAAGTGTGCTGCAATTGCTTATAATTTGATAATTCAGGGAGGAAATCTTCTGCAGGATGAACACTTTTGCAGTATGCAAGCAGATCGGACAATTCTTGTGTAAATGATAGGAAACTGTAGCTCAATAGGAGACATTCATATTTAACTGCGATCCTGCTCACTTCCTGTGTTGCCGTTGCAACAGACTGATGCTTCCATCATGATCAGGGCAGATTTGTATTAAAAACTACATAAACATCCACATAACACCTTTTCAACCAAAAGAGAGCCCATTTCTAATTATTTTAGGCATCCTTTATGTTTCAAATATATGTTAATACATTTTCTTAAGATTATTGTGTGTTTATGTTTTTCATTTTGTAGAGAAAGTACTTTTGACCATGCTAAATACATGGATCTGCATTGATGCAGGTGGCTCCCTCTTTTGCTCAATAGGTGTTAGTAGGACTGCATTTAGATATGAATACATCCTATTGCCTCATAACTGTAAGGAGAGCTCCACCTATGGCTCATCTTTACGGACAGTTTAAACAGGTCATGTTGACAGAGTGAACTGAAACATATACTGAAGTGTACATTGGTGCTGGTCGTACAGGAAGCTCAATCCCATGCTTTGTTGATCTCCATGTTGTGGAGATCAGCAAGTAGCACCATTGTCACCAAATTTGTAGGGCGGTGCTAACACACACAATTCATTGCCCGCAAGAAGACATAATACTGCGCTTGCCAAAGATTTTCATTAAAATAAAAAAAAAAGAAATGAACTGAATGAATGAATGAATAAATAAAATAAACAGTTGAGGTAAAACCTAAAGAGGTACTGAGACCTTAAAAACAATTTTCCCCCCATAGACCATTGAATTTTTTCTGTCTTGTGTTTTTCAGGGATCAACAGAGGTTCAAAGAAACTAGTATGTGTAACATTGATAAAAACAACACTGCCTTTTTGTACCTGCATACAGCCAATGTATGGATGGGTATCAGACTTGTAAGTATATACAGTGGCCCCTGTCTGTAAAGACCACTCTTATCAGACACCAACCTGTCTGGAAAGACCACTCTTATCAGACACCCACCTGTCTGGAAAGAGCGCATTTTGATACCTTACTTTGTAGTTTTCCTGTAGTTTACACATCTTGTGAGAGACTAGTTTGATGTTTGATGGCCAGTTGGGGTGATTTTTGAAGGCAGATTTTAGGGTATCATTCGAGACTGTACTACAGTGATGATAAAGGGGTTGGCAGTGCTCTGACAATGCTAAGTAAGTCATGCTACAGCTGCCACCAGGATGGCTGCAGTAGAACTTGCCAGAGACTGAAAAAGTAAACCAATGGCTTTAGTCGTAACATGTTGATACTGACTGGAAGCTATTGTAATGAAAGAAAAGTGTTATTTTAAAAAAAGCACATAAATGTAAATTAGGAAATTCAATATATGTTTCTTTACGTCATATTGTTAGATGTATCTAAAAAATGAGATTGTGGATTAAATTTTTCTTTGGCATTGTTCTAGGACTATCTGGGTGCCTTCATTGTGTTCATGGCGGCTGTATCTAGCTTGACCTCAGGACTGTATGGCGTGGCATCTCCTGGACTCGTTGGCATCTCAATTGCATATGCTCTTATGGTATGGGGATCCTACTGTACCAAAAAAAAAAAAAAAGATATCAGTAAAAATGTTAAAGCAGATGACAATTTACGTCCAGGCACTTTTGGCAGATTTCTGCAAGAAAGGGTTTAACTCCTGTGTCTTCCAGAGTCCAACCAACAACGTTTCTTAATATTTGGTGAAAAACATAGAGGCGTAAATAAATAGTTACATAAGCTGGTATCTTGCAGCATGTCCTCTAGTGTATTTATAAATGTAATGTGTGCATTTTATACTATGAGCATGAACCTTGGTAGGGCATAAAAAGATGAAGGAAACTGAAATTAAAGATGGATATATTTCTGTCAAAGCGCAGGTCAAAATGTTGAAAAACATACAAGATATTGATAAAAGTTGAAACTGAAGTTAAAGATGGGATATATTTCTGTCAAAGTGCAAGTCAAAATGTTAAAAAACATACAAGATATTGATAAAAGTTGATTGGCCAGAGACATGATTACTTTGGAATAGCTGTGCATTGTGTGATATATGATGTATAATTGTTATTACACTCTACTCTTCAGATCTCATTTTTCTTAAACTGGACGATGAGGAATATCTCTGAGGGTGAGATGTGGTTCAATGCGGTGGAGAGAGTGTCTCACTATACCAATATTACTCCAGAGCCATACCATCAGACCAGAGGTGACTGATTGATTAACATATTTAATATTTAACCTTTTTCAGTGCCAAATTTTGGACTGAGTCAACAGCTTTTCTCTGAAACTATAGGCATACTGGTATATGAATGAAAGGTCTTTTTATGAGGAATACGAATCTGGGATCCTTGTGATAATTCAGACTAGTCTGACTTAAGTATATCGACTTTAGTTGTGATTGGCACTGAAAGAGTTAATATTTTTATTTAAAAAAAGTAACAGCATTCATGTATACAAAACACTTACAAATACCTCAGTGCTGGTGCTAGCTTGAAAAAAAAATAAATGAAAAGAAAGAGGAAAACAAAAAAGACAGGCAGGTACATATAAGATTGGATATCAGCCTTTCAAATGTGCAACTTGTACCCTGTGGTGCATTGTGCGCAAAGTGTCCAAAGGAAAGCTGTTGACTAAGACTACTTTTTGCTTTAGACCAGGCTTGCTGGTGTTTGAATGAAAGGTATCTTCATGAGGAATTTGAATCTTCTAACTATTATATGTTTAACCATAATGAGAAAATGACTGTAGCTGTGATTAGCACTTTTATCGAGTCCATTGCTGTAGCTCTGAATACAACTTTTTTTTGCTAAAAAGAGTTGTTGCGGTGAACATTTTCAGTCTATATGTATATGACAATATTGCACTACCCACTACCTGGCAAGTCATGCTGCAGCTGCCGCAAGGGCAGCTGCAGCATGACTTGCCAGGTAGTGCCCAAACCACTGACTTAAGACTATAGGCATGTTGGTACTTGAACGAAAGCTCATTTCATGAAGAATCTAAATATGCAATTGTTGCCTTAAATCCAGGTAAATATACGGAAAAAAATCAGTGACTGGTATGGAATGAGTGAAAGAAGAAAGACATTGGCAGATGAGGTATGAACTAAATATTTGTCGACTGATTTGCCTGATAAAGTCTTGTAACAGGTTTCTCCCTTGGTTGATTTGTTGCAGAGATTGTACCAGATGAAAGTTGGCCTGAGTATGGGGAGATTCAGTTTGACAATTTATCCCTCACCTATGATGCCAGCCTAGCTCCTGTCATAAAGAATTTAGATCTGCACGTCAAAGGTGGAGAAAAGGTAAGATACAACATATTTGGGCTCTTTTTTTTTTTAATCAAGAGCCGATTCCCATATAGTCAATTTATGTATGCATGTATGTATGTAATTCAAGATGGCCTTGCCATGAACTTAAAGCCAAAGTGTGAGTCATGGGGGGGGGGGGGGGCAGGGAGGGAGCAGTTTTTGTCTTAATATAAATAACTTTGACCTGTTTCAAGGTCAACAGACCCTTCAGTTATGATAAGACTGACTGAAAGGTGACACTGAAAAGGTGTTCTCACAGGGTGACACTTCTGTCACCACAAGGCATTCTCACAGCGTGACACTTCTACGGTCACCACATACAAGGCATTCTCACAGCGTGGCACTTCTTCTGTCACCACAGACAAGGTGTTCTCAGCATGGAATTTCTGTCACCACAGACAAGGGGTTTTGACAGCATGACACTTGTACTATCACCACAGACAAGGCGTTCTCACAGGGTCACACTTTCTGTCACCACAAGGCATTCTCACAGCGTGGCACTTCTTCTGTCACCACAGACAAGGTGTTCTCAGCATGGAATTTCTGTCACCACAGACAAGGTGTTCTCACAGCATGGAATTTCTGTCACCACAGACAAGGTGTTCTCACAGCATGATACTTCTACTGTCACCACAGACAAGGGGTCTCAGTGTGACATTTCTACAGTCACCACAGACAAGGCATTCTCTTAGCACGGCACTTGTACTGTCACCACAGTCAAGGTGTTCTGGCCATGTGGCACTTCTTGTGTTACAACAGACAAAGTATTCTCACAGTATGGCATTTCTGTCACCACAGACTAGGCGTTCTCACAGTGTGGTGCTTTCACTGTCACCACAGACAAGGCGTTCTTACAGCATGGCACTCCTGTCACCACAGACAAGGTGTTCTCACAGGGTGACACTTCTGTCACCACAAGGCATTCTCACCGCTCGACACTTCTATCACCACAGACAAGGTGTTCTGAAGTTTAAGTGTTGTGTTATATTTGACAACCATGGCCCACCTTTTCAAGGCACCAAGGTTATAAAGTTAAGAAAGTGAATGTTTAAATTTCCTGATTGTGCTAACCTATTTAATTGTACTTTGTATGTGTATATTAACTTAATAGATACTTTGTTTTAATTGTACTTTGTATGTGTATATTAACTTAATAGATACTTTGTTTTAATTGTACTTAGTATGTGTATATTAACTTAATAGATACTTTGTTTTAATTGTACTTTGTATGTGTATATTAACTTAATAGATACTTTGTATTTGTATATTAACTTAAAAGATATGTTATAGGGACAATGGGGTGATGAAAATGACTTCAGATTCATTATGCTGGGAGTAAAATGAACTACCAGCATCAATGTTAAACCAAGTACATGAAGTGGGAGTCCAATTATGTTGAAGTGTAACTAACTAGAACTTACTTTTTCAAGTCCCTCAAACATACGTGTACATACATGTATGTTTGAGGGAATGTGTACTTGTATATAATATATATATTTGTGTGTTTGCATGTATATGTTCATATACATATATGCAAATATGTACAATACATTTATACACATACATATACATATAAACATGTAGAAAGATATTGAAATGCAGAAGTAATTGAGCTTTATTTAAGTTTTATTGGAATTATGCAGCCAGCCTGAGATTAACATGTTATGTAATATGGGTGACTGACCTACTTGTGACTTTGGCCTACTTTCCAATTGCAAGGCCACCAGGCTAAAAAAGATATAAAAATTGTGTATGCTGTACATGTTTTGTGTCTAATTTTTATGAGATTTTGAGATATGTGATATGAAAAATGGGAAGGCAAATTTAACAAGTGAGAGACTACCGGAATATGAACTGAAATATGTCTTGAGTGATCATCGTTTTGTGAAGAGACAAGGTATCGTTTACCAAATTCATGGTAAATAATGGTGAAAACATGTTTTGCGGTAACTTGGATTATGAGGCAACAGTGGGTTTACCTATGGGCCTCTTGCGACAATTGGTGTATTTCCCAAGGTTTATGGTATAAAAGATAATTCACCATTTTCATCCTTCCTTAATTATCACCTAGAGTGCTAATTTAGTACTTGCTTTTGCAAAATGATGATTTTCCAAAAAATTATCCCACAGTGATGCTTGATTGACATCAAAAGAATCCATCATTTTACACCTTCAGTCTACAACGTACAGGCTCATTTACCCACCTTATACCTCTGTAACATCAAAAAGCCCAAACACTGATAATTTTGTTTCTTCTGATTTTAGGTTGGAATATGTGGTCGTACAGGCAGTGGGAAGTCCTCCATGATGCTCGGCTTGTTTCGCATCATCAACATCAGTGACGGTCACATCCTTATAGATGATATTGACATTAGTCTGGTTCCTCTGCACACTCTACGATCTCGTCTCTCTATCATTCCACAAGATCCAGTTTTGTTTGAGGGAACTGTAAGGTACATGATGGTTTCAGTCCCTTAGAAATAGTAGTGACTCTTCACCTGGGGTTTCAAGGCAAACCCAGGGTTAGAGTTGCAGACTTTGATGTGCTGCATGCTGTGAGCATATGCTACTTAACCCTTTCCCCCTCAAACTGGCCAAAACCAGCTTGTGGTCAAATGTTGTCTGCTTCAGTGTTTTCAACTAATTTCAGGAGTAATGAAAACAATTTTTACTGAGAATTGTAGATGAGTTCTATTAAGATCACATGCCCCAGATCAGCAACTTTCCTTGGCATTAAGTGCCCAACTCATGCCAAGGAAAGTTGTTGACTCAAGTGTCAATTCAAGGGGGAAAGGGTTAATCAGATAAGACTGGCTACTCCCAGTAGGACGCTGGCTGGAGGCCTTGTTCTTGTTCCCCAAGAGAAAGTAGCCTTCTCTATTGTCAGGGTTACAGAGGCATCTGAACATTTCTATCAATTTTCATGAGTATTGACTGCAAATAAGTAGGATTAAGAAGTCCTGCGGGAATAACCACTGCACCTCAAGACTTTCTAGATATTAGTTTCTAACATGTTGTTTACAGCATGTGTGTTTGTGGAAATGGTCAAAAAAGAGTTGGTGGCAAGAAATCCATGCACAGAATGCAAATTCAAGGCTCTGCAATTCTGTTTTTCAGTAGCAGTCCCCAGATTTTCAGATCTGTAAGATTGTAATTTTGGTTTCCAAAATATGTTCAGTTGATACCAAACAATGGAGAATATCACTGTAGGTGGCATTTCAGGTAATGCATACAGCAAGTGACCTCTCATGGCAGTGGCTGCCTACAGCAGGTGACCTCTCATGGCAGTGGCTGCCATACAGCAGATGACCTGTTGTGACCTCTCATGGCAGTGGCTGCCTACAGCAGGTGACCTGTTGTGACCTCTCATGGCAGTGGCTGCCTACAGCAGGTGACCTGTTGTGACCTCTCATGGCAGTGGCTGCCATACAGCAGGTGACCTATTGTGACCTCTCATGGCAGTGGCTGCCATACAGCAGGTGACCTGTTATGACCTCTCATGGCAGTGGCTGCCATACAGCAGGTGACCTGTTGTGACCTCTCATGGCAGTGGCTACCTACAGCAGGTGACCTCTCATGGCAGTGGCTGCCTACAGCAGGTGTCACTGTAGTAACAATATTGGACAGTAAATCATGCAACATATGTTGTAGGTTCAATCTGGACCCAGAGAGCAAGGAATCTGATGATGACATATGGAAGGCGCTGGAGATCGCACAACTCAAGCCTGTAATACAGGGGCTACCTGGCTGCTTAGGTCTGTCCTCAGTTTTATCAGTATCCATTGTTAACTTGTTTTGTGCATTGCTCTAAAATATCAGATTACACAAGAGCTTTTGATTACCTGGAAGCTTAATTCAGCTTTGTGAAGGTTAACAATTTTGAGAGACCCCAGGGATCATTTTCTTTGTTTTTGTTATGTGAAGTGTTGTTTTCCTCGGGGCAACTTTTGATGCACAATGTATGAAATACTAGGCCTTGCAAGGTCCAACGTTCTGTTGTGTGTGAGAAACCCTGAAGTAAATCCCTGAGAAAAAGCATGTGTGATTATAAAGTGATCACAAAATCCAAAAGTGAGATTGACTGTTGGACTTTGTAGGGGCCACAGTAACAGAGGGAGGAGAAAACTTCAGTGTGGGACAAAGACAGGTAAGTAAAGTAGCCCCCAGGACCAAGACAAATAAGTCAAGATTAATCCATGGGAGAAAAACAAGTGTTTAATAAAAATCAATTCCTGATGCAAAGGCAAGTGAGCATAGATTAATCCCTGGGACAAAGACAAGTGTTCATAAAATAATCCTGTGACAAAGACAAGTGAGCATAGATTAATCCCTGGGACAAAGAGGAGTGTTCATAAAATAATCCTGTGACAAAGACAAGTGAGCATAGATTAATCCCTGGGACAAAGACAAGTGTTCATAAAATAATCCTGTGACTAAGACAATTGAGCATAGACAAATGCCTGGGACAAGGGCAAGTGAATATAGACTAACCCTTGAGACAAAGGCAAGTAACTACAGATTAATCCCTGGGATAAAGATGAGTAATTAATCCCACAGTCTCATGGCAGATTTTAAATCGTGCACAATGTTTGGTTGAAAAGTTGAATGTGCCAAAACTTTTGGATGTGTGATCCATGCCTCACAACACAAAGTATGTTAGAAGTCCCCCCCCCCCCCCCAAAAAAAAAGAAGCAGGAATTGAGTTGTCTTGCAACCTTCACATGTTGCATCGATACGAGTGGACAGTTGTGCAAACCGTGTACCCATGTCTCCATAAAGCAGGGAAGTTTCCCTACTTTCTGTCGTACTTGTTTGACTCAGACATCAAAATTGCAACTTCAATTGCAAGATTGACCTCTTCAGGGTCCAGAACTCCCGTCAGCAGCTGGTCTCTGCTGTCACGTAGCTCTTGCAGAACTAGGGCATTGGCTATCCAAGTGTCCTCTGCCATATAACAGTGCGTTCTCTCTGGAAAGGCATATACACTTGACTGCCATCAATGCATCTCTTGTTATGTAATATTTATGGAGACTGTAATTCAATGATCTACCAGTAGAAGAAAGAGTGTCTGCAAGTAATAACTAATAAATAATAAATGCCTGTGTATTGGCTAATAAAAGTAAACATTCTGTCTGTGAGCACAGAAAGTGTTCCATAGGTTTATGGACTTAAATCACAAACAGCTGATCGATTATTTCAGTACTATGAAAAGCACATTGGGGTGGACCCCTTTTCCCTGATAGGTGTTGTCGACAATGAGGGATGGTCTCCTAGGTGGCAACACTGGTTCAGGGGCTATATTTTTATGATATATCATTTCCTGTTAGCTAACCCTGGCCAATAAGGAAAATCCAGGTTGTTTATCCCCCAGATGTCTCTGCCAGCAAGTTAAGGCAACCAGGGTACTTAAGCACGGTGGTGTCATCTAGGGGGAGATGCCCCATTCTCATTTTGGGGATTTTATTTATTTATTTTTTAACTGTTAGCAGTGAAGGAATATTGAAGCAGATGACCTATGACCTGTTGACCACCAACCAGTTTGGGCTGGTTCAATGAGGAAAGGGTTGAACAGAATTCACTGCACAGTTAAACATGATGGGTGTTCATGCCTCATTGGACTTCTAATGTTTTGCTGATGCCTCTCGGGTCATACAAAGTGGTAATTGATATGGGAACATTGACGCTGCCATCTGAAAGAAATATGAATGTGTATGCATTGAGTCAGTGAAAAGCAAGAATGTGTGATGTCATAGTAGAGTTTAAGAGTATACAGGAATAAGTAATTTACCTCCAAGAAAACTGTTTTGAAATATTTTGGTTGAAAGTACTCAAATCTATTATGTTAAATTCTCAGCTAATGAGAAAGCAGTAAGAAATATACTGCTGAACTGTTTTGTGTGTGTTTGTAACAAGTGTAATCTCTTGCATGCTTCTCCTGCAGCTGTTTTGTCTGGCTAGAGCATTCCTGAGAAACTCAAAAGTCCTGATTATGGACGAAGCTACAGCATCCATCGACATGGCAACAGATGCCGTGATCCAAGAGGTCATCAAAACTGCGTTTAAAGACAGGACTGTTCTCACAATTGCAGTAAGTACATTGGACCTGTGTATAGAAAGGACCCACATCTTTTTATTGTTAATTCCAAAGGAGATCCTGTAGTACATGTATTTTCAATAACCAACACATTCAATTTAAAAAAAAAAAAAATGATCACCCTATCTGATTGATTTTATTCTGTTCATGTATATTTTCCTGGCCCAATAATGACAGGAGGAACAGATGTGATGAATTTTGAACAAAAAATCACCTTTGGGAAGGTAAGATAACTCTTGCTACACATGAAATTCTCTCATTAATTATTTATTAATTGTCAAGTGTCTACAGAGTGAAGTGCCTAGCCTTACATCCATCTAATTTTACCGTTAGTGAACTATGTTTAACCACGTGCTCAACTTGAATAAGAGTTTCACTTTTACTATGATTCTTGCAGCATCGTGTGGCAACTATCTTGAACTGTGACAAGATCTTGGTCTTGAGTGAAGGCAGGATAATTGAACATGACTCTCCACAGAACCTGATGTCCTTTAACAGCATCTTTGCATCCATGGTCAAAGAGGACAAGTAGCAAATCTGCAGAAACGTTCTTCACACTTTGATCCAAATATGGGTCCTTGGCAGAAATAATATATCCAATTATTTAATTTAAGCCTATCCAAACTTAGTATTTAGAGATGAAATTGTAGAGACATGCAGCTGAACAGATCGACAAATTATGAAACTGTGTCAAAACACAAAAGTGTACACATTCATGTGTGTGTGCATATGTCAGTCATCACCTGTTCTGTTATGGAGGAGTGCGGTGGCTGTTGAAGATCAATACTCAGAGAAAAATATTGCAGGTACCGTTTACCAAATTTTGCACACGAATGGGTGAAAAACATGAATATATGCTTACGTTCTTTAAAATGTCCACCAACATGCAATTGACAGTGCACATGGACAACTTTTTCTGTTTGACATCTAACTGTACAGAGAAAGAAAAAAGGTCCAAGAAATCTTATAGATTAGATGCTTGACTGTCGTTAGCTCAATCTCCACTAATGGCACAGTGTGATGAGTTGCACTGGCGCCTTTTTGTACTGTAAATTGCTCTATTTTTGCGTGTATAAATTTTCATGGTTTTTTGTATTTTTGACATTTCACTGTAGTTTTAATTTCACTGCTCTGGATGTAATTCCAATTCAAACAGTGTTGAAATACTATTTCACTGTGTTTTTATTTTCACGGTTCCGCGCCATCAGGGAAATAAGCAAAATAAGAGTGCAGCGAAATTAAAGCAATTTACAGTATCGCGGAGAGAAAAAATCTGTGATGTACTCAGGACCAGTATGTTTTGTATGAGAGATCTTTGATGTTTTCAGGGCACTGTACCCTATGAAAATGTTTAGAGACTCCAATTGCATTCACGGTCTTAGAGGGAGAATGTCCCACTCGCATAAATGTGTGAAGTGGAGACTGCAGGGAGAGAGGTGACCAAGCCCATGCAGGCTGAGTGGGGGCACCCTCTGGTGAGAAAATTTTGCAGAAAGTTAGGTTGAAGTGGTGCTTTGTGGTGTATTTTTTCTCTTTATCGTACTACTGTTGCTAATATGAGAATTTTGTATTAAGATGGCAGAAAACCTTCTCTTAACAGGAGAAGAGGAGGATTAAAGAAAGGGGGATATCCCAGTCACAATGTGAGAGTTTGACTGGCTGATGCTTTGGAAAAGAGTGTATTGATGGCTTCAGGACTGTACTGTATTTCAAAACTTTTTGGAAGAGAGATCTTTGATGTCCTCAGGGTAGCGTTCTGTATAAAGATAAGCGAATTTTGACAGGGCATGGGTCAAGAGAGGCGATTAGTGTGTGACACATTTCCACCCATAGGGGTCTCATCAGGCCCTGGCAGGGATCTCAGAGGCACTGATTCCATATTTATGTTGAGGGACAACAATTACGTTAATGTGATTGTTGTTGCTACATGTATATGCAGGGCACATCTGTGCTCATGCATGTTTTCGGCAGAAGCCAAAATTTTGATTTTGTTACCACGTACCTCAAAATCTCAAACATAAGTTTGAAATTTTTACATTCCATATTTTTTTTATTTATTCCCACATAGACTTCAGTACAGTGTACATTTATTATCACATTAGTGCATAAAAACCCACTGGGATTTAATAAAAAAAATTTAGCAATACGGCAATATTATTTCTCTGCAATCCCCTGTGATAGGACATCAGGTGCAAAAACACACAATTCACCTGGTAAAACAGCTCCATAACTTAGCACTGGTTGATCCCAAACCATGTAGGTTCACTTTCCAAATTTGGAATTTGAACTTTGAAACATGCATTTTAAAACCTGAGTTACGTGGTAATGAAATTTAAACTAGGCCACCTGGCCAGGTTGTACATGTGCACAGTCATGCATAAGGTAGCAACAGATTTTTTACCCCCTATGTATTAATATGGAAGTTTTTCAAATCCTGGCCAGTGCCTGATGAAGCCCATAGCGGGCGAAACGCGTCGCACAACCTGCCTCAACTTGGCTGCTTGCCTTATTTTACTTGCCTACATTCCATGTTAGGAAAGCAAACACACAGTCAACCAGTACTAAAATATGGAACTGTTTAACCAGGTAAATTGCGTGCGTTTGCACCCAACACCCTATCACAGAGCTTGGTGAAAAATGTTCATTTCTACTACTGTGGTCAATAATATTTAAATTCCTGGGTATCTATTGTATACTACTGGGACAACAGAAGTACTAAAAAGGTTCATATGGAGATGGTCTTGATATGAAAATTCCAGCATTAGACGGAGCAAGTGAGCTCATCTCCCTGTGAAATTGAGGCCAAATGGCTTGGTAGAATGTAATTGGTGCATCTAATGTTCTTCTCTGTCCAAATACAGCAATTTTGTGTGCTCTAGTGAAGGAGGTGTTTGGATATATTCCAGAACCAGCATTTGTAAACACATTCCACTGTGGTCACTTTATAGATGTTTTGGAAGAGAGATCTTGGATGTCCTCAGGTTAGTGTACTCTGTACCAATGTTTTGGAAGAGAGATCTTGGATGTCTTCAGATTAGTGTACTCTGTACTGATGTTTTGGAAGAGAGATCTTGGATGTCCTCGGGTTAGTGTACTCTGTACCGATGTTTTGGAAGAGAGATCTTGGATGTCCTCAGGTTAGTGTACTCTGTACCAATGTTTTGGAAGAGAGATCTGGTCCTCAGGTTAGTGTACTCTGTACTGATGTTTTGGAAGAGAGATCTTGGATGTCCTCAGGTTAGTGTACTCTGTACAGATGTTTTGGAAGAGAGATCTTGGATGTCCTCAAGTTGGTGTACTCTATACAGATTTTTTGGAAGAGAGATCTTGGAGGTCTAAAGGGTAGTGTCTGCGCTTGGTTGTTTGCTGATCTCAGGGGGCAGCCTTGTGCGAGCACTGTCCACTCAATGTGCTATGTGTTGTCTCATAATGATTGTAATGACCCCCATGGTATACCACGTAAAGTAGCCCAGCTTATAACAGATTCCGTGTAACTTAAGTCATTCACCTGGGATATTTCTCTTGTCCATTGAATATTACTTCTCTTTTACACACAGGTTTTTAGTTTGCTGATTTACTGAATGGTAAATTTGATGGTGAATTTTTTTATTTGATTTAATCTTTCAATTTGATGTACCAGATGATTTTCATATCTCGCTTGTGTGCAGTATAAGTTCTTTATAATGTATGCAATTGTTTCAGTGTATTTTTAGTTCTTCATTCGCGGGGGTTTAATAAATAATAAAGACATTTTGGAGAAGAGATCTTTGAGGCACAGGTGTTAAGAAACAGCAGCTTGAGTAAGCTCAAAAATTTTTATTTCAAAACCAGTCATTATTTTCACTGCAGCAACTTATTTTTAGCTCATCTGACTTGTCAGTCAGCTGTGCTTATCTTATGGTCCTCCGTCCATCGTCGACAATTCACATTTTCGACTACTTCTCCAAAACCGTCAGCCAGATTCACTTAAAACTTTATGGGAATGTGCCTTGGGTGAGTCTCTACCAAGTTTGCACAAGTGATCATGCTCCAGTGATTTTGGGGTTTTTTAATGATTTTTTTGGTTCTTTTTAGGGGGAAATCTTAAAAAATCTGCTTCTCGGAAATCGCTTACCCAATTACTTTGATATCACACAGGGACACTCCCGGGGACTAGTAGTTCTGAATTTGTTCACCAGGCGGCGCTGCAATTTTTTTCTATATTTTTATGATTTTTTGTGTGCTATTGGTATTTTTGACGTCTTCTCCAGAACAGTCATTCAGATTAAGCTGAAACTTGGTGGATATGTTTCTTGTGGAAGGTTCAAACAAAGTTGTTCACTAGGTGGCACTGCTGTGGACTCCTGATTATTAATGATTTTTTCAATTCCGGTACTTATCGGCCAATGCACCTTTCGTATTGATTACAATGCAAGTCAATGGGCATTCTAATGCTAATTCACATTTTCGACTTCTCCAAAACCATCAGTCAGATTGACTTGGTGGCTATGTACCTAGGGTGGGCATCTACCAGGTTTGTTCAAATGGTCACGCTACAGTGATTTTTTTATTTTTAATGAATTTTTTTCTTCCTTTTTTCGGACAAATCTTACAAAATTTTAATCTCCACAACCGAACACCCAATTGCTTTGATATTACATAAGAACACTCTTAGTTCTTAATTTGTTCACCAGGTGGTGCTGCAATTTGTTTCAAATTTTTTAATGAATTTTTGTGGGTTTTCGTTGCTTGTCACTTCTTCTCCAGAGCCGTCTCTCAGTTTAAGTTGAAACTTTGTGGATAATTATGTCCCTTGTGAAAGGGTCAAGCAGTGATGTTTACTAGGTAGCACTGCTGTGGATTCCTGACTTTTAACGATTTTTTTTTTTCATTTGGGGACTTATGAGTAAGTGCACCTTTTCTGTTGCTTACTATGCAAGTCAGTGGGCATTCTAATGATAACTCACATTTTGGACTTCTCTGAAGAAAATGTCAATCAGATTTACTTCAATCTTGGTGGCCATATACCTTGGGTGGGTCTCTACCAAGTTTGTTCAAGTGGTTGTGCTCCAGTGATATTTGGATTTTTTACAATTTTTTTCAAAATCTTAAAAAAGTTTTAATAGGAAAGTTTAACATGGGAATTTCTTGTAATGGTTATAACTTAATAATTTTGGCCAGATTTGTACCGAACTTGGTAGGGATGTACCTTTTATAAGTGTCTACCTATTTTGTGCAAATGGTCATGCTCCAGTGATGTTTGGATCTTGACCTCATTCCCAAGGTCACTGGACAGCTGACACAAAGTTTACTGTTCACTTCAAACTTGAGATCTGTTTTGAGTTAGGACCTTGATGTTGCACATCTTAATGTTTCTATATGAAGGTCATGCTTAGACAGTACATGAGTGACCTTGAACTTGTTTCTGGGGTCATAGTGCAACATACATGAATTTTACTCTGCGCTATAACTCAAGAACTACTTGAACTGGGAACTTGATGTTGCACATGTTAGTGTTCTTCTATAAAGGTTAGACTTACTCAGTACATGGGTGACCTTGATCCTATCCCAAGTTCACAGAGCTGCAAGTGTGATGAATGTCTCAGTCAGCTGAGCACGGACTGTTCACACAGCCCTCTTGTTTTAAATTGAGTGCATGAGGCTGATAAGTTGCAAATTAGATTTAGATGGAAATCAGTAAGGGATACTGGCAAGTAACTCCAGATGTTCAATGTAACTATATACAGCTGTATGGTTTGGGGCAGCCTAAACAAACATGTAGTCCTGAGTGCTGCAGGCATGTGGAGCTGCATCTAGTACAAAGCCCTCTGCAACACTTTCCATATATTTGCTCCAACAGTGATGTTGCATTTTTTTTCTTTTTTTTTTGCATGAAATAATGCAGTTTGTTTTGTGAAAAAAAATAAAGTTTTCTTCAATATTGTTCCCAAAAAGTTTCAGACAAACAAGCAGTTAATTTTGCAGAGCTTCATAAGGGTTAATATATTGGTGCACATCCATGTATGTATAAGTGTAGGTGCTATAAGTACATTCGTGCCAGTTGATGCATCGTCACAAAACAATAACAGTAGTACTCTGGGTATAAACATGAAGACATATGGCAGTTTGAAGTTGTCATCGATGTCTGTGAAAAGGAAAACTACTCTGGCACAACATGTACATGTAGGTGTGAGGCCAAACATGCTGAAGCTAGTATGAA
Source organism: Hermodice carunculata (assembly GCA_964020975.1). Lineage (NCBI taxonomy): Eukaryota > Metazoa > Annelida > Polychaeta > Eunicida > Amphinomidae > Hermodice > Hermodice carunculata. The sequence continues at coordinate 19,989,971 of OZ026620.1, forward strand.
AGTGAAGTTAAAAAAAAAATAATAAACCGGGGAAATAATGGTACTACTGTCATTGAGGTAGTGGTACTAAGCTCCCTGTCAGTGAGGCAATACATTAGTCTTCTCACATCAAGAGTGTACAGTGGTTGTATCTTTAAAATGTATTTAAATAAATAATTATACATATATATATATATATATATATATATATATATATATATATATATATATATATATATATATATATATATATATATATATATATACACATTTATTTGGGGTTGTTATAATCCTTAGAGTACACATGTATTTAATTTGAACAAGATAATTTTCTTGAAAATATAAATGTATCTGGTGATAAATCTGAATGTTCTCCCACAAGCTGATTTCATCAGAGATACTGAACTTTGTGACAGTTTTTCCAAAAAAAGTGTTTATATGATCAGTCACACACTCACTGAATATGAAGTTCAGTATATTTTCTTGGGAAGATTTTTTGCGTTTTAAAAATGTCGCCTGGTTTCAGTTTTACAGTACTTTGAAGTTAAAAGTTTTGACAAACTTGATTTGTTAACCAACATGCTGGCACTCAAACTTAAAAAAGACAGAATTGTTATGAACTTTATCAAAACGTTTGCGAAACCATCACGGGAAATACATTAAATGTGATCTGCAGTAAGTTTTGGATTGAACTACTCAGAGGTTTTCTCAAAAGCTGCCACAAAATTTAGTTTCTTCTGATCAGATGAGTCTGTGTGAGAATGTTTATATTTGTCGGCAGAGATAAACATATTTCCTGGAAAACTACAGTATCAAAATAAATATGAAATGTCAGGACTAGTAACAGTTGCAAATGTGTGTGGTTTTTATATGGGTATTAAAATTTTTTTTTTAAAGGCAAAAAACCCCCAAACCTAGAAGTTTGTGAAGGGAGTGGCAGCGTTATTCACTGCAGAAGGGAAGGTTCACTGCCACCGTTGTAACATCATTGTATTGTACAGTATTTTAAAGTGTACAGATTAAATTGTGCTGAAGACAAGAATACAGCGTAGGGACTTTACATATACATACACGGCAGGGAGCAAAAACGGGTAATACAGGCCTTTCGAAAAACAGTTGCCGATTCTGGCAACCTGAATCTCACAGTGATACTCAATAGTACTTTGAGAGAAGTAGGAGGGCAGCTGAGTGGGTCATCACACAGATATACATGGGGACTGTGAACATGACACCCTCAGGATATATGCTCCAAACTGCTGTATTTTGACAACAAGCAGAGGTTTGTGTGCAATTGTCAGGTAGCAGGCTATTTTACCAGTACATGGAAATTCATTTATTCAGATAATTCAAAATATTGTGAATGTTGGGTTCCATAGTATTCCATGCCTGTTGAACTAGGCAATGTGGGTCTAAGTAGCTGATAGCTGAGCTGAGCCCCAAGCAAACTGAACAAAATACCTTCATGGGAGACTTGCACGTTTCTGAAGACTTTATGGTCAAAATTTTTTTTTTCGAGGCAACTTGAACAGGCTTCTACTCACTATTACACATGCAACCATCAACATATTTTGTGACTGTCCACTGTTGAATAGAGAGTGGGACAAAATTGAGTCTCCTCATGGAATATCAGAATGTCTAATTATTGTTATATTGAGGTGTGTCCGGTGCATAATCCAGGTGCTGATGTGCTCAGTCACAGTGTTGATCTAGATCTATCGATTCACATCGATCATTTTTTAGTCTTGCACTAGTTGTTATGTTTGCAGGCAGTAACACTGTCCTGGTTACTGAAAATTGGAATAAAAGTTGTTGGAGTTTTCATTTCATATTGTGCATAATGTTAATAATGTTAATAAAAAAAACCCAACCCAGTTCTATAATTTATTTTTCAAATTGAGCCTAGACTAGGCTAAGTGAGCATTGGCACTAAAGGCTAAAGGTCTGAATGGTTTCGATGATTAGTTCATCTCACGAGGGGCCCTCTGCTGGCTTTTTATACGCTTTTTTTATATGAGGTTATGCTTGTTGTCACATAATACAAGTGCATTGTATTTACATTTGAAGCATAATAGTCCATGACTGTTTATGTTGTCATGATCAGTGTTTATTTCAGGTGGATATCTGTGTGAAGTTTGTAGATTCCTGCAATAAGGAAGCCATATTATGGGCACAACTGAGGTCAGGTAGTGGAAACTAGGTAGGGATGGGTTGAATTAGAACAGTTTGTTTATTGTCCTGACCCAGGATAGGGAGTAATGAATGTAAACATTATAATTTCTTTGTCTGTGTAAATATTTGCAGTTTCCTTGTTCATGTCTGCACTTTACATGTTTATGAAATACCAGCCTGTTGGGTGAAAATAAGCTTAAATTCTTCTTTTTTTTTTTTTGTGGTCCAAGAAAAAAAAAAGAAATAAAATAAAAAAAGGCAAAACAAGAAAGATGGGTATTATTTGAAAAGCATAACAAGAGAGCCATTGGTGTTTTTGAGACCAAATCCTGTAAATTTACTTAATTTCACTGTATTATATTTCTGTTCATTTCTCTGATTGCCATGAAAATTAAAAAAAAAAAACACTTTCAGGGTATTTTGACTTGGATTTAATAGGAAATATGTCTAAAATAGTGGAATGAAAAGTTTAGTTGAATGCTTGAAGTACCAAAAATTGTGAAAATTTTCACATGTAAAGGCAAACATATTTATAGTGTAAGGTTTTAATATGCACCTGTGATATATGTGCATACATTGAAAAAAACAAAAGAAACAGTATGTATAGACACTGTACCATGATTATACATGTATTGTTCTGTTCAGTAGTTATATGTGTTAATCCAAATTATATTTATGCATTGCAGTAGCACTACTAGTCTAATGAAAACATTAATATTTACGCCACAGATTATTTAAAGAGACTTTGTCCAGATTATTGTCTTTGTACACTTGGGTGCACCAGTGGAAGATAATTACAGCTGGGTACACAGATAAATAGGGCATTCGTTATTTTGTTCAATATGATTCAAGATTGTTCCTGAAAACTGAATTGAGGGATATAGAATGAAAGTGTAAATATGTGTTTTTACATTTTTATAATCATTTTGGATAAATGTAGCCATGAGATGAAACAGCAGCTGGTAATAAAAGGTAAAGTCATGGCTTGCAGGTTACATTTTCCATTTATATGTAAAATATCTTTATCATGATTTAGGAAGATTTTGTCCTGTTGTGCCACAAATGCAGGACTTGAAGGTTGGGGGGGGGGGAGGGGGATTGGCTAGTTCGGAGTTTAAAGGTGTAGGGCATATTGGCAGATGAATTAATGAGAAAGTGATAATTTAATTTTGCATTTTACTTGTAGATTTTATTTTTTGAGAAAAGGGGAGGGGATGGTGGTGTAATCCACAATAGTGGAGGCTTGAGTAGGAAAACCAAGATGCAAGTCTTGAGTGTTTATTTTTTTTTTTCGTTCAACTTTCACACCAAGTATGTGCAAAGAGCGTATAAGGTTTACAAGTGTGGACAATTTGGCCTGGAATATTTGTTTTCTGGCCAAACTTGCATTTTTTTTCCAACTGGTGCCCAAGTCATAAATGACTATAAAAATGCATTGCGAAATGTGTTTTGGTATCTTGTTGCAAGGTGATACATGTTTTCATTGTTTGGATTCTGATTTAAACAACACAAAATCATATTGGTAAATTGGTGAAAAGAATCACAGAAAATAGCATAAATGAAGTGTCAAAGATATCAGCAGAGCTATTCAGAATACTGCATGTTTTGTTAAGCAGATACATGTACGTGAATGAGTAAAGCTATTTCAAGCTGTATATTTCTACAAAGTAAAAGAATCTCAAAGTTATCTACTAAGAGCTTATTTTATGCTCATGTACTTAATGATTGGAGTTACAGATCCCTATATTTTTCCTTAAGCAAATTCAAAGCTTTGTATTAAGTTTTACCTTTTGCAAAAAAAGTATACATGGCTAGAATTGTCTGCTGCTTTGTCTGTGAATTGGTGCAAAGATCAAAGAAGCCTTACACTAATTGTTTAATAAGCATGCCCAGATAAACAACAAAGACAGATAGACAGGATTTTTTTCCCTTTTACATTTGTCAGAACCAACACGTAAAAAGGTTGTGATAATAGTGTTACTTTTTTCAAGACACTATGGGCTTTGAAAGTGCCCCACGTGTTTTCTCTGTAAATTGTACACAACAAAATACCACCCTTTGCAGTAACAGATTCAAAGCTTGCTTTCTGGAAATGTTTTGAAATTGGAACTTGTCAAAGCCAAAAGAATAACAAATGGTGGCACACTTTTCACATCTACAGTGTTTCTAAGACACAGTTGTTTGTCCTGCCTCTTGTTTGTTTCTCCTAAATAGGCATAATGAAAAGTAACATGACTTCTGAGGTCCAACTGCAATAGAAAAAGCCAAGAATAGAAAGCTTCCATATATCTAGAGATGCCAACTTTCAAAATTCCATTTGAGGCACATTTATGTGGGAACATCAGGGACAGAACATATTTAACAAAGAATATATAAGAAAATATGCAGTTTCAATGCGGGAAAAACACTAAATTGGCCAAAATTTCAGATAATTTCAGGGACTATCCCTGATGATGAGGGACTGTCGGCATCTGTATCACTCCTGTAGAGGGCAGTTCACTGAGGAGGGCTAGAGTTATGTATTATGCTCCTGAAATCAGTTTTCATGGCACGTTGATTTTCATGGTACTCTGAGCAATTTTAGTCCATGCCTGTCTGCTTGGTGTGTTCACATTTTAATTTATTCAAGACTGGGTAGTTTGTAAGCATAATTGATATTTTGCAATGCTGTTTTGATAAGAACATATTTCAGACATCATGACGATCAGGCACAAGGTCCGTACCAGGACAACTGTGATGCCCTGAAAACTGACCGAACAGCAATACCAATACTTGCCATTATAATTTGCAACTTAATAACTGAAACTGCCACATGTAGCAACACCAAATTTCTCATGGTCAATCTAACTGTATGCCTTAAATTATTACAAAAGAATCATTATGCCCCCCTCTGACATAGGTGGAAGCATGTAGTGATTACTTTGTCCGTCTGTGTGTGTGTGTGTGTCAGGACTGATAGTTTTCAAACGATAACTTGAAAGTTTTCGACATAGACCTGTCAAATTGCAGGTGATTACACTCATACATTAAGTCTTGAATAAGTTCAAAAATGGGTGACCTTGATGCCATTCCCAAGGTCACAGCCATTTTAGTGAATTTGGTTTTCACATGATAGTTCAAAAAGGTTTTGATATAGGCCTGTCAAATTGAAGGTGATTACAGTCCTACATAAGGTCTGGGACAAGATTGGTGACCTTTACACAATTCCCAAGGTCACAGAGCCATTTTGGTGAATTTGGTTTTCACAAGATAAGTTGAAAAGTTTGTAGTATAGACCTTTCTTATTGCACATAGTTTTAATCCTACATAAGGTCTCAGACAAGTTCAAAGATGCATCACCTTGACCCAAATCCCAAGGTCACAGAGTGGGATGGGGGGGGGGGGACATAAATCTAGCAGTCACTGATTGTGTTTTAATTTCATTAGCCTCAAGATTAAGAAAATTGTTCAAGGTTACATTTAGATACAATCTAATGGGAATTCACAACTCTAACCCACAACAGTTTTGCATACTTTTGAAATTTTTATTGTGACTCACCATATTTCAGGGTGTGTAATTGACAATAAGTGCAAAGGGCTTTTGTATATTTGTACCAATTCATTATCACAGTGAGACCAGTATTCAGTTTTGTCATACTCAAAGCACACGATACACAGCTTGAGAGCTGTACTACCCGTAAAATCATGATGGTACTTTTGCTCACCCTAAAAAACCTCTAAAATTGAATGATTTAACCCATAATACCCTGGATTATACCTGAAAGCCTCCTTTATTATACATCCTTTGGTCCCAGTTGTTATACTTCATTTAGCAGAACATCCATGACACAAGATTACATGTGTATCCTAAAAAATTTCAGGAGAAACCCTATTGGGAGTCCTACAGCCTTGTGATCATATTGTGTGGTTAGTTTAGTCAAATTAGTCTCTTTTGAAACCTGCCTCTTTGTTTACTGTTGCTGTTTTTTTTTAATTTTTATTTTTTATTTTTTTGTTGGGTGGATCAACCATTTTTCCTATAGAGCAGATGATTTTGTAGTGTGGATTGGCCAAGTTAAAATAATATATAACTGGACCATTCCTGAATAAACTCTGGGAAATGGCCCACTTGGTATATGTGCATCAGAGCAGCTCAAATGATGTACACATTGTTATGTTTGGTACGAGTGCCTATCACTAACACACCCCTGAATGTAGTGAAATGTATCTTAAAGTGAAGTGGAATATTGTATGCAGGTGTTAGATGAATGGCCAGACCAATTTTTTGTTTGCAGTTTTGACATTGATAGCGAAGGATGTGTTTCAGTTTATCCCATGTTTTAAAAATCATGCTTGTAGTGTACTGTGACGCGGTTCAACAGTTGACATATACTGTCTAACTGTACTCAGCAGTGCACATCAGGCGAGACCCATGGCTAAACTCAATGTTTTACAACATGCGGAATCTATTGCCTAACTGTTCATAACATGTCAAACCTATTGCCTGACTGGTCACAATAACGTACAACAAGTAAAACCTGTTGCCAAGTTCCGCACAACAGTATACATGACTGTACAACAGGTGAAACCAGTAGCGTCCGGGTCGTTATTACAGTCAGGGCATCATATTAGTGTTGTCTGTTTCATTTGGTGGATGGGAAGGCCAGCATTATTAAATGACCTGATGCAATGATGTGCACATCATACAAAAATCAAAATCTTACTAAGTAGCACTGTCAGTCAGATTTTCATTTGATATGTGGTGATCGAAACTGCTACCATGTCATAACTGTCAACTGCCCTTGGAGCTCGGGACTTTTTCACAATGTGGCACTAGTTCAGACCTACGTGTTAAATATTATGGCACTATTTTTGCATAATAAGTGTTAATGATTCCTGATATTTACATCATTTTACCATTTTCTGAGTCACAAAGAGGAGTGGTGCTTGTTGAGGGCGGGGATGCCCAAAAGAGGTAATATTGTGTGCGGGATTTCTGTACAATGTGGACGAGTATACTAAAGATGCATCATAAATCTGTTCAGGGGTGTGTTAATCCATGTTTGTTAAGATGAGTGTCTTCTCATTCATCACCACATAGGCTGTCAATAAGTGTTCATTAATGTAGACATGTCAAAACTAGATGAAAGTTGGACTATATTTATAAGTCTGGCAGCTAGAATAAAACTGATGCACAAACATCTAAGAGGAGGCCACAGTGCAAATGCACAACATTAACTTGTTCAAATAAAAATAATTGTGGTGGCTTTGCATGTATATATTTTTAGGAGCGCATTTGTATACATGCTTGGCACACATAAAAAAGTGTTTCTTATGCAGTCGTTAATGTTTTACAAGACCTGCAATGTGATGCTAATAGTAGTAATATACCTTGTGGTGTGTTAACATGTAGAATATTATCAGTCATATTTTCTCACAATATCATAGGATACTTTCAGCCGTTCCAAAGTGAAAATTTCTTACAGTATGGTAAAATATTGTGGCTTTTTAATGGGAACATTGCATTATTTGATTTTCATGATTGCTAAATGGTTTGGGGGAATATTGGTAGGTGTTACCGTATGGTAAAAATTATTGTGAGGACTTACCATGTGGTAAGCAATGTTGCAAGATCCTAACATATGTTAAGAAATGTTGTTATGCCCAACCGTATGGTAAGAAATACCATAAGGCCCTACCATATGGTAAGAAATACTGTGAAGCCCTATCATATGGTAACTTAAAGAAATATTGTAAGGGCCTAAAAAATGGTAAGAAATACTGTGAAGCCCTGCCATATGGTAAGAAATATTGTAAGGCCCTACCATATGGTAAGAAATACTGTGAAGCCCTGCCATATGGTAAGAAATATTGTAAGGCCCTACCATTAAGTAAGAAATACTGTTAAGCCCTATCATATGGTAAGAAATATTGTAAGGCCCTACCATTAAGTAAGAAATACTGTTAAGCCCTATCATATGGCAAGAAATATTGTAAGGCCGTATCACATGATAAAGACATACAGTATGTGTAAATATAACAATATGTTTGTCTTATGGGCTTTGGGATCATTTCTGGTCGGTGGTATTCCATTTGTGGCTGGACAGCGGTCATTTGCGCCCGGCACAAAGCAGAGGGTGTAAATGACCACTGGAGGGCCGCAAATCAAATACCAAGGGTGGCACAATGATCCCAATGACATAAAGACAAACATTAATACTATTATTATTCATTTGTAGTATTTTCGAAGCCAGTTATTGGTTAAGTAAACAGGTTCCATTCGCTTCATGGCATTTGCGGCTTGCAAAATGGGTGCAAATATCATTTGCAGCCCACAACCTCTCCATTTGTGCCCTTTGTTATGGTGTTGATGTGTATGTAATGCCCTATAAATGAATAATAATACAGTTACTTTAAAAGAGACACTGCATGAGACTATGACACATGTATTGCTGTGTACTGTATATAAAAAAAACAAAAATCTACCAGCTAACGGCGTAAAGATTTTGCATGTGTAATAAGTTGAAACCTGTATACCACTTTAGATGTATGTTGGAGTACTGAATGAGTCCAATTTTGTGTATTCAGCATGAAGAGTCTTCATAGAAAAATTGATGGTCACTACTTTCAAGTGTTATTGGAGGGAGGAGTGGAGGGTTCCAGCATGCTGTTACTGGAAATAGATTTGTACTAGTACAGCACACTGAAAATAGGAAGGCTTCTGATACGCTGGTAGAGAAAATAACCCGCACCAGTACAAAAGTATCCTTTTTCCTCCTGTTGTTGTTTCATATGGAAAGTATCCATGTAATAGCAGTGCAGAGATGCTAACATTAAAAAATGCAATTTCGACACATTTAAGTGGGAACATCAGGGACAGAGCATATTTAACAAAAAAAATGTGCAAGAAAATACTCATTTTAAATGCGGAACAAATGCTGTAAAGTGGTCAAAATTTCAGCTAATTTCAGGGGCCTGTCCCTGATGATGAGGGACAGTTGGCGTCTCTGGCAGTGCCCAATGAAGGTCTGTTTCACTTACAATGCATAAGCCATCTTGGATGAATACCGTATTCTTCCCAATGAGCACACTGAATGTATAAAGTAAAAGTGAAGTAAACCTCCATTGTGGACATACATTTGGGTCGCTGTTGCTGTAATGAGAGACATGTATACATGGATGCTCGTGTAAAGCAATGCAAAATTATGGAAACTGGAATATATGTATAGAGCACTATTTAAACATTTTGTGGCCACAGAAGACAAACAGGTGTGTATCGGAGCATAGATGCTCACTGGAAGATTTATGGTAAATTGGCAGCTGTGGTAGGTGCAGCCAATATCAATATTGTAAGGTGCAAAATGAATTATATATAACTTGAAGCTGAAGCAAGATGGTATTTCTTCTATATCATAATATATATAGTATGTGTAAAATGTTTTTAAGTTTAATAAACATGTACATACATGTATGGTCATTTTTCATGGTGTTGAGTTGGTGTTTTCTCATGGTCCTTATTTTGTATATATATATTCACACATTACAATGATGATGAATGAAGTAAGAAAAATTCTGTCCAAATTTGATATGATGGACATTACAGTTGGAGACACCGCCTCAGCAAAGTCAGGCTCTTGTGATCTTGCAATTGGAGAGACTGTTCCCGTAAAGTCAGGCCCTGGTGGGAAAGTACAATTTCACATAACTTCTAAAGAGCTGAACAGTGTCCAACTCTAAAGCTAAAAACTAACTCAGTTTGACTATTTTCAGGGTTTTTAGCTCAGCTGACTTGCTAGTCAGGCTGACTTTAAGGATGGTCAGTCTTCGTCGTCCGTCCATTGTCTGTTATCCATGCACAATGCACATTTTCTCAACTTCTCCCAAACTGTCAGCCAGATTCCCTTCAAACTTGGTGGGGGTGTGCCTTGGGTGGGTCTCTACCAAGTTTGTTCAAATGGTCAAGCTCCAGGGATTTTTGGATTTTTAGCTCAGCTGACTTGCTGGTGAGCATGGTGAGGCTGAGCTTTTAGGAGGCTGAGTCATCTGTCTTCTGTCCGTTCACAATTACATTTTTAATTTCTCTAAAACTGTCAGTCAGATTCACTTCAAACTTGATGGGGATGTACCTTGGGTAGGTCTATACTAATTTGCTCAAATGGTCATGGTCCAGTGATTTTTGGATTTTTATGCCCTCACCAGGGGGGGGGGGGGGCATATAGATTTGCCCTTGTCCATCTGTCCTTCCAACCTTAAAATTGTCACATTTGTAGCTCACATATCTCCAAAAGCATTTGAGGTAAAACCATGAAACTTTGTGGAAACATCTATGAATGTATGAAGGCATGCACCTTGGGTTTTGTTTGTCTTTTGGGTTAGTTATACAATCTTAATTAGTCATTAATTAACTAAGGGAAAATGTTGATTCAACGTTAGACTTGTCATATTTGTGTAGCATGCATTTCAAAAAGTATTTGAGGTTCAACCATGAAACTTTGTGGAAACGTCAATCAATATATGAAGGTGTGTATCTCTGGTTTTGTTTGTCTCTTGGATTAATTATGCTGCATTAATTAATCATTAATCAGCTAAGGGGAAATGTTGATTGGATGTTTGACTTGTCCGATTTTTGTTGCATCTATCGCATTAAGTATTTGAGGTACACCTATGAAATTTGGTGGGAACATTAATCAATATATGAAGATGTGCACCTAGGGTTTTGTTTCTCTTAGATTTATATATATTTATTATCTTGTGATAAATAATCATTAATTAGTGAAAATGTTGATTCGCAGTTGGACTTGTCAGATTTGTGTTGCGCATATCTCAAGAAGTTTTTTATATATGACTATGAAACCCAGTAGATTAATTTGTCAATATGTGAAGGTGTGCACCTGGAGTTTTGTTTGTCTCTTGGGTTAATTAACCAGTATTTATTTTTCATTAATTAATCTAGTGAAGATGTCTGTTCAGTGAAAAGATTGGCTTATGTCAAACTTGTGTTGTGTATTTCACAAAGTGTTTGAGGTACAGCTATGAAACTTGATAGGAACTAGTGCATTGACTTAGGGGAAAAAGTCGGGTCCTGGGACTCCCAAATAAATTATGTTTGATAGCCGGGACCTGTCACGGGTACCTGTTGCAAAAACCCTTACTGAAATGATACACAGAAACATATTTTAACTTGCTTTTATTCAGGTACAGTATAATAGTTCCACCATTCGACAAGTTACCTATTCCTGAGAGAAAAAAGAAAAAAAAAAGAACATTATGGTGAAAAAGGCAGAAATATACATAGATCTATAATTTGTTTGTTTATATCGAAAGTAATAAGGTATTAAAAATTGGATTCAGGACCTGACCTTTTGGCTTTCTGATGGGGCGGGGGGTCGTCCTGAGTCAATGCACTAATAGGAACATTAATGTGAGGATATACCCTGGTGTTTTGTTTGTCTCTTAGGTTAATTATCCTCTGTTGATAATCATTAACTAACTTAGTGGAAATGACAATTCCAGGAAAATGAGTACTGGTTCTTGTCAAGAAGTATTTCAGGTATAGCCATGCTCAAACAGCTCACACAATTGCTTTGATATCACACAGGAACTCTCCTAGGGACTCCCAGCTCTTAGTTTGTTCACCAGGTGGTGCTGCAATTTTTTTATATATATTTTATGATTGTTTCCGTGTTTTTGCTATTTTTGACTTAATCCTCCAGAACCGTCACTCAGATTAAGCTGATACGTGATGGATAAATTGTTCACTAGGTAGTCTTTCTTAAGACCCTTTCTTACTTAATTTGTTATAAAACAAAATAGGTAACAAATATTATAAAAATAAATGAGGGGGTGGTCATAGCATTGAGCTAGAACAAGCCAGGCAGCAAAGCGGTCCTGGACAGGAGTGAAGAAAGTGTCTATTAAATTCCGCAGTGTTCCGGGCACATCTGTGCAGTGCCGCGGCGGTGCCAGGCAACCGTGCACCAAGTTGCTTTGATATCAGACAGGAACACTCCTATAGACTCCTAGTTTTTAATTTGTTTACCAGGTTGCGCTGCAATTTTTAGCTGGGCTGACTCGCTGGTCAGGCTGAGCTTTTAGGAGGCTCAGTTGTCCTTTTAGAAATATTACTAAATGTCACATGCACTCAGCTAAAGCTCAACATGGATATTCAGTTGCAACCTTGATTTTGTGGGACAAGCTTAGGTCAGTTGAGCATGGGCTGTTCACACAGCCCTCTAATTTATAAATTTGGTTGTTCCTTTTTTTGGACATCTTAAAAAATTCCAACAAAACTGCTCGCCCGATTGCTTTGACATCACACATGAACAGACCCGGGACATGTTCTTAATTTGTTCACCAGGTAGCACTGCAATTTTTTTCCATTTTTTTAAATGAATTTTTTGTGTGTTTGTGCTATTTTTGAGTTCTCCAGAACCATCACTCAGATTAAGCTGAAACTTAGTGGATATGTTGCTTGTGAAAAGATCAAACAAAGTTTGTTTAAATGATCATGTTCAGCGATTTTTGGATTTTTTATGATTTTTTTTTTGGGGGGGGTGGGGGTGGAGGAGATCTTAAAAGAAGTTTTAATTTGAAAGTTTGACATGGGAATTTTTTGTAATGGTTATAACTTCAATAATTGTGGCCAGATTTGTGTCAAACTTGGTAGGGGTATACCAATTTTGTCATGTCCGAAGTTCACAGAACCACAAGTATGAATCTCTGGGTCAGCTTAGCATGGGTTTTTCACACAGCCTTCTTGTTTCATTTTTGATATGATTCATAATCAGTTCATACTTTGGCAAAATTTGAAAGCGCTCACTTGGTTATAAAGCACCAAAAAATGAGAAAGCCACATTCACCAAAACATGGACCAGTGTGTGCTTGCTTTCAGACAGGAGCTGTCCTGTGACAAGGCATGCTGCCAATCAAACAGTCACATGGCATAGTTCACGGAACTGCAAAGTGGCCCCTTAATACGTAATCATGGTAATGGTTATACCAGCCTCTCAAATGTGGACATGTTATTGTGATGGTTAAAATATGAACAGCACAGATTTGAAAGCATGGTTCTGAACAAGAGCATATGTTACTGAAAGGACACGAGTTTAGTGATAAAGAAAAAAATAAAGTGAAATAAAGTAAAGGCTACAAAATGCTTTGCAACACACTACCCAATTGCAACAAAGGACCGCCACACACACTGGTCAACTGGTTGTTATGATGCCCACCTTCCTTCAAAAGATTGTAGAATGTAGCGGAACTCAACAAAGAATCACAAAGATGAGATAACTTTTTACTGTAACAATATATTCACAATCAACATTCAATACAACATAAATAAATGAAATAATACACTTAGCTATGCTAATACTCCAATAATGGACAGACTGCAGGTAAAGCCTAATCACTGATGAGAGATCCTCCACAGGTACTGTCCTACAGTTGCATGTCCTATGGCAGGTGCCAAATAGCCTGGTCCAAATCCCACAGGAGTATGGTTTGTTCTAATGTGATACAAAAAGGCATGGTGCTGGTCCAAATGCCACAGAGATATGGTTTAGTTCTAATGAGGTACACAAAGGCATGGTGCTGGTCCACACAAAAACGCCGTCTTTGGGTAAATGAGTATCTGCTGTAGCAATAGCTCACAGTCCCACTGGCTTGATGACAGACGGCTCCCGTCAGATCTGGGAATTTTCATCTGGTTCTTGAAGGGAGCTGTTTTATATGCCCATGCTGAGAACTCTCTCCAGTATTCCGGAGTTTTCCATAAAGTCACACATTTCAATTCTCTGAGACCTTGCAATACCATATCAGGGCTTTCTCTTTGTTTACAATGAAACGAGTCATATTCATATGAATGTAGGTCAACATTCTAGATTATTCTATTGTTTACCAGTCCAATGCATGTCATCACAACAAAATAAGCCAAATCAGTGACTCTGTAAAACATTCAGTGAACTAGGTGACCTTTCCACATCAAAGTGAACAATTATTTTCACTTCCATAACACACACACACACCCTTGGAGAAAGAAAAATTGGACATATAAGGAGATTTTTTCTCACAAATTGTCAACATTTAGGTATTTTGACCTACAATACAAAATGTTTTGTAACGAGAAATACCCAACTGTATATGCAAAGTGACATTAATTCAAATCGATTAACTACAGAATATCTCAAGCAGTTCATAAATAAACAGTATTTCTGCCAATAATTGGAACCCATTCATGTGAGTTATATATATACAATTTCACCCTACTTAGTGCATTGGCAACTACATTATCCCTGCTGAGGACATGCTGAATTTCCGGATTGTATCCTTGTAGATACAAACTCCAACTCAATAATATTTGATTTTTGTCTTTGAACTTATCCAAAAGCTTTAAAGGATTGTGATCAGAGTATACCAGTATTGGACACAGACCTGAGTTTGGAAAGCCATCAAAAGATCGATGTGCGATAAAAACAAACCTAATTTAGTTAGGTGGGGGGGGGGCTTAAAAGTCCATTTAGTTTTCTATCACACAAAATCAATGTAAGCGAAAAATATCAAAATTTTAACTTGAAAACAGGTAAAAAAAAAACGTTTCCGCGATGATTGAGCGCCAGTTTTAACGGTTTGTTCAAATAGCAGTTGCAATATCAATCATTCATCCAGGGATGCGAGTCCTGTCTTCATGTTGTAGAATGATAGTAATCCCAATCTTTAAAAGCCTTCCTAAATACACCATAATGTGACCTTTTTATAGTGGCAAAACCCTATGTAATTTGTGACCACTACAGTACACATTCTGGGAGATCGAAGTTTCAATGTAAAGTCGAGTTTAGTAAGGGGGGGGGGCGGGTCTGACCAAAAATGAAATTACTTTCGTTTATTTGTAACCATTGAACTTTTGATGGCTTCCCTTGATATATAATTCAAAATACTGAAGTGCTAACAATAAGCAAGTGTGTCCTTCTTGATGGTGGAATATTTCCATTGATGGGTGATAAATTTCCTGGAGAAATAACTCACAGGGTCTTCCAAACCATCGATACCATCTTGTATCAACAGACCACCTGCAGCCACATTACTTGCATGTACTGCAATCTTGGAATGGCTTTTCAAAATCTGGGGCTGAAAGAACTGGTACATTGGTGGGTTTATCATTCAGATGTTGGAAGGCACCCTGACACTGACTATTCCAAATGAACTTTTGTCCCCATTTTTAACAGTTTTGTCAAAGGTTCAGTGATTTCTGAAAAATGCTTACAGAATTTCTTGTAATGTCTTGCCATGCCTAAGAAATGTAGTGGTCCCTTTTTTGTTGTTGGCTGAGGAAATTCCAAGATTGTTTTAATTTTTGCTGTTTTTGGCAATACCTTTCCACTACCCACTACATAGTCCAGGTATGTCACTTCAGATTGACCAAGTTCACTTTTGTTTTAATTCATCGTCAGATCAGAGGAGGTCAATCTTTCAAAGAATGCTCTATTTCTTTCGAGATGTTCAGCCCAGGCTTTTGAGAAAATACAGGTGTCATCAACATAGGTTACACATCTTTCTAAACCAGCTGTCACCATGCTCATTAACCAGGTGAAGGTCGCAGGTGCTTTTTTCATTCCAAATGGCATCACTTTACATTGAAAAAGGCCATCAGCTGTTACGACAGCTGATATTTCTCTAGCTTTTTCTGTGAGTGGCACCTGCCAATAAATCTTAATCAAGTCTCATTTGCTTACAAAGCAAGCATATCCTACCTTTTCAATACAATCACCCAATCTAGGGATTGGATAAGAGTCTGATTTAGTCACAGAATTCACCTTTCTGTAATCAATGCAAAATCGCTTGAACCATCAGGTTTTGGAACCAATAAAAAAGGACTACTGTACCTACTCAGGCTTGGGTCTATATCATTTTCCAGCATATAATTTATTTCTTCTCGAACTGCTGCTAATCTCAGAGGATATATGGGATGATGTTCCTGCTTTATTGGACCAGCATCACCAACATCTACATCTAGACAAAATATTGAGGTTGACCAGGCTGGACTGAGAATATATATTCCAACTCATGAATAAGTTTTGCCAAATCAGCTTGATGTGCAGGCTCCATATGACTGATCTTGCTATGAAGATTTTGTAATATGTCAGAGTTCTGCATTTTACACTGGAAATAGAACTCAAGTCTTAATTTTTTTGAGAGTGGATCATTCTGATCCTCCGCATTATCATATTCACCATTCTTCAAAATAGTGGCGTTGACAATTCCTGCTGGTCTTCCTTTTTCATGATATTCTTTCAACATGTTGATGTGACAAAGCTGTTTTTCTCCTATCTGGTGTAGATATTATATAGTCCACATTATTTAACTTTCTTTCAACCAAGGTAAAGACCACTGAATTTTGCCTGAATAGAATGCCCTTGCATAGGAAAAAGTACTAATGCCTTGTCTCCTGGTTTAAAACTTCTTTCTGCTTTCTTATCATACCATGTTTTCATCTTAACCTGTGCACTAATTGGATTTGATTGTGCCACTTCACAAGGCTTTTTCAATTTTTCTTTAAATTTGGACACATACTCTAAGATAGGTTCATCTTGTATTTCCAAGAACTATTTTTTTCTTTAATAAGCTTTAGTGGACCTTTCACAGTATCTCCATATAAAAGTTCAAATGGACTGAACCCCAGTGACTCATTTGGTGTCTGTCTTGTGGCAAATAATACCATATATATGTGTTTACCCCATTCATTTTCAAAACAATAAGTTCTCCTCATGTTCTTCAGTGTTTGATGATACCTTTCTAGAGCCCTTGTGTTTCTGCATGGTAGGCTGAAGATTTAATTGGTTTAATGCCTAACTGATGGGCAACCTCCTGAAACACTGCAGACATAAAATTTGAACCTATGTATCTGCATTGGCAGTCCTACTCGAGTGAAAAATTTCATTAAAGTATCAACGATAGTAGGAGCTTTAACTTTTTGGCCTCAGGAAACATAGTGCCTGAATCCATGATAATGAGAAGAAACTTTTTTGCCGCTTTTGTTTTTGGAAGTGGTCCAACACAATCTGTGATAATTCTGCTAAATGGTTCTTCGAGAACAGGGATCCTAATCAAAGAAGCAGGTTTGATTTTCTGATTGGGTTTTCTAACCACTGGACATGTGTGACATGTCTTAAAACATACTGCCACATCCCAATGTAATCTGGGCCAAAAGAAGTGTTGTAATATTCTATCTTGAGTCTTCCTACTACCCATGTGGCTGGTCAAAGGCAAATCATGAGCTGATTTAAGACTTTTTCTCTATATGATGGAGGAACCACTATTTGATGAGGGATTCTCCATTCTTCATCAGTGGAATCATCAGGAGGTTGCCATTTCCTCATCAACACTCCTTACTGAATTCCTTTGCCACGGAGTTTGAGTGCACTAGAACCGTGAATTACCATCATCAGCCACGCAGTTAAAGTATGCTCAAATTTGCACACAAGCCAATGTGTTATAGTCATGTTTACATCTGGAAGCGGAACCTCACAATTCTATTTGGGCATGCATACAGACCCTAATCTTGGCTATCTTTGGTGCTAAAAAAATATGGTGAATGCCATTTGAAGAATTTGAGTTTTCAGTCTTTTATTTTCATTTTCCATCTTGCCATCGATGTTTCACAAAACAACATGGTGGTGGAGAAGTCATTGATGCCTGTCTTCCCCGATTTGGATGGCGAAAGTGACACCGACGAGCCAAATTTTTGGGGCTTCAGACATTTTGATAACCTTAACTCAGATTTTTCAAATGATAGCCAACCAAGTTCACAAAAACAAACAACTCTTGAAAAATGGATGGCTCTTATTCGAGAAATTGTCTGCTATAGTGAATCTGATGATTTAGAATTTGAAGGTTTTGCACCTGTCAGCGATGAGGATGAGAATGACAATCATTCTGCGGGTGACTCTGATTTTGAATCCGAAAACACTGCCGATACTCAGTTTGATAGTGACACTGGCAATGGTCGCAATGTTTCCTCAAGAAATATTCACCATGCTGAATGTTAAGATCAAGACTGGTTGGTGAAGATAGTGACACTGGCAATGGTCGCAATGCTTCCTCAAGAAATATTGACCGTGCTGAATGTTAAGATCATGACTGGTTGGTGAATTTTAATTGCCAAACTGGAATCACATTTGAAAGCATTGGTGACGAGCCAGATATTAAAATTTTTTCCAAGATTGTGGATGATGCAATGATAGTGCATCTGACATAACAGACAAACAAATTTGTTGCTGATTTTTTTCTTGACAATCCAAAACAGAACTTCTCCCCTCAGTCTCTAACCTGGTCATGGTATGATGTTGAAGAAAATGAAATAAAAGCTTTTATTGGAATCTGCATGTACATGAGCATGGTAAAGGTGTCAACTTTTGATGCTTACTGGTCAACTCATTCACTCACTGATCAGCGAGGTTTCAGAAAAAAAGGAGCAGAGACCGTTGGTGGTCAATATGGATGTTTTTCGATGCAGGGGACAGTAGTAACCTCTTGCCCAGGGATCCAGACCGCAATGGGAAGATCAAGCCCATACTGGACATCCTTGTTGACAAATTTCAGACTCTGTACATCCCTGACAAACATATGTCCATGGATGAATCCTTGACTGCTTTCAAGGGTCGTTCAAAGATGGTCGAATATATGCCCCAAAAGCTGCTTAAACGGGGCCTGAGGGGGGGATGTGCAAATCAAAGACCGGGTACTGTTAAAAATGGGTGTTAGCCTATAAACTTGCAAGAAAGAAGCCACTGAACACAGGCTTGCCCATTCAGTTGTTATGAACATATGCAGACCCATTCTTAACCAAGGGTACATGGTCTATATGGACAATTCGTTTTCGTCTGCAGGCTTATATGAAGAACTTGCAAGAAAAGATACAGGTGCATGTGGCACTTTACAAGGCAATAGGCGTGGTACTCCAGCTGCCATTCACAATGCCAAATTGAAAAATGAACCCCCCAAATTTGTAAAAAGATGGGACATTATGTTGGTTGCCTGGCAGGATAAAAAACAGGTTACTCTTATGTGGTCCATTCACAATGACAGCATCATGACTAAACAGGTTAGACGCGGAGATCTTGCTCATTGCAACAGGCGTGCAATACAGAAACCAATGGCAATTGAAATGTATTATCAACACGAGGGGGGGGGGAGTATACTTATTAGATCAAAAACTGTGGATGTACATATCAACGCACAGAACAGTGAAGTGGTGGACAAAGGCTTTCCTGTACCTACTCGAAGTTGCTTTCATACAGTTCACTACACTTTGGCAGCCAATCCACCCAGGCAAACTGAATGAATTCAAATTGCGTCTGAGACTTGTCAATCAGATGATTGCACTGTATCAATGCCGTAGCGCATCTCAAGATAGACCGGTTCCATCAGGATATGCCTGACCAGCTCTTTGGGAGACATTTTCTGGAAATAAACCCAGCCAAAACCCGTGCCAGTTGCCAGGCCTACTCTGACAGGGCAGTGTGCTCTGGGAAGAAACCAAAATGGCGTCATCAGACACATTTCATGTGTAAGCAGTGTGAGGTTCCCATGTGTAATTGCCCGTTCTTCGAACTTTATCATACACTCTTACCGTATAAAATTGATGGCACCAAAGAACTGCATCAAACTGAACACACACAGTTATTGCTCGCTGTCTTATTGGTGGATGTGCTTCGCTCAGCTAGCTTATTTGCATCAAATATGCAAATGATTTGACATTAAGATCCAATTTTAACAAGTTTCAAGTGTTGACTTACTTGTCGCGAATGGCTTCACTTTTATTCGACATAATGAAATGAGAATAACAAGCAACACAGTCACGTACCTGTGTCTGTCTCATCTTGGGGATGCACATCTGTCCTTGATAGGCTCATTTGCATAAAATATGCAGTATGTTGGACAGTTATGTTCAATTTTACAAATGAATTTTTAGTGTTGGGTTACTGGAACAGATGTCTTCACTTTTCATGTGGGCAAAATGAAATTAAACTAAGAACAATAAACAAAATATTCTGGTTTTTGTGGACTTTATTAAAAATGAATGGCTAGTTTGCATAATTTATGAAAAATTATGCAAATTATTGTGTATACAAATAAAAAGTCGAGGTCATTCTGGACAAAGCTCCTACAGAGCACTTTGCTTGATTATCAAAAATTAAAAGGCCACAGAGCTATGAAACATACATAGCCTAGAAATAAATATTCAGTCAAAAATGCCCAGTGGCTGGCTATTACAGGCAAAATAGGTGCCAGAATGCAGGGAGTTAATATAATGACAAACTGGGTCTTATTGTGCCTCTTCTTCAGGTAAAGCTGTACTTGCTACTTTTCTAAACTGAAGGTCAGCGTTTTGCTCCCTAGTCCGCCTATCGAGACTCAAATGAGGCATTTGACTCAAATGATCATTTTGGCTGTCCTGGTCAGAGAGGTTACCATCATGTCTTACCTCTGGACTCCATGTTACCTTTATAGCTTACTTGGTCCTCCAGGTTACCAGCAAAGAGTGTCTGCGCCAGCCCTAGACATTCATCATCCTTGTCACTGTCTCCTTGTTATGGAGCTTCAAGAACCATTGACCTTGTCACAACACAGGCAGGAAAAATACCCGGAAATTCCTGCTCAAGATGCTCTGGGTCCACTCTCGTCACAGGCTCATCAGTTAAATATGGTACCGGTTCACCTTTTACATTATCCCCTGCTATATCATTCCCTAGAAGGAAGATTACACCTTCTATCGGGAGACTAGGCACAATACCTACCACCACTGGTTTAACTTTGAAATCAGACTTCAGGTAAACCTTCAGACTGTTATGTAATTTCCCTCAACACCCTGAAGTAATTTACTGGCTGTTTGTAAGGTTTCATCCGACAAAGGAAATACATCTTCCAACAGTAAAGAGTGGGCAGGGCCATTGTCAAAAGATCACAACTGCCTTCTGGTCAACAACATTTTCTTTCTGTGACACAAGCCCTTCTGATTTGAAACTCTCCTAGCCATCCAATATGGACTCGGCTACCCCAACATGTGGGTTTTCAAATTTAGCATGGAGATTATCAGAATGTCCGTCAGACATATTTAGAGGTGGGTACCCCTTAATGCTTGCTAAACCAGCTGGTTTCCCAGTATTATTGGTCCTTTGGAGTAGATGACACTTTTGACAGGACTCCTTTTACGGCAATAATTGCATGTGGGTCCATTAAAGAACTTCTGCCTTGTTTTTTGATTAGCAGGTTTATCAGACTGAGGAGAATTATTTTGTGCTTTTGTTTTTCTGATTTTTGACGGGTGGAGAGGTTCCCCATTCTCTCTGGTTTCTTTCCAAGTTTACATCTGAACTGACCCTGTTTGGGTTTTCCAAAGAAGCTTTTCTGTGTCAACTCCTAGTTATGAGCCAAAACTACGGCTTCATGTAATTTATCTGCGTTACATTCTTCCAGGTAGGTCTTAATTTCTTTCGCAATGCAACCTTTAAAGTCTTCTACCAAAATAAGTTCCCTTAATTGGTCAAAATCATTTACCGACATTCAAGTTTTCAAGTTACTAAGCTGTAAATTACAATAAAAAGTAATGGGAATACACAACTCTAACCCTGAATGACTGAAATGCCCTCTACAGGAGAGCAGTAGAAGCTTCTGTTCTTACTCTCTCCTATTCACCGGTATGGTTGGTTATTTATACCGGTACGTCCAACATGCTGAAGTATCACGATCTATATTTAGCACACTCTGTCTGTGCACCAGACGCGCGTATGGCTTCCCATTTAAAGCGTTCTGGTCGCGGGCACCACCTATCGATCACCATGCACTGTGAAGACTGCGGCCAAGCTTGGCATCATTCTGTCGGTTAGAACGACTCATAGCTCGATCGTAACCTGCTGGGCACGTAAGTATTGGCTAACAGAATGTTCTGTCAACACTTGAATGCAGAGAACAAGAATCCAGTCGCGGAGATTGCATTGGACACTGGCCAGTGGTGCAGTGTTCGGCACGTCCCACGGCCTCACTTGGCGTGTATACTCGTGTATCATCAGCAGAATACTTTTCGTTGTTTGCACATGCCAGTGATCAGGTTTTTTCGTCCTTGACCTTATAAATATCATAATTCTGAGCACAGTGTTTTTATAAAGGATACAATCACGTCAGAATCGTAGAAGTCCGTGGTGGTTCGAATCACAGAGAAGCAATTCGGCCTTCTATCACCTGAGTGAAGACTCCGTGCAGTGTTATATCTGCAGTTTCATTTTGAATTGCACAAAAAGTTGATTATGAACATAATGAATGGTAGTTTCTGTTGTTGACAGATACGCATGTCTACATGTACGATGGATCACAGATCCAGATTTTATGCTAAATTGTCTATCGTTTTAACACTTCTTTTCGAGCATCGCGGGTCAAGTCTTTGACTCATACTAAATTAAGACCGCATCAGATGTCTGTGCTCTAATAATTTGTCTTACAAACAAGTTTGACGTTTTTAAGTTCGATTTCGTTGAAATTATATACATATAAACCGACCGAGATCTGTACTGTTGTTTTAAGATGCCAACAGGGTGTTGACGTGAGTAGGTCAGTATATTTGTATCAATATACTAATGGAGAACGGCAACAAATGTGGCGCATTGTTTTAGTGCTGCACGAGTCATAGATATGGAAGCAATTATATTAATGCTCTGTTTTTATGTATACGTAATTATTATTATGATTATTATTATTATCATCATCATCATCATTATTGCCTTTACACATATCATGGAAATGGCGGCAGCAACCCATCAGCATTATTTTTGTCTTTATGTGTATCGCCACATTAATACATGTCAAATTTCATTGGAGGGGGGAATTACGAGCCCGCAGGCTCCCTTGCCTATAGCACGCCCTCTCGAACATGCAAAGACAATACAGCATTGATATTTTGAAACACTGTTGCACAGAAAGGCGCCATACAGGACCACAATTTATAAACAGAAACAGGACCGGTGCATGAAAAGATACACAAAATGCGTCATAAAGTTAATGTGGTTCGAGACAATTGACTACATCATCTTGTATATAAATCTGTGTTAATGCTTAATGCACTTGTGTAAAGCTTTGAAACATTTTTAATAAGTTAAGCTCTTTGAGTTACATTTTCTGTTTCATTAATTTATTTAGCACTTTTAAGTTAAGGCAGCCATTCGCAAAGTCATAAAGTTTGGTACGTGCACAAATTAATTTTAATGTCACATGTGCACCTTTGGAATGTAAAGTATATTTGATGTCTCAGCTAACATTGAGCAGCTTCATAATACGAAAAGGCAAACTTCTCAACCATTGTCACGCAAGTCGTACCATGCGATGCCAACACAGAAGCATGGTGGTGTAGCGCATCAATTTCGAGATGCGTCGTATGGAAAATTAATTTTAGCTTCATTTTTGCAGGTATTTGAATCAATGGACACCGCCTTTCAAGATGGTTGACGGCTGGAGCATTTTCAAGACAGGCGGGACTCTGCTACTGGCCGTGGCCGCGGTTGTTCTAGCCACTGCCGCTTCGGTCCTTGTCATCTTTGTGCTTAAGGGTCTTTTCGCAGGATTAGTTCAGCTCATAGCGGTTTTATGTGAAATCATAATTGCTTTTGTCGCTGCAATAACATCAGGCAAGTGTGTGTGTGTGTGTGTTTTAATTTATAATTTTGTTCAATTTACTTTATTTGGACTGCTCTGCATGTCCGGGTGGGTAGCCACAAACATTATGATTTTATTTATGAGCTAGCATACATGATTATTGGGGCATGCATCTTGTAATGTACATTGTAATTATACCCCCCCCCCAAAAAAAAAATCAAGGCAAAATTTCATGAAAATTTAAAGTTTGACATAAAATATGATCGAGTTTGTGGTCAAAATACTGCAATCTGATAGGTAGTGTCTCAGATGTAATTGTCCTTTGTATTAAGAAAACTGAATAACTTATGCACAGCAAAATGAATTTGGAGTACTATCCATACAGGGGTATTTTTTTGTAAGCAAGTGTATATAAAGGTAGCTAAATGGAACTGTACCGGGTTACGTGTCCCTGTAAATTCTGTCGCGCCTTGATTGCTGTCGAACAGGTACTTTCATTTACACACGGTTCCTGCAAAAGTTAAACCTGCAACTGGCTTAATGACTAAAGGGGATCCAGGTGCGTTACACCTTTAAAAACAAACAAACAAACAGAAACAAAGAAATAAAAACAAAAAAAGAAGTGGAATGAATAAGGAAAGAGAGGGACAGGTAGAGGAGAAAGAGACAGACGAAAGATAAGACACGGTGATAACGTAACTCTACGGTCAATTTGTCTTTAACGGACATGAAAAAAAATGTGAAGCGACAAGCGTTTGCAATTTTTGCTGACGCGTTCTTCAAAAACATGCATCCACCCAAACCATTTTGGCACCTTGCTTTTTCAGGGGCCACTGTTACATTGACAGTCCTGTTATCTATTTGGGCTTCACAGCTGACGTTCCCAGCATCTTCTATTGAGGCAAGAATTTTCATGTCAATTATGACGTCATCCACTTCAATAATGTCTTCTGCAATAACGGTGGTCACCCTGGGTAAAACGGATGCCAAGACTGAAGTACTAGCTGCTATCATTTCGGCGGCCGCAGTGTCGGTAGCGTGTGCAGCAGCGTGGGCAGTTGGGGTTATGGTAAGTCACATTTGACCCTTGACCTCACAATGTTACACAACAAAGTGCGCAAAAAATAATTTTCTGATTTCTTTTCTGTTGAAAAATACTGTCAGGTTTCGCAAGTGAGCAAACTAGACTCAGCAAATGGCTGCCCCGGCTTAGGTGTATTTTGTACGGTACCAAGACCTGGTGTTGCCGTAAACATAACGTTTAATGAAGTGTGTGCACTGATCGGAAGCGTATTACAACTATCTTTGAGAACAGATAAGAAAGTCAAAGGCAAAGCATAATGAAAGCTATAAGTAGTAATAAAGCATATGTTTTACAGAGACCGATGTCTTGTATTCAAAAGTTGTGAGCGTAATACAAATGTTCGACCACTAACGTCATAAATGCTTTTGCTGGTGCTAAAATATTAACATTGAACAATATATCATGAAGAACATTCACGCTGTAATGCCAGTATATTGATATTGACCTAAAAATAAGGAATGTTCTCGTCGGAGGCAGCACTGCTTCAGATACTATTTTTAGCTCAGTTGACCTGTCCGTCAGCTGAGCTTATAGGATGGTCCGTCGTCCGTCTGTCGTCGTCGTCGTCCATCCACAATTCACATTTTCGAATTCTTCTCAAAAACCGACAGCTAGATTCACTTCAAACTTGGTGGCAATGTTTATTGGGTGGGTCTCTACCGAGTTTGTTCAATTCGTCATGCTCCAGTGATTTTTGGATTTTTTGGATTTTTTTCTTTTTCGGGGGGGGGGGGGCAAATCTTTAAACAGTTCTCTGAAGCCACTCGCCCGATTGCTTTGATATCACCCAGAAACACTCCTAGGGACTTTTAGTTCTGAATGTGTTCCCCAGGTGGCGGTGCAATTTTCGTCTATTTTTTTTTTTTTTTTGTCTGTGATGGCAATTTTCGACTTCTTCTCCAGAAGCTTCACTAACATTTAGCTGAAACTTGGTGCATATGTTCTTTGTGGAAGGGTCAAACAAAGTTGTTCACTAGGAGGCAATACTGCGCATTCCTGATTTTTAACGATTTTATCAATTCAGGTACTTGTCGGTAAATGCACCTTTCCTATTGATTACTATGTAAGTCAATGGGCATTTTAATGCTTCTTCACATGTTTGACTTCTGTGAAACCATCAGTCAGATTGACTTCAAACTTTGTGGCAATGGTTTTTTTGGGTGGGTCTCTAGTAGATTTGTTCAAATGATCATGCTCTATCGATTTTTGGATTTTTTTTTGGGGGGGGGGGTTAATCTGAAAAAAAAAATGCTCACCCAATTACTTTGATATGGCACAGGAACACTTTTAGGGACTCCTGGTTCTTAATTTGTTCACCAAGTGGCTCTGCGATTTTTTAAAACTTTTTTTTTGTGTGATATTGCTATTTTTGACTTCTCCAGAACCTTTACTCAGATTATGCTAAAATTTGGTGGATCTGTTCTTTGTGAAAGGATCAAACAAAACGGTTCACCAGGTGGCAATACTGCGTATTCCTGATTTTTCACATTTTTTTTTTTCAATTTGGGTACTTACCGGTAAAAGCACCTTTCCTATTGATTACTATGTAAGTCAATGGGCATTCTAATGCTAATTCATAGTTTTGACTTTTTCTCCGAAACCTCAGTCAGATTGACTCTAAACTAGGTGGCAATATACCTTGGGTGGGTCTCTAGCAGATTTGTTCAAGTGGACTCACTCCATTCATTTTTGAATTTTTTATGAGTTGAATTTCTTTGTTCTTTGCGGGGGCAAATCTTAAAAAAGTAGCAACGGGTATATGTACATGTCAGCTGAGCGCAGGACTGTTATAGTCCTCTTGTTTATATGATACACCGTATCCTGTTAACAACCACTGGCCAATAAGGAGAGTTCAGGCTTGTTCTACCGCAGGCGTCTCCACCTGCAAATATTATAGCAACCATGGCACTTATGAACAGTGGTGTCATCTGGGAGAACATATCCCATTGTTGTAAACATCTCCAAAGGAATATTTCAGAGTATCAAGTAGCGGTAGATGACATTACTTTACATGTATCATAGTCCCGCGATCTCACTTTCAAAATTGTTCACAGTCTACCCCTTTCTACCCAAAGAAACGTGCATCTATCTCTTCGGCACTCCAAGTCTGTTTTTCTTGTTTCTCTATATCTGTTTCTCGACACGTTAGACATGCATTGATTTTGGACTGACTTTCAAAGTTCTATATATACCTTGCTTAAACATGTAAACTTGTGGACAAGTCCGGAAACCACAGTTAATTTGAATTGGCATCTCTAATTACTTGCCTTGAATTTTTGTCTTATTGAAGTCCCTTATTGAAAAAGAAACTCAACAAGGTGGTCTTAAGAGTGGAAGGTAAGTAACTTCAATTTTATTTTCGACTTAGGACTTTTACTGTCAAATATTCTTGATGGAAAATATCACGTTGCTATTTTATTCAACATTATTGAGAAATGCTCAATGTGTTTTTGAGACTGATATGTTGCGTTTACACATTGCTGTTTTATGTGCAAGTAATGGTAAAAGTTTTATGCAGAAGATGATCATATGTAAAAAAACTCGCATAAATCAAGATATCTCTGCCTTTCTATGGTTAAATTAAAACGAAAAACAAAGAAACTGGCCTTGAATCACTCCACTGATCACCATGCTTTGGCATTTGCCTGGGCTGCCAAACACAATATTTTCTCGGCATTCAATTTCTGTTCGCTTAAAGCCCGACAAAAGTGGTTCGAGCCAACCAGAATATAATATTCAACTTTTCTTCTGACAGGTAAAGCCAGACACTTCGTTCTAACAGAAATTACCATCAAGCTTTCCTTGGCCAAAGCACTCAGATGTAAATTGTCTGGTTTTTTTATGCTTTTATTCAACGATTTAAAAAATGTGAGACTTTTTTCTGTGCAAAATTTATGGATTAGAACTATCATGATAGCATGCCGCAGGACAAGATCTTCCGTTTGTGAGGCTAGGGTCCAGGCAACCAGTGGCAAGGAAAGTTGTTGACCTAGTGTTATTCTGATCAGGAAAATGATTAAATTGCTCAGGCGCACGCTAGTGTTGGGCATTTGCTACGAAGAGCAAATAATGGGCTTTGTTTGTTTGTCTTTTGTCACGGTACACAATTTTTCTGCTTGCAGCTTGATGACAGCAGTCCGAGGTAACCGACACAGATTATTACGCTTACTGGTGCATATCCAGGCCAACCTGAAGCAACAGGACCTTGACCTGGCGTTGCTGCACGCTGTGCGTGCCGGTTTTATGGAATCCGCTGAGATACTATTGCGGCGGGGAGCGGATCCAAATACAAGAGATCATCATGACAACTCGTGCCTCAGCCTGGCCTGTCAAACGGGTTCCAGCAAAACAGTTCAATTGATCATCAGTCATGGTTGTTTAGTTAATATGAAAAACAATCACAAGAGTACAGCGCTTCACCACGCGGCTAAATGGGGCTACACGGACTGTGTTCAGCAGCTGCTGACACAAGGAGCAGAGATAGATGTTCAAGACGGTCTTTGGCGCACGCCTTTAATTTTAGCAGCCCAATATGCACCTAATGCCAGTGACATCATAAATTTGTTGATAGATCATGGCTGTAATGTCAACATTGTAGCGACAGAAAATCGCACAGTTTTACATCATGCATCGTCACGTGGTATTGATGTCGAGCGTTTATTGGCTGTAGGGTCCGATGGAAATTTCCAAGACTGCCATGAAAATACACCTTTGATTTACGCTGCTACCGAAAGTCATGAAATGGTGGTGAAGCGATTAATACAAGCTGGCTGCAATCCAAATATAAAAAATCTTCAAGGAAGATCTGCCATCCACTTTTCAGCAATGAAGGGAGATCTTGTGAGCTTGAAGGAACTTATAATTGCAGGAGCCGTTCCGCATGACTCCGATTCTGGTGGAAAATCTCCAATGTGGTATGCTGCGGCAGGGGGTCACAACGACATCATCAAATACCTTCTGTGGTTCAACTGCCCTATCAGTTCCTCTGGTGGACATGGCCATGGGGGCAGTGTTTTGAATCCTCTGACAGCAGCGCTGGATAAAAAACATTACGACACAGCAAAGATTCTCGTCCTTGGAGGTTGTGACTTACAACCCCTGACACAATGGTTGTTGGATATTCCACCAGACTGTTGTAGTAAAGAGAACTACAACTGCATCGAATGGCTCCGGCACGTCACTTGTTGCCCATGGACTCTACTTCACCTCTGCCGCAGAACAATGAGGAGAATTCTTGGTGAAAGCATACACGTAAAACTTAAGTTGTTGCCCTTGCCGCCTGTGATTAAAAAATTCATTACAATGGATGTCATGGAAGCCTGAAGTGCAATAGAAAACCTTCGAATAAGAGTATCAGATAGGCCCTACTGGATTTTAAATTAATCTGAATCTTTAATTATGACAACAGTGAGTCGGGCATAATCCGGGGCAACCTACGCACTGAATACACACTTATCAAATCTCCTGTATTGACCTGGAGACTCCCGCTTTGTAGATTCCGCAATTGTTGACTTGACGGGATTTTGAAGCAAAAATTGTCTATCTTCTTTGTTTTGTTTTTGTTATTTCCCGTCTTTCATACGATTCTCCCTTTCACACACTTTTTTTGGGGGGGGGGGGGGGAGGAGGGAGGTGTACAGTTGGACATAAGGACACACGGCAGACGACAATTTGTGTTTTCCACCGTTCTTGGACATTCTAGTATTAATTCCGTTTTTTTCACCTTTAAAACTCTCCGCACTCTTTTCGAAGAAAATATATTTATACTTTTTATAACACCTCTGGTTATTTTATGGGATCTTTCAGTGCTATTAGCGATCAGGACGTCAACAATACTGAAATATTGGTTCCTACCGGGATTTAAAGGATCATTAAATGTAGTTAGAGATATGATGTTCAAATATTTTTTATATATATATCTATATATCTATATATATATATATCTATATATATGTATGTATGTGTGTGTGTGTGTTAAAATGTTTAAGATATCGTTTCATTGATTTTATCATACCATCAACAATTTGAAAATAATTCTAAACACTGAATAAACAAGAGACTTGTATGTATGTATGAAAGTATGTATGTATGCATGCATATAATAGTATTAAGCATGTCGACCGAGTGCAGCTGTCTGTGTGTGACAATAGAGGGCCTTCCAATGCAGAGCGCTCCTTTATAAGACGGAACCTGAACGGGAGCAAAATACTTAACGCATCTTACTCGGCAGATAAGGAACTCATTGAAGCGGACTGACAATTCTACTTGTCGAAGTTTAAATGCCAACTAAACAATGCTCGATGCATGCACATTCAAACGATAATTTTGGAATTATGAAAATAATTCCGGTTTAAGATTTGGAAAATTCCAGTGTCATTTGTTTTATAAAGATAATTGACTTAGGTCACGGGCCATATAGTTTTTAGGTCTGTTGATCTTCGGGCGCAGAGCTCATACTATCCGTCATTTCCGTCCGTCAGTACACTTTTTGTGAACGCTCTTCAGTCCACAGTTTCAAAGTTAATTCCAGGTAACTTTCAGGACTCCTTTCACATTACGTACAAGTACTTGGAGAAACTGAATCCATGTTCCGAGGCACAGGACTCCCTACATCACGTACTATGTGGCCCATGACCTAAGCTAATTAACTTTATACAGCAAATGACACCGGAATTTTCCAAATCTTGGGAAGCCAAGAAAACGTTTGACCATGAATCTATAAAGAAATTACCAAAACATAGATAAATAGATACGTCACGCAACTGAAATTCATGCAAACATATACAATAAATGACCTAAAGGCTAAATAAAAAATAAAAAAACAAAAAACAAAACAGAAAACAAAAAAACAATCACATGCTTGAAATAAACGCACGTACTTGCACTACTCTTTAAAGGACTTTAATCACAAAATGACCCGATATATTGCAGAGAAGGAACAATACAGAAGGAAGGATAGTTGAGTATGTGTTTCATGTACTGGTGGCATTGTAGTGCAAATTGGGATAATCTCTCGGATCTATTTTTGATGTGGTCGCGTCCTTGAACGTTTTCTTGTCTGTGTGTCGGTATTAGATCCAAAATGGCGGAATTGAAATCTGTTGATGAGGTTCTAGTCAATCTAATAAAAACTCGAAAGATGACATGTCGAGGAAAACAGTGCCCAATCCATGCAGAAGTTATTGGTATAACTGGGCATATCCTACAACAACCGAAATGTTGAAAGCTGTTATAATAATAGTAGTAGTAATAATAACGATGATGATGGTAATAACTAATAATAACAACAAGACGGGAGCAGCGTACACGAGCTGGAAGATCTGCAACAATCATAACATCATGACGCCTGCAAAATCACAGGGATTTGCATCAGAAAAATAAAAGTGAGCCAATATCAATTATCGTTGTTTGTCTTGCTCTCTGATCGAGGGCGCCGGACTGAGGGCGCGAGTCACTTCTCGTCACTAAAGTGACTCGCGCCCTCAGTCCGGCGCCCTCGATCAGAGAGCAAGACAAACAACGATAATTGATATTGACACACTTTTATTTTTCTGATGCAAATCCCTGTGTAGAAAAGCATGCTCATCGACATGTCCGTACCATCAGACCCCAACCCCATTAAAATCGCAGAGAAGTTCTCAAAGTACAAAGACAGAAATCGCAGTTAACAGAATGTGGGGAATGAAAACCGAAACAAAGACCTGTCGTCATAGTAGCTCCAGGGAATCTAACCCATTGTTATTGTTGGCGACTTTTATTAAATCGCCAACAATAACAATGGGTTTGGTTCCCTTGAGCTATGGTCAAGAGAGAGCACTAGGTTTAATGAGCAAGGGACTGGACAAATGCATTAACCGCATCCCAGGAAACATATATGTGGAGGGCGAAGTCCAGAAGATCACTCTGCTTGGTATAAAGAATAACAGTAACAGCATCAGTAACAATAAGAATAACAACGACAACGATGATGAACGACTATGACGACAATAACAATAATAGTTTTATTAAAGCTCTCCAGGATGAAGAAGGCAAACATATATAGCTATTATCATTTACAATTTACACACACAGGTAGAGATGTACATGTACACATAATGAAATACAACTATATGCAACTGGGCTAGCGCTACGAATTTTTACCCCTTAGCCAATTTGGCTAAAACTACAAATTTCTTTTAGCCAAATGGAATCTTCTTTAGCCAAATTTTTAGTCCAATAAATCTGACACATTTAAAGTCAAAACACACCCCCCCCAGCCCGCCCTCCTAAAAGACCTTAAAAATATTTTATCAAACACACAACCATACATACTTACATTGTTATTAAAATAAGTAAATTTTCTTTTCTTTTCTTCATTTACATTTTTTTTCTAAAATAAAGCTTTAAGTTATGAAACTTGGACATATGATAAGGTTTGTGACCAAGACATGTCAGAACTTAATTATATAATGATTTTAATTTATAATCCTAGTTTTGAAAAAATTGTACTTTTTGAGCCAATTTTATGAAAATTTGTTAAGATAATGGTTATGATACTTTGATTATCATCAGTAATTAAATCAACAGAAAGATATTTAAATCA
Organism: Hermodice carunculata; assembly: GCA_964020975.1. Classification (NCBI taxonomy): domain Eukaryota; kingdom Metazoa; phylum Annelida; class Polychaeta; order Eunicida; family Amphinomidae; genus Hermodice; species Hermodice carunculata. Next base: position 20,022,400 of record OZ026620.1, read on the forward strand.
CTGCTGGTTTATTTATCATAGCTAAATTTAGAGATAAAATATTACAAGGAAACATTAAATTTCAAGATAACTTTTAATAATTTTCTTTTGGAAGAAACATATCAGCTCATTCCAGAATAGTTTTTTTCTTTTCTTTCTCTTTCCTTTTTTCTTTTTTTTTTTAAATAACTGGAGTTGACAGTGGTAAATAATGCTTGTAGTAAAGAGTTATTAAAATATGAACAAAGTTAAAACATTAGATATAAAAAAGTAAGAAAATATGTCTATATTGCATTATGTTCACCTTGACAACAGACAAAATACTGTGTAGGTGTATTAAACCATTAAACAGGCCTGTCAATGGGTAGGCCTAATATCTATTGAGAATCTGCAGATATTATACAGTTTTAAAAATCTTGACTGCTTGAATCAATATCATTACTTCCTTTAAGCCAATGTTAACAAAAGTAAACTTCAAGTATCAAACTTCTGATTAAAAACAAACAAACAAATGCTTGTTAATTAAAAATCTGTAAAAGATAAAAATACATGTACCAAATTTGCTGCCCATATCTGGAGGAACAGAAGCGTTTTTCATTTTCTTCAATAGATGGCAGGACTACTACACAAATTAAGTGCCAATGTCAAGGTCAATCAAAAAGAGCATGGCATGCACCCGCGAATTTTTCACTTGTTTATTTCAATGAATTTCTTCACTACAAGGCATTTATGGATCATGACAACTCTGTCTGTGGTCATTAGTGGATAGATACAATGTTTTGACAATGAATCCTATAATATGAAGACCTTAGACTGGGAGCTGGAAGTCACGATATGACCTTGATCAAGTATGTATTTTGGACAGCTTGTGTACGCTTGCCAATTCAAAAGGCCATTTTGAGATTGACAGAGAACATCGATTCATTTATGCCTGAGCAAAGCTAATAGACGTAATATTATATGTCTCTGAATGTATTTTCTTATTCTCTGAAGTCCACTTCGAAGTTGAATAAAGTTTTCTTTCCGTTATTTCGATAATTCACGTCGGGTTTTTTTTTTACCGGAATATCACAGAACAAAACCTGTCCTGGAAAATTTATCTTCGCCGAATTGGCGAACTTATTCGAATTTTCTTTCGCCAGATCAACTATTTTTTTGCCAATGGCGACTTGGCGAATGGATAGCGCGAGCCCAGTGCAAGTACCGATATCAAAAAAGGGGGACATGCACAGATGAAGTGCTTCCCGCACGACAGACCATGCTTGCCTTTGCGCAAAAGTTTTTCTCTAGTATCATCAACACATGTCTCGCTCAAATCGCCACCAACATGCCCAAAGGCGCCCAGATGCAAATTGTCGTCTGCCTCAACTTTTTTACTTACGTTTGTCGTAGGAAAGCTATGGACCTGTGCCTGCTCTGACAAGGAATAGTTTAACACTTGTCCATATAACATATACATAGGTCTCAAAATATACGTCATCAAGGTAAGAAAGTATGAAATATAAATATAAATGCACAAAATATATGGGCTTGTAAAGTGGCCAAAATGATAAATAGAATGAACTTTCTTGCAAAAGTTATCAGTTCTTATTAAATACAATACACTTGGTTTACATTACAATCGTTACCCATAATAAACGACGATAGCCAGAGTGATAAATCGTCAACAATGAAAACTGCTTCCCAATCCATGCTCCGTATAAATTAAATGCTGCCTATGAACTTTAACGGACGCGAAGTTGCTCTCTTTGATAAATAGTCCAGGTCTATCTGCTGTTGACTTTATATCATAGGCATCATGATTACATAGGTAATAGGCCTACATGTATACTAATGGCACGGGTCACAGACTTATATTATTACATTAAAATGATCATGGTGTTTGATTTAGAGTAGGCTATTAGATTAGTAATGATCAAGATAATTCGCATTTTGCGTGAATAATTAACACTCGACTGGTCTGCTCACAAAGCTGTTTTCAGCACACAGAACTAGAATTTGCTTGTTTAGCGACCCTCTTTTTATAACTACATGAGATGTTACAATATACCTGAAATGTTTATGTTTCATTTACATGCTAACGGCATAAAAAAGAGAAAAATCATGGTCATGATATTTCCCTAGTTTGCACGTTACCGCGTTGGCACATGGCTTCATCTCAGAGTAGCCATGTTCTCAAAACCATTTAAAAAAATCTATGCAGGCATTCAAGCCGATGCCTCTCTTTAAATTATTACGCATTTTATCATGATGCTATGCGATTTAACATTTTTCTGCCACGTCTTATGGCTAACCATGTTTCCATGACCACAGGTTTCACTTTCAGCTGGCATTGAAGCAACATTTTCACTACCATGTGCATCGCCGTTAAAGTGCGTGTTTTTAAGCATTTTGATATCCTTGACGGTTAAGATTTTTTTCCTTCACTGTCATGATTGTGTCATTTTAAGTACCATAACATATGCATTGGCAAGCTTGTATCCCTCAAGCTTTCAACCATGCTTTATAGTTTAGGCGAGTCACTTTCCATGACCTTTCAGAAATAAGCAGATACTCTCCTTGAAACTTCTAACCAGTCCCGTCACTTCATTACTTCTCTATTCATGATCAAACCAGTGAATTCCCATTTAGAACACTAAATGGAGGACGACCCAAATAGTATGACAGAACAAGATTGCCTGATCAGTGCTTTTTTCCCCGGGGCAATTGACAATACAAATGTTTACTTTCAACACATGAGCCATAAATAAAGATCTTGCATGCCTTTACTGGCGTGCCTGTTAGGAAGTCACCTTACTGAAAAACCTCATATCATACAATGCCATTTGTGACTCTACTCAGATATATATATATATATATATATATATATATATATATATATATATATATATATATATATATATATATATATATATATATAATGCAATGCTTTAGCACCAGATCTCATTTTTGCAGTGAATGAACATTTAGTACAGTATAGATACATAGTTACAAAATACAAAGATAATGTTATATCGTACTTATAAATTCAATAAATTGGTAACACTGTTGCTGTGGATACCTAATATTCAATGAATTTTTTAATTCGGTTACTTATCGGTTAATGGATACATTCATATACAAATGTGTTGGCTTCAACTAAAATTGGAAATTGTGTGGATGGAATAAAGACCAAGGTTGGTTACATACTTCAGGGCAAAAAGACTCGAATACAATACTTCAGAAAGAAATTTGGCCGCAATATTGGCGGTCGAATACTAGATCAAATGTCTAAATGGTAGCTGGTGGTGTACTAAATGACAGATTGCAAGACCATATTCACACGCAAAAATATTTTCTCACTGAAAAAATAATTTGAATCCTAAGACCAAGAGGCGTATTGGCAAGAAAGAGGCAATCCATTTCGGAAATCACAATCTAGCTTTAAACAAAAATAAGGGCAGACACAACCATACACCCTCGTGGAATGATTTCATCGAATTAATTAATTAAGTAATTAATTAATTTTACGAATTATATGTAGGGCGACACTGCCATAACAATACCACCAATTTGTCAGCCAAATTCTGTTTTCTCTCTTTACATTTCACTCACTACCTTTTTCATACCGATAGGTAAAGAACTTCCGAAAAGTTATATTTCACAATTAATTTGGCCATCGTACGCTGGATAAGAAAACATTTTGAAGAGTACATTAGCTGAAAAACATAATTAAGGGTCTTCAGCAGGTAAACCTCACAATATGTTTTGAAGCCTGAAATATTCGTACTTTTATCTCTGATAACGGCTTAACATTTCACAAAAATAACCCACACGATACATAATATAATATCTGAAGATCAAAGTAGTAATGAAGTATATAAAAACGTATGATTAAGCACACAGGGCTTTCTGACAAATACTAAACATTTACAGTAATATGACCCAAAGGGCGTCATGCAAACATACATACATACACTTACATACATACATACGTACATACATACATACATACATACATACATACATACATACATACATACATACATAGAAGTGTATGTATATGCACAGGCATATATATGTCAACTCCTGCAACTGTCGCATTATTAAACAAAATAATGAAAAAGTACGTTTAATTTTTTTCATGTACTTTGGTATAAAGATCCACACAAATAGAACAAGTTTTCCGGTAAAAAAAAAAACCTGACAGCAGACCAAGCTTTGCGCACTTATAAAATTATGTAGGCAAATGAAAACCCAGATGTTGCTGATATGAAGTTATTGGTGTTCGGTTTGCCTGTTGGTCGTCGTGTTGGACAGCAATTTGGGAAACCATATGGAAATTACATTGTAAACACGTTCTACAAATCAAGAAAATTGTATTTGACTATTTTAATCCCGGAAAAAAATGTTGCTGTAAATCGAACCATCATGTACAACTCGTATTATATTTGCATTCATACGGTTTTGTCATGAGGCTTGCTCTTTTTCGGTCAATGAGCGATGACTTTTAATTGTTGGTTGATAGCCTACAGAAAAGAGAAAGTGCACAATATCCTATCAGTATAATCATCAATTCAGCCATCATATTTTCAAAGTTACTTCATAGCCTTTTCGTGGTCTCTGAGCGCTGAACTTTACTACAAAACTCTGTTCACTCGTCTGCCGGGTTCTAGCCGGTCCGATCCATGTTGGAATCCGACTCAGGTTGGAATATTCCAACGTGGGCGAGGTCCGTATTGGAGTTCCAACATGGTGCGGCCATGTGGGAATCATGATGTGCCACATGTTTTGATGATATGAAAGTTGCTTCGTGGCTGCTGAGAAAAGGTACTGAGTTCAAACACCATTTGAATAGTTGTAATACTGTCACTGGACCTGGTAAATTATTTGTATATACATACATACCATCATTCCAATATGGCCGCATCATGTTGGAATTCTGGTTACGGACTACGGTTGTGATAGGCTGGCTGTGCATCTCAACGGAGATAGTCCGTAATTGTGAAAACACTGTTAGCAGCTTGCTGAGCTTCTGTGTAAATAAAGGTGGGTAAGCCAGGTTTGCTGCATCACAGAGTTGCTTCATTGGCGGTCATATAGCTCCACTGCCTACCAGGCCAGATGAGAACTGTATGCTGAGAAAGGACAATGATGTGACCCTGGCCAGAGCACAATTCATACGCCTGTTTATAGCTGACACCCAGGTGTCATTTCGTATTTCAATTTTCACCAATTAATGAGCTGGGAATATGACAAAAATCCATTCGTGTTTTTCTGACATTCTCTTAAATGCCGTTCAGAAAGTTGCACAGGGAAGATTACAATTACAAGGGTTTAGAAGAGGTTCAGTTATAAGGGAAGAGGAACGTATAGCATGGGTTTCAGATTTGAAAGGTGGCTTTCTGGGAGGCAAGAAAGGTAATAAAAATGCACAGGACTACCTGGTAGGATGCTGGGAGAAAAGGAATGAAATAATAGGTAGAAGGCAACAGGTTTAATTAGAATCCCAGAGTACAGAGAGGGGAGGGAATGGGAATGGTGGAAGCCCTTATAAGGGCTCCCATTGGGGCTCCCATGGGAAAAGCCTTAGCCTTAGAGGCGGGGAAAGGGTGTGTGAGGGATGGGTCCCCCCTTGGCCACCTGTGTCACACAGTGACACACGACCGCGGCACACAAGCGGAGAGCCACCGTATTATTATTATTATTATTATTATTATTATTATTATTATTATTATTATTATTATTATTATTATTATTATTATTATTATTATCATCATCATTATTATTATTATTGTTGTTATTATTATTATTATTATTATTATTATTATTATTATTATTATTATTATTATTATTATTATTATTATTATTATTATTATTATTATTATTATTACGAAATTTAAAATGCCAAAATGCTGATTTTTTTTAGACTGAAACCCCTTTATGTGAAAAATAGAAGGATTTAAAACTTTGGTCTGTTGCCTTCTGACATGAGCGATGACCTTCAAGAAAACAGCCGCTTGATGGCGTGTCGGAACTCTGGGTTACTGAAAACGTACAAGAAGGGATTTATTCCTGAGTTTAAGTATGCAGCCCAGCAAGCGAGTCCATAAAACCACACGGGACAAAGACCTGGGTAATATGATTCAACTGGCCAATATATTACCCAGGGAAGCCAGCAGATCAGAAACACTGTTGTGATTATTCCCACCATACGCGCCATTCGTTTCTGCTTCTGTTTTCTCGTGCGTTCTTCTCGTTGCTTTCTTTGCATCATCATGGTCTGTCCATATATGGAAGACTGACTTGACCTGGAGTTTCCACCAGATGCACTATCCTCGCAAAAGGCTGGGTTTGTATGTGCGTTTGCCATTTGTGACGCTTTACTGAAGTTTTCCCTGATTGATTTATAGACCAAGGCATATAATGACGTCATCAACACAATAGGTACATAATAAGCGAAGACACACGAAATGATAACGTAGGCTCCAGTCGCGTGAGCATAGTCACAATCTTGGTCGACGTCAAGTTTACCTGAGGATTGACGGTTAATAAACACAGCGGGAATCCACGCCAATCCAGCCAACATCCAGCAGAGGACTATGGAGGCTGCGATCCTCAGCTTTTTGCGACTTTTCATGTGTTTAAACGGGTTAGATACGGCCCGGTATCGATCATATGCTATAGCAGTTAAGGTATAAAATGAAGCTGTGCATGCCAAGAAGTCAACTGCCATCCAAAAGTCACACATGAGGACACTAAGTGGCCAGTAATTGTGCAGACTAAATGTGAGCATGAATGGATTCACAAACAGGCCCACGGCCAAGTCCGCGGACGCTAAGCTGACATACAGTAGGTTGGAAGTGGTTTTCAGGGCCTTGTCCGTCAAAATTACGATGATTATCAGTAAATTACCAACAACTGTGACGATGATCAGGATCAAGAAACCTGTTAACACCCCGATATTATGTCCTGACCATGTGACATCAAGCTCTTCTGTTGGAGACACACTTGAGTTCAAACTGCTTGTTTGATTTTGCCAAATATCCGACACATTTTGCACCGCCTGAGTTGTGCTGGTCATAATGCCCAACATAGGTATGATTGCTGGCAAGGTTTATTCGGACGGTTTCTATAATGTGAAACAGACTAACAATTAGATTAAAATGCAAGATATTGAAACCTGGGTATCAGACCCATTATCATTATCACCACGTTTCGGCGGTTAAAACCAAGGGAAGGACACTATCAGAACTTATTATACATATACATATATTATTACGGCCTATACTGATCCTGCCATTTGGGTCGAACCATCAGTCTGATGACAAAAGAAAAAGGAAAATAAAAAATAAAATAAAATGCCAGTCACCAACATCAGTTTTGTATACCAACCACGGTAATACCTTTATACATAGAATAGAAAATCTGACGAGCGCCGTGTCTCGATCGACAGATGTGCAGAGCCATGTCGTACAGAGCATGACATGAACTTAGTCACTTATTAGAAAAAGAGAAATTCAATATACATGGTATGGTCGAAACATTTCACCAGCCTGAACACGATGACCTTCTTGATTCTCTACACCACAATTATAGGTGGGTTGGCAAAGCAAGATGCCTTAATGATATGAAAATTCTGGTGGTGGACTAGGATTTCTCCTTGAGAAATCAATCGTTGTCTTAGGTGCTAATGTGTCAAATACAGCTGGTGATCTTTTCGAACGCCTATGGGTTAAAATGAAAATAAATTCAGAAGTTATGATGCTGGGTCTCACCTACTTTCCCAATGATAACATCAACAGGGACCTGAGTACGGCCCTTACAAATGAACTGATAGAGAATATCTGATTCAGTAGTTTTAAGAACTTTGGCTATGAACGCCTCTTATTGGGAGATTTTGACGGTAAAATATCAAATTTTAAAATGAACAACAAGGAAAGTTTTAATGGGACTTTATTGGAAAATATAGTTGAAACCACCGATTTAAAGGTCCTGAATGCTTCACTTTTATGTGAAGGTACTTATACTTGGCACCGAGGTACGCACAGATCCACTATTGACTCTGCTCTGGCAACTGATGAAGAGGGGTGTTTTGATATTTCTAGCGATCATAATACCATCTGTCTTAAGTTCAACTTAGATGTGTGCAATCAGAGTAACTCAATAAGTGAAAAGCCGGCGTATTTACGATGGAACATTGCAAATGTTAAAGACTGGGGTGTTTTTCAGCGGGAGCTCTCGCCTCACCTCGCTGACTTTGAATGCGAAGAATTTACCTCTGTAAACGACGCTTGGTTGACATGGAAGAGAATTATACATGATACGGCTACTGTCGTAATTGGAAAGAAAAGGGGTTAAAGTTGGTCAATATCTTGACAAAGAAGTAAAGTCGCTGATACACAGCCGGCGCATGGCCAGCGAGTTCTGTAAGTTTTGGTCTGGACAGACTACTTTTAATCCTGATGCAATAAGAGACATGCGGGAGGAATATTTCAAGAAGAAACGTGAAATTCAAGACAGAATATATTCCAAGAAAATCAAAGATAAAATAAGGGTTATAACTCTAAATTCACAGAAAGGGTCTAAGAACACTAGGGGATACTGGCGCATGTTGTGGCGCCTTAACAAAAATAATTCGTATCCGATCAGAATTCGTGATCCCAATAATAGAAATAGACTCATGGATGACCCCCATGAAATAAGCAAAGTTCTTACCTCTTACTGGCAAAATCTTGGTGGCCAGTCACCAAACGAAAGTCTGATGTGTTACTACGCGATTAGGTAAGCAAGCTATGTAATTGCACTGATAGCATAAATAGTCTTGCAGAGGTCCGTATTAACCAGGATTTATTAATTCTTTGTATCTCCAAGTTACAAAATGGGAAATCGAGCGGTTTTGATGATATTCCAAACGAGTTTTTTAAAATTTGGTGAACCTGCTATTATAAGTACGCTGGAAAAACTTATTAATTTATGTGAACTATGTGAGATTTTCCCGGATGATTGTTTAAGGGTATGATCAAGCCAATTTTTAAAGCTGGCAAACCTGAATCTCTGGATACCTATCGTGGCATCACTGTGATATCAAATGTTTACAAGGTATTTACAGCTGTTATGGAAAGACAAATTATGAAGTATATAGAAAATGAGGGTACACTTGGTGAATTACAAGGGGCATATAGAAAGGGCCGACGTCTGGAAGAGCAATTTTTTGTACTTAAGGGTTTGTGCAGCCTTAGAAAAGACGAGGGTAAAAAGTCTTGGCTTGCTTTTCTCGATCTGAGAAAGGCCTTTGATACCGTAAATAGAAACCGTCTATTCTGTGAACTTTGGAACATCGGAATCCAGGGCAAGGCATGGCGGCTTATGAGAGCATTATATGAAAGAGTTGAAAATAAGGTCATCTTTGGCCCTGTCGAGTCTGATTGGTTTAATGTAGTGAATGGTGTTAAGCAGGGATGTATTTTATCCCCTACGTTGTTCTCAGTCGTAATGAATGACCTAATCAATATGTTAAGAGACGAAATGTTGGGAATTCAATATAAAAACGGGATCTTGCCATCACTACTTTACGCTGACGACACGGTACTCCTCGCTGAAAACCAAGATCAACATGCTCGAAGTAGCTTACTCGTTTGCACTTAAATGGGGAATGAAATTTAACGCAGCTAAATCTAAGGTCATGGTTATTGGTAAGAGGTTAGACAATAAAAGAATATGGTTATTGGGTGACATGCTCCTTCAAGAGTGCAACATGTGCAAATATCTTGGTATTCAATTTTGTCAATTACTTTCAGACGCTAAACATATTGGCACCTATCTGAAGCCTAAAATGTCCAAATTAGTAGGATACATGTGTAGCATCCTAGCATCACACGAGAATATAAACCAGGCCACTTTTGGCGACAGTCTATGAAAAAGTGTTCGGATGCCATCAGTTTCTCATGGGTGTGCATTATGGCTCTGTAACTCCAAGACAAGTACGTCATCTATTCAGTCTATGCAGTATGCAGCTGCACGAGCTATATTACGCATCAAATGTACTCCTTCTATTACTGCTACATTGGGCGAACTTGGTTGGCTACCGTGTGGCCTCGTCCTGGATAAACTGAGGATTAAGGATTTTAACCGACTACGACATGATGTACCAGATACAAGGTTGTGTAAGCAAATATTTGATGACATGGAATCAAATTTTGTTAATAACAAGTCTTCATGCTGGACTTATTTTATGTAAATTAAACGTATTTTAGTTAACGTGGGCTTAGATTACGGCATTTCAAATAAGAAAGTTGACCTTTCCACGGTTTTCCTCATATTAAGTTTGGATAATTTTAAGAACAAGTTCTTCGAAGAAATGAATGACAAAAGTTCACTTTCCTTTTATAAATTCTGTAAAAAATCTACTTTAGCAGAAAAGTACCTTTTCTGCTGTGATGACTTTAAAGGAAGAAGATTGAAATTTAAAGCTCGCACTGGTTGTCTAATGCTTCAGACGGATTTGGCCCGTTGGGGATTGTCTGACGGGAAATGTAAGTTATGTAATAATGGGCAAGAACATTTGGAACTTTTCCTATTTACTTGTAAAGGTCTCCAAGACCTACAAACAAAATGTCTTCTGAGCCTGGAAACATATATTAAATCAGTATGCCCTTCTACTTGGGTGAGCTTTGTGAACGCATCCCCCAACACAAAAGAACATATGCTTCTAAGTGACGAAAACATGGATGGTGTCTGCCGGGTATTTTTAAAAGAAGCTTGGAAATACCGACGTGAACAGCTAGAAAATGTTTAGCATGCACAAACTGCTGGTAACTAAAGTTGTAACATTATTGTTTTAGTTTGTAGTTTTCACTTGTGTTTTATATGTATATACTGATCCATACACTGTACTTGAACGCACCGCGGATCACCCAGGTCGGCTGGTGCCCCCTGAGTAATGGGGTAGATTTCAATAAAATTATTATTATTATTATTATTATTATTATTATTATTATTATTATTATTATTATTATTATTATTATTATTATTATTATTATCATTATTATTATGATGATGATGATGATGATGATGACGACGACGACGACGACGACGGAGCCGCAGGCGAGTCCCATTTGTCAATCGAGACACAGGCACGAGATCTGAGATTCTATTTATCATATGTTAAAAAGCAAAAAGACAATAATTTAGTCAAGTACCAGCACATTTGTAAAATGGGTATTTGAAAAATTTAAAATTTTTGTGAACATTTCAGCTACGTACATAATTCTACCACACAAATTTTGCTGTTTGTGCAATGAGTGGTTTTAAAGTTATTAAGCTGTAAATTACAATGAATAGTAAAGGGAATACACAACTCTCGCCCTGATGGACGAAAATACCCCCTACAGGAAAGCAGTAGAAGCTTCTGTATCTGGTACAATATCATATAGCTGTATCTGGTACCTTATTAAGGTCATATGAGTGCAACCGTGGGATAACTACCAAAGGGGTCTGAATAAAAATGTCATTACAGTTTAAAACCAAATTTAGAACCTTGGCACCTTCGAAATGCAACTCCAAACATTCTATCTATCTATCTATCTATCTATCTATCTATCTATCTATCTATCTATCTATCTATCTATCTATCTATCTATCTATCTATCTATCTATCTATCTATCTATCTATCTATCTATCTATCTATCTATCTATCTATCTATCTATCTATCTATCTATCTATCTATCTATCTATCTATCTATCTATCTATCTATCTATCTATCTATCTTTTTCTTTCTTTTTTTTCTTCTTCACGAAGTTGGTCTGGAGATTTTCTCAAGCACTATTTTTTCTAAAACCACCAAGCTTGCTATGGTGACTGACTTAACAAATGAAATTGTGTATCTCATTTGGAACAGTCATGATGTTGAAAAGTATGCAAATTAGGGGCAATTAAAGTTTTAAAAGCTCCATACCTTCCAAACTGTTGCAGATACTCTATGTTTCAGTATGCATATATAGGTTTGCGACACCTGCCAATATAATCGACAGTATAGGTTGTAGAATTTCAAATTATGTTAACAAGGGGCTTTGAAAAATTTCAAAGCTGAATATCTTCAAAACTATTATACATAGACATAACATCCCAACTTCTCTTTACAGGTTTGTGGCAAAGCCGCATCCAATGAAACAGGAACCAAAGTTGTAGGATTTTAATTGATACAGGTGAACATGCTGAATGTAAATCTTTAATAGCTTCAAAACTATTATAGATAGAGGTGACATGCCTACATCAATTTATGGGTTTCTGGCTAAGCCCCATCCAATGAACCAGAAACCAAAATTACAGGCTTTCAATTTATGCAAATTAGGCAAATACACGAAATTAAAATGTTGAAAAGCTTCAAAACTATTATAGATAGTAGTTTCATAACTTCATCTTATAAGTTGGTGACATGGCCACATCCAATGAACCAAGAACCAAAGTTGTCGCAATTTACTTTATAAAAAATAGGGTAATACACGAAATTTAGATTATGTTGAACAATGGCAAAGTGTAGCATTTCAAACTGTTCTCATTTTGAAGGCACACAGACAGATTTGCTGTGAAGCAAATCTTCTTTTCTAGTTTTCTATTGCAACCATTTCAGAAAATCATGCTTAATGCATTGAGTTATGTCACACTTTTTGAGACATCTTCTATGCAAGTAGCCGAATTTAAAAAAAAAACAAACAAAAATCAAAACAAAACAAAACAAAACAAAAAAAACAACAAACAAAAAAGAATTGAACTTATTTTACATTGCAAGAGTTTAAGCGCATCTTGTTACTATTATTTTATAATATACATTTCTTAAGTTCTTTGAATGCTACTGACTTGCAAAGACAACAGCACGTGGACCAGCACAGGACTTGGTGCTATTTACTATCAAGCACTTTGCGTCAAAGCACATGTGCCTTTGAGAAGCTATGCTTCAAAGAACAATGAGTTTTGAAACTGTCATCAAACATTGTGGCTGCAGACAACTGTAGTTCAACGTTTTTATGACGATTGTACTGTTAGATATTGTCAGGGGTGCATAGCCAATATTGAAATAAAAAGGTTAGACACCCCGTTTGGCTATAATAACTCTTCCCTGAGTAGAGTTGGAACAGTGAAATGTTGTTTTTGGGGGGGAAGAGAGAGAGAGAGAGAGAGAGAGAGAGAGAGAGAGAGAGAGAGAGAGAGAGAGAGAGAGAGAGAGAGAGAGAGAGAGAGAGAGAGAGAGAGAGAGAGAGAGAGAGAGAGAGAGAGAGAGAGAAGAGAGAGAGAGAGAGAAGAGAGAGAGAGAGAGAGAGAGAGTACCAGCAGCAGACAATATTTGAGACGAATATACTGGTCTACCTAACATATTTTATCACCTGTGTGTAGCAAACTCTTTGAAAGAGTATTGACTAAAGGAACTATCCAAGCTCCGTGCTTAATTTGGTGTATTGCTCTTATTTATATAAAAAACAAAGGAGTTCCTGTATACCCAGCAAATTATAATTTGGCCACGCTGGTTGGGTAAAGTTTTAGTCGCAATTTGGAATAATATACTTTTTGATTGTTCAGATCTGCATGTACATGAAATATTATTGGAAAATCAGGTCGATTCAAAGGAAAACCCTACTCAACCAAGGACCATGCATTTTTGTTGAAGTATGTAATAGATAGTTTCCTGTCTAAAAATGATTTTTTTTTTGTCTTTCAACCGATTACAAAACAGCAAAATGTAGGTTCGTTTATAGGTTCAAGAATTAAAGGAAAACTACTTAATGTTATTTTCAACATGTATAGAGGTATTTTGCCCAGAATTTTACAAGGGCAATGCATCAGATTACATTATTGCTCATATAGGAATGAAATATTTTCAAAGCATATTGTGATAATGGCAAACTCACTATAAACACTGGTAAAACAAAAGGTCAAGAGGACCAACAGCTTATTATCAAGTAACAGAGCTCAGTAGCATATCCAGCAGGAGTTTTTTTGGTTGCCGACCCCGATCCCCGACCCCCATATATCCCTGTCATCAGGTGAAGTTTGCATCCACCGTAGGGTACACAGGTCCTTAATTTAAAAGGAGGAGTAACAAAATAAGAAGTTCAGCTCGGAAATAGCAAAATGCAATTTTCCTGTAATTTTTCTGCAAAATAACCTCAAATTCACTTCACTCTTTGTTGCAAAAAGCTTAAGAATATGTGCATTTTAGGTCTCAAAATGCATCATTTGAGGTGCGCAATTTCCAAATTAACTGGGGGAAGCATGCCCACGGACCCTCTTAGACTTTTGGAGCTCACATATACCTTTTCATATAAGTTGGAAAGCCAAATGTTAGGATAGGCCGCTGGAGGTAGTGGCCAAAGACAGTTTAGAATACATAGGATTTTTTTTTCTTGCAATGGAGAAAGAAAAACTTATGTAATCAAGTTAGGAAACCCATGTATGCTTTTATCAAGAGAGCAAGAGAACGCGATCTTCCTATGGACACACAGTCATGTCGTTATGAGTTAATAGGAAATGTGGAGAAACTACAGACAAAATTATTATTATTATTATTATTATTATTATTATTATTATTATTATTATTATTATTATTATTATTATTATTATTTCAAGTAGAAAATATTACAATTTGAACATTAGCACCAAAGCATTTTTTTTCGATCATGTGGAATGATCGAGAAAAATTTATGTAATCAAGTTAGGAAACCTATGTATCCTTTTATCAAGATGGCAAGAGAACGCGATCTTCCTATGGACACACAGTCACGTGGTTACGAATTTATAGAAAATATGGAGTAACTACAGAAAAATTATTATTATTATCATCATAATCATCATCATCATCGTTATTATTATTATCATTATTATTATTATTATTATTATTATTATTATTATTATTATTATTATTATTATTATTATCATTGTTATTATGATTATTATTATTGTTATTATTTCTATTATTATTATTATTATTATTATTATTATTATTATTATTATTATTATTATTATTATTATTATTTCAAGTAGAAAATATTACAATTGGGAATATTAGTGCCGAAGCATTATTCTTCGTTCATGTGGGATGATCGATCAATATGTTAGATCATATGTACAATGAACATACGATAAGGAAATTATGCACAGGAAAGGGCTCTAGGATTTGTCTTAAACGTCACATGCAACTCCTCCAGACAGGGCAGGTAACCTGTACCTTTATCTTTATTGATCAAAAAAGCTCTATATTGAAATTTACAAGATCATTACAT
This sequence comes from Hermodice carunculata, assembly GCA_964020975.1. Lineage (NCBI taxonomy): Eukaryota > Metazoa > Annelida > Polychaeta > Eunicida > Amphinomidae > Hermodice > Hermodice carunculata. The sequence continues at coordinate 20,037,636 of OZ026620.1, forward strand.
GAAACGGCTCCAGCTTTCTCTCCGACCTGTTTTCAAGACATGAAATTCCATATAAATACAAGGATGAAGAACGATTTGAGCAGCCTACTTACAAAACCATAACATTCGGCAGAAACGATACCAAGGGGCCAAGCTCTGGAGGATCCCATCCCTAATTATAGTAAAACAAACTACCTTGTCACAATTCAAAACTCTCATAAAAACATGGCTTAACCCCTCTTGCATGTGCTCTATGCAAGAGCAAAAACTAGAATGTCACTTCTATACTATAACGAACCGGTTGTGAATAATTTCCTTAGTCTTTCTTTCTTTCTTTCTTTCTTTCTTTCTTTCTTTCTTTCTTTCTTTCTTTCTTTCTTTCTTTCTTTCTTTCTTTCTTTCTTTCTTTCTTTCTTTCTTTCTTTCTTTCTTCATTTCTTTCGTCTTTCTTCTTTACCAATGAATTTATTCGACACTTTTCTCTGACACTATTGTACATAGAAACTCAAAACTTGGCATGATTGTATCTCCATACAAGAAATTGGGCCTTGTTATACAGAGGAATGAAGATGTTTAAAATTATGCAAATAAGGGGCATTTGAAATTTTAAATATTGAATATCTTCAAAAGTAAAATAGATAGCAATGTCATTCTCATTGTTCAAGAGGGTTATTGACCATTGCGCATCTAATGAATTTAAGCAAAAGTTGTAGCAATTCAAATTATGCTAATATGCAGCATTTGAAATTTTAAATCTTGAATATCTTCAAAACTATTTTGGATAGAGATGTGATTTCAATCTTTACTAGGGGGTTATTGACCATTGCGCATGTAATGAATCTAAAATAAAAGTTGTAGCAATTTAAATTATGCTAATTAGCCGCATTTGAAATTTTAAAACTTGAATATCTTTAAAACTGTTATAGATAGAGATGTCATTTCAACTTCTGTTAGGGGGTTGTTCACCATTGCGCATGTAATGATTCTAAAACAAAAGTTGTAGCAATTTAAATTATGCTAATTACCAGCATTTGAAATTTTGAATCTTGAATATCTTCAACACTATAATAGACAGAGATGTCTTTCAACTTCTACCAGGTGGTTGTTGACCATTGCGTACCTAATGAATTAAAAACAAAAGTTATAGCAATTTAAATTATGCTAAATAGCACCATTAGAAATTTTAAATCTTGAATAACTTCAAAGCTTTAATAGATAGAGATGCCATTCCAACTTCTACTCTCGTGTGATGGAGTAGCTGTCCATCGCCATACCAATATGCTGTGAAGACACACACACTGATTTGCTATGCAGCAAATCATCCTTTTTAGCTTTTAATAATTTTTTCAATTCGGGCACTGATCAGTAAATGCACCTTCTCTATTGATTTCTGTATAAGTCAATGGATATTCTAATGCTAATTCACATTTTGGACTTCTCCGAAGAAACCGTCAGTCAGGTTCACTTCAAACTTGGTGGCAATGTACATTGGGCGGGTGTCTACCAAGTTTGTTCAAATGGTCACACTTCAGTGATTTTCGGATTTTTATGATTTTTTCGCAAAATCTTTAAAAAAAGTTCTAATAGGAAACTTTAACATGGAAACTTCTTGCAATGGGTAGAACCTAAATAATTTTGGCCAGATTTGTGTCAAACTTGGTAGGAATGTGCTTTTGATAAGTGTCTACCTATTTAGCTCAAGTGGTCCTGCTCCGGTTTTTTTTTGTTTGTTTTTGTTTATTTTTTAAATGATTTTTTTTGTTTCTTTTTTGGGCAACCCCTAGATGTTAATTTGTTGAAGAGGCGGCACTGCAATTTTTTTTTCAATTCTTTTAGGAATTTTTGTGTCTTTTTTGCTAATTCGACATGCACACAAAAAGCTTCATTCAGATTATGCTGAAATTTGGTGGAAATTTTATTGTGAAAGGGTCAAAGAAAGCTCAACATTCGTTGGCATTGCTTTGGGGTCCTGATTTTTAACGATTTGTTCACTGTGGGTACTTATCGTTAGATGTACACATTTCTATTGATTACTATGTAAGTCAAGGGGGCTTGCAATGGTACGTAACCTTTCTGACTTCTCCAAAATTGCTCGCCGGATCTTCTTCAAACTTGGTGGGGATAAACCTTGCGTAGGTCTCTACAAGGCTTTATCAAATATTCACGCTTCAGTGATTTTTGGATTTTTGTATGATTTTGGGGGGTTCAATTTTTGGCCAAATTTAAAACAAATCTTCTCCAAAACCACATGGCCAATTGATTCAAAATTGCATACGAACACTTGAGGGCATGACAGTGGCAGTCACACGGTACATGGGTGACTTGACCTCATTCTGAAGGTCACAGGTTCACTCGGGTGCATGTAAATCTGCATATGATAACGAAACTATTTCAGTCTGGATTTTGATGTTTTACATGGTTATGATTCTTTTTGAGGGCCACACCCAGATAGTACATGAATGACTTTGACCTCATTCCCGAGGTCACAGGACAACCGACATGAAATTTACTGCTCACTTGATAACGTGAGAACTATTTTGAGTCAGGACCTTGATGTTGCACATGTTAATGTTTCTCTATGAGTTCGACCTTGACCTCATTTCTGAGGTCACAGTGCAACATACATCAATTATACTCTTCACTATAACTTTGAGAACTACTTGAACTGGGACGTTGATGTTGCACATGTCCTGTAGAGGTTAGACTTACTCAGTACATTGATCACCTTGATCCTATCCCGAGTTCACAGAACCACAAGTTTGATGAATCTTTAGGTTAACTGAGCATGGGCTGTTCACACAGCCCTCTTGTCAATGAAAATCTTCTGCCAAACTGAATATTCATGGGGGGGGGGGGGAGGGGTTGACAAGAAAATGTTCGACATTTGCGTTTGTTGTCTGCTTTGGGGATTTTTCATAGGGTATTTCAGGGTCTAAATTTTAGATAAAAAAAGAGAACCATTTTCATCGTTTTATTCAAATATTACGGGGACGGAGGGATAATCGATCCTCACCTGCCGCAGCTGGGCAGTACCCCTTACCGCACTCATACCCATGCCGGCTCTTGCGGTTCCTCATGCCTGCCTTCCCGCCTTCTTCCAAATAGGAAAATATCCCTACTTCATGTATTATGCAAGATACAGTTGCATGCCACAGACACTGTCATGCCCTCAAGTGTTCGTGGCACTTGTGTGGTTTCTTTCTTAAACATCTTTCTTCTGCGTTCCAATCCGTTATGTAATTTTTCCGAGGGTGGGGTGAGGTCGGGCGTGGATGAGGGTCGGTCAAATGGTATGACACATATCGTCAGCATTAATCTTACAAGTTTCTCCCGGGTTCATGGGTTATGTAGATTGTAACGACGGGGAGGGGAGAGGAGCGAGTGCGGGCGAGGCAGATTAACTGTCAACAGCGTGATGATAATAAGCTTTGTTTCTTAGGACCACTCTTTGTGAGGGATTTTTTTGGGTATCGCTCTTTGAGAACGCAAGAACCGGAAACAACAAAATCAACATTCGGGGTGTCCAGCAAAACCTGTTCAAGAAATTAAGCACCGTCTCAAGGTTACCGTTGCTGAGACGATACAAATAAATATTTAGATTGAATAACGGGCCTCGGTTCAGGATATTTGAAAAAAAAGTTACACAACAAAACGAGTTGCTTCCCTTGTGGGCGTACCAGAAAGAATCTGTGTGCAAACACAAGGACGTCCTTGTACCATGTTCTGTGGTTACTGTTATCGGCGTGGGGAGGCGAAACACTGAAGTCTCGCATGGGTTGTTGGCAATGAGGAAATTGCTGACACACTCGGCAGCCATGCACATCGACGATCGTATGCAGCTAAAATCACCGACGACTTGACACACACGTGCTTTGACCTAAATGTGACCACCTTGTTTCCCCCTGAAAGTTCTATGCTTGCAAATTCTTAATCACTGTCATACTTTAATTGGGGTTGACCTGGAGGGGAAGGTGTATTTTCATGTAACTTGTCAGAAAATCCTGTTTTAGGTGACAATTTTTTGTCTTGTGGAAACATCAATTTGCTTCTTTCAATCTGAGTAACAACAACAAGAAACAAAAAAAAAAAAAACAAACAAACAAAAGACAAAAACCAAAAACCAAAAACAAAAAACCAAAAAAAAAAACCACACACAAACAAAAAAACAAACAAAAAAACAAAAAACAAAAAACAAAAACAAAACAAAAAAAAACAAAAAAACAAATACAAACACACACACACACAAAAAAAAAAAAACGAAAAAAAACCCCCAACCATATTTTTCACAAGGCCAGTAATTTTCTATTTTGTGTGCGTCGCCAGACAAGAACGAAACCATTTCCATTTACAATATGTATGCCTCCGTAGTAGGCAATGAATCATGCGTTAACATGTTGTATTAGAATAAGGACCTCCCCTGAATTCAGGTAACCTGAAGCATAAAAGTTTTTCCGAAAATGTGGTAGAACTTTTTAATAATAACTGAATTCGAACATGTCGTGGACATGAAAACAATGAGTATTAGTGCATATTATATTATATTTATGTTGTGCAGTCTCTGTTCTATACTTAAGTGATTATGTGCCTTTATTACAACCTCTGCATTAATCGATTGTGAACTGTCATGTCAGAAAAGTAGCATACAAATATAACCAGAACACGTGCATTTAAACACTTAGCTACTTTATAAATGATTAGGCTAGGTGTGGTATGGACCGATAAATGTTTAGAATTATCAGATATATACCATGAATCCAGTTCACATATTGACTCTTTCAGTGCCGATCGCGTCTAAAGTCGATCTACTTGAGTCAAGCTGAATTATCATAAGAATCCCAGATTCGTATTCCTCGAAAAAAGACCTTTCATTCAAGTACCAGCATGCCTATAGTTCCGGAGAGAATACCCCAGGTCAACAGCTTTTCTCGGCGCGCATTGGGCGCCGAGAAAACTGTTGACTCCGTCTAAAATTTGGCACTTAAAGAGTGAAATTTGCCAAGTCTCTGGAGATCCACGGAGAAGAAACCAAGGACGTGTGATCAATCTTATTTTATTTTACATTTTTATCAATGATTAACAGAGATGCCTAACCATTTATCCCATACCCAATTTTTGCATGAAAAGAGATTTAACTATATATTACATGCTGAAGACTTTATAATGGCATCAGAAATAGAAACACTGACTTCAGACTTAAATAAGCAGTTACCGCAAAGAATGAAAACTTTCCATAAACATTAAAAGACTAAAGTTGTGATATTATATAAAACTGGGAGGAAAGTCGATGTAAATTTTATATATGATAATGTAAAATTAGAAATTGTGAAGCCACATTTATCCTGAATTAAAGTATGCATAACAGGGTCTGTTGATGATGCAATAAAGCTTTTATGTGATTAAGCTTATAAACGTTGTCTGCATTGAAATGAATGCACATGGAGACAGAGATGTGAAGTTGTATTTAACCTTTTTGAAAAAATTCCATCACAGACAGCACTATACATGTCGTGGCGAGGACAGAGCGTTGCACCCTCCAAACGTAAGCCCCGGATACAACCTTTACTTTACGAGAGATCACCCACCCCACCTCCCGCCCGCAAAAAAAGAGCAAGTAATAATAATAATAATAATAATAATAATAATAATAATAATAATAATAATAATAATAATAATAATAATAATAATAATAATAATAATAATAATAATAATGAAATAAGAAGACATAAACCAACAACCTTTACTTTACGAGAGATCACCCATCCCACCTCCCGCCCGTAAAAAAAGGCAAAAAAAAAAATAGGAAGACATAAACTAAAAACAAAAACAAAATTAAAAAAACAACAGCAACAAAAAAACAAAAACAAAAACAAAAAAAAAAACCAAAAACGAAAAAAAAGACAAAAAAAAAAACCCCAAAAACCAAAACAAAACAAAAAATTCCCCAAACAAAACCAACAAACAAACAAACAAACAAAAAACCAAACACACACACACACACACACACAAATATATTGCGCCCAAAGCGCAACGGGGAAAGCTGTTGACCTGGACTTTTATATTCCATGTGACTACAGGCATGCTGGTACTTGAATGGAATATCTCTTAACAAGGAACACGAATCTTGTACCCTTATGATAATTCACAGCAGTTCCTTCCATGTAGTTCGACTTTAGTCGCAGTTGGCACTCAAAGAGTATAAGCTGCATATGACATTCTAAATTCAGTAGGTCTACAGGTACTCTGGAATAATTACGTGTCCGAAAAAGCACAATTTACACTGTCAAGTACACTAGACTCGCACAGACTCCTATCGGTCGCAATTAGTAATTTTGTACGTGTCTTTCATTTATTTATTTATTTATTTATTTATTTATTTATTTATTTATTTATTTATTTATGTATTTATTTATTTATTTATTTATTTATTTATTTATTTATTTATTTGTTTGTTTATTTATTTATTTATTTATTCATTCATTCATTCATTCATTTATTTACTTGTTTGTTTGTTTGTTTATTTTATCAATTCGTTCTTATATCTATGTATCAATCTATTATTGTATTAAATCTATTTGTTTATTTATTCATTCATTCTTATACCAATCTCCGTTAGTCCGTTTCTTGTTCATGTATTTTAATGTCAATATGTTGTGATATGTGTTCAACAGTTAAGTAAAAACATTCAGTTAATTTTACACACAGTAATAACTGCAAGCTCTGCTGCAGTAATTTATTGTATTTAGAATAAGTTTCTGTCAACGCACAGTAATCCACTGTCAAAATTAAAGTATTTACAGGCAAAGGAGCTGTCCGTGAGCTTCGGTACATGCATTCTACGAAATCATTATTGTTAATTATTATCTTATGATTGTGAATAATTAGTGTCACTATTCCCCCTCCCTAAAACACATACACACAAGTACAAGAAATTATCCACGAATTGTACAGTGATATCAAAATTATTTCAAGTAAAAAATGTTCTTACCGTTTTCCATCTACTCTTATGCTGTAAATACTTTTCTTACTTGCTCATGTTTGTAATATACTGCATTCGAGAATCGCCCAAGAGCATTAGATCTTGTGTGACCCAACGCTGAAAACAGATACAACAAAGCTGATCTTTTGGAATAGTTGCCCAACATGGAGTTGAGTAACAAGCTCACCCAGGCAGATCGAAACCAACGGCAGCTGCGCAAACGTCCATACATTTTGGACAAGTATCAGGGGGAATTTCCACGTTTATAAATAAGAGTCCACCAATGTATATGTCAAACCTTTCAAATTAGTTCCGGACAGGAATAGGACCGTTTCCCTCATTTTTCCATTCCATTGTAATATGTGTAAATGGTTTCTTAACTTTTACATGACAAAACAAGATACGAGCGCTAAATTTCCATACCGATAGATTGCTGAAACTGCTGTACATGTGTAATAATGAAAAATGTAGAAAGGTGCAAAACCGATCACCGGTCTGTCGAAACCAATTTTTACTCCATAATGTACCGTACTGTTCTGCAATACTTCGACTACTGCCCAGTGGTGTAACTTTATAATTTAGCGAATATTTTGCCAAGTTATCCATAACCAAACATTCAGACATAGAATCGATTTTACCAAATCTTACGGCCTTTTACCTCTTTGTGTAAAAAAAAAAAAAAAAAAAAAAAAAAAAAAAAAAGAAAATGGTGTAGCATGCTTGCTAAAGATATTGTTTTTCTTCCTCAAAATTCCTGTTCATGATGAGGGTACAGTCACAATAGTCGGCCTGTATAACACAAATTGTGCACAGAAACCTGTGATTGTAATATAGACATTTGTGGGGCAAAATACATGATTTTTTTCCTCATTGCCTTCTTGGAGGCAACGTCATGACGTCACGCTTGACAGTGTGGTATACAGAGTGCCTCCTTCCCACTTTGACGTGCGGTGATGCGTTGAAAGGATCAAGACGCTGGTGGATCGAGCGCAGCGATAACGTTTCTGTGAAACGCACTTTGTAATCAGTTGACAGGCCATTTTTTTCACATGTGGCAGCAAAGCATGGACATACAGCACAGTAGACATCAAACCAGATGACGGACACAACAATCCCCTGAAATAGAGCCCGGAATGCTTGATGCTGTACGTTTTGTTGTAAGAGAGGTGCTAGGTGATTTTAATCGTCGCCAAAAAACTCATACCCTGCAATGCGTTCCCTCCATCATCCTCAGAAATTAGTCTAGGTCATCCATATGGCGCATCATCAAAGTTCCCCATGAACACACATTTGTGGCACATTTGGTATTGTTTCCCTTCTTTATCAATATAATGAATTTAGTGTGCTTTTCTTAAATGCTCAATGACCTTAAATAAATGGACAACGTCACACAATATACTACAAAATTTGATCATTGGCCTAATGTATATTTGATGCAAGTTTCGCAGTTCCATCTCATTTCATAATCCAAATAACGAATTCAGAGTACGTTTAATACCTATGATGCTAGTTCCACTTAATACCACCAGTGGCGCCACCATGCCTCCACACGTCAATTACTTTAGTCTGTGTAATATTCATGTAATTGCATATTGATGAATGTGCACAAGTTTAGAAGAAATGGTCATAACAAAACTCACACACAAAAACTCAAAATAAAACAAAAATCATACCCTAAAATGATTTTCCTCCGTCACCTTTGGAGAAAGTAGGTCAAGGTCACCCATATTATATAGTATCGGACCTCTCCATAAGGTACAAAGTTGTAGTATAATTGCTATTATTGGCCTTTTTTTTTTAGCTCAGCTGACTTGTCAGTCAGCTGAGCTTATGTTATGACTAGCCATCCGTCGTCTCAAGTCAGGAGTGAAATTTGTTTCATCAAATTGGTATTGGATGATGAATGTTGATGCTTTGGTAACTCTGGAATTTCTTTGCTGTCATTGCTGGGTTTGATATTTATGAAAATGGGTCATGTTTTTCTACATAAGTGTATCATACTAGAGACGTCCGTCTGTAGAACTTCAATTGTATAGTGAGGGCCTTGTAGAAGTCTGCTCCTTGCATTTGATATTCTATAACAGTGATTCAATCACTTACATATAACTTATCAGTTACATAATGTTCCAGATTCATAGATATCACAAAAAACGATATAGGCCGACTTTTTACTTTTGCTATAAACTCAGCTGACAAACTAGTCAGAAGAACCAAAAAAGGAATAGGCCTACCAATTCTCTTTTTATTTTTGGAAGAAGTGATAAAATTTGGATTTTGAGTGGTTGGGCCTATACATATCGGAAACACTATAGTCTGTATTTAATGAAGAATATTTCAAAGGCTGAGAGTACTGGTTTAAAACCATCAGTTGCCTTTCGTGGGTGACTGCCTGTCTCAAGTCAGGAGTGAAATTTGTTTCTTCACATTGGTATTGGAAGATGAATGTCGATGCTTTGGCAACTCTGGAATTTCTTTTCTGTCATTGTAGGGTTTGATTTTGATGAACATGGGTCATGTTTTTCTACATAAGTTTATCATAATAGAGACGTCCGTCGTCCGTTATCCACAATTAATATTTTCGACTTCTCAAAAAACGTCAGTCAGATTCATTTCAAACTTGGTGGGGATATGCTTTGGGTGGGTTTCTGCCAAGGTTGTTCAAATGGTTACGCTTCACTGATTTTTGGATTTTTTATGATTTTTTGTTTTAGGTTTTTGGGGAAATACTTAAAAAATCTTCAGCTGCGAAACCGCTCACCCAATTGCTTTGATATCACACTGGGACACTCCCCGGGACTCCTAGTTCTGAATTTGTTCACCAGGTTTTTTTTTCTATTTTTCTAATGTTTTTTGTGTGGTTTTGCAATTTATGACTTCTCCAGAACCGTCACTCATATTAAGCTGAAACTTGGTGTACATAGTTCTTGTGGAAGGGTTCAACAAAGTTGTTCACTAGGTGGCGCTGCTGTGGATTCCTGATTTTTAACGATTTTTTCCAATTCGGGTACTTATCGGTCAATGCATCTTTCCTCTTGATTACCATGCAAATCAATGGGCATTCTAATACTAATAAACATTTTCGACCTTTTCTCCAAAACTGTCGTCCAGATTGACTTCAAACTTGGTGGCAATGTACCTTGGGTGGGTTTCTACCATTTTGCTCAAATGGTCATGCTCCAATAATTCTTGAATTTTTATGATTTTTTTGGTACTGTTTTTGGACAAATCTGACACAATCTTCTTCTCCACAACTGCTCACCCAATTGCTTTGATATTATATAAGAACACTCCTAGGGACTCTTAGTTTTGAATTTGTTCACCAGGTGGTGCTGCAATTTTTTTCATTTTTTTTAATGAATTTTTGTGTCTTTTGTTCGGTTGTCACGTCTCCACAACCGTCTCTCAGATTAAGTTGAAACTTTGGGGATATGTTCCTTGTGAAAGGGTCAAGCAAAGATTTTCACTGGGTAGCACTGCTGTGGATTCCTGATTTTTAATGGTTATTTACAATTCGGATACTTATCGGTAAATGCACCTTTTCTATTGCTTACTATGCGAGTCAATGTACTTTCTAATGGTAATTCACATTTTGGACTTCTGGAGAAACTGTCTTGTCAGATTTACTTCAAACTTGGTGGCAATGTATCCTGGGTGGGTCTCTACCAAATTTGTTTTCAAATGATCACCCTCCAGTGATTTTTGGATTTTTTATGTTTTTTTTTCAAAAATCTTTAAAAAGATTCAATAGGATAGTCTAACATGGGGATTTCTTGTAATGGTTATTCCTTAAATAATTTTGGCCAGATTTGTGCCAAACTTGGGAGAGATGTACCTGTTATAAGTGTCTATCTACCTTGTGCAAAAGGTCATGCTCCAGTGATGTTTGGATCTTGACCTCATTCCCAAGGTCACAGGACAACTGGCACGGAATTTACTGGTCACTTGATAACTTGAGATCTGTCTTGAGTTAGGACCTTGATGCTGCACATGTTAATATTTCTTTACGATTTCATGCTCAGACATTATATGAGTGACTTTGACCTTGTTTTTGGAGTCACAGTGCAGCATACACGAACTTTACTCTTCATTATAACTTGAAAACTACTTGACCTGGGACCTTGATGTTGCACATGTTAATCTTCATCTATGAAGGACAGACTTACTCAGTAGATGGGTAATGCCAGTTTTTCTTCAATATTTTTTGCGGATGTGTTAATATTATGACAACACACACACACACACACACACACACACACACACACACACACACACACACACACACACATATATATATATATATATATATATATATATATATATATATATATATAGAGAGAGAGAGAGAGAGAGAGAGAGAGAGAGAGAGAGAGAGAGAGAGAGATTGACTTTACCTTGATCCTATCTCAAGTTCACAGAGCTGCAAATGTGATGAATGTCTAGGTCAGCTGAGCATGGGCTGTTCACACAGCCCTCTTGTATTCTCAACATGTCATATTCGGTGTTTTTTCTATGTCCTTAATGTCCTTGAAAAATAGGTCAAAATCATCCAGAATTGAATTGAATTAAGTCTTTGTGTTAAAGCACATTTTTTGCAAATTTTGAAGTTCCATCTCAATTTATAATCAAAATAATGAATTTAATGTAACTTTAATACCTGTGATGCTACTTTCACTTCATACCACAAATGGCGCCAACATGACACCACACGTCACAGATTTTGTCTGCATAATGATTTTGTAACGGTATATTGATACATGTGCAAATGTTCAGACGTGACGGCCATAACCAAAATATCATTTCCTGAAATGTATACAGCCTCCCGTGACCTTGAGAAAGTAGTTCAAGGCCATCCATGTCATGCAACATAAAGCTTCTACATATGACACACATCTGTAGTACATTTGGTATCATTAACCTCTTTCTTTCTCAACATATTGAATTTAATGTGCTTTGAACACCTTTTAGTCCATATCTTTGGTAATACTGTATGTGGCGCCTCCCAAATCAATGCGTTGTAGTCTTTTTGCGTGATTAACATCCCTACCAAATTTCGTCATAATTCATGAAGATCTCTTCGAAAAACTGCATTGTCAATATTTTCAGTTTGCCCCATACATTACGTAATACAATAGGTGGCGCCACCAATATCGAAATCAATCTAGATATTTATACACTTGATCAGTCCTGATTTTTATGGGGTTAACTAGAAATATGTAGACTGTACTGCGTCCTCAAGCAAAAGATTTGGGGATAGACGGACAGACATGCGTGAGCGCAAAAGCTCTGCAACCTATGGTCAGCAGGGTAATTGAAACACAGTATATCACTAAAAATTTAAGTTGTGCCCGTTAGTGCGATTCAAGAGTAAATTATGATGTGTTTAAAATTAAATGAAGCCAAAAAACAAGCATCTTCCAAGAGAAACTTCCAAGTATCAGAAATACAAACACAGATAACAAAAAAATGTACATCCAAACATGAAGCTCAGGACATCACCATTAAACAAAGTCCCAAGGTACATTTTAAAATGTAGACATAATAGAAAAAAGACACGAGATATTACGAAAACGCTTGTCAATTGAAATGAGTTTCTCCTTTTTCCCCCTTGTCATGTACCTATCTAGGTACTTGAGTGCTTATTATTGGCTATATGTTGTAAAGTACCAGGGTCATTTTTTAGTAATCAGCGGTATTCACAATATGAAGTAGCAGTTTCTGCCGGTACTTGTCCAAAAATCATGGGGACCTATTAAAACTTGGACAACTTGTTTCCGGAGTATCAATACATGTTCAGATGTCGCTGGGGAAATTCCAGGAGGTCTGATACCATATAAGTCCAAAAGTTCCCCGGGTGTGGTGTGCTAAAGCTGCTTTGATCATATTGCATCATAAAACTAACCTGCTCGAGTGGTTTTGTACTGGGGGAAAGGCAGACAGAACAGGATACTCATAAAGCTGAATAGAAAGCAAAACCATTGTGGCTATTGCTTGCACCATTCACATAAGATCAGATTTTGAGTCTGACGATTTGAGTCGATGTCAGCTGAGAGTTGTGCGATTACAATTGGCTTTGCATGGAGAAAGTTAAATGGCTCCGAAGGAGTTTGAATGCGCTGTCAATAAAAATCGACATATTATCAATATAAAATTCGACATGTTTGCAAAATAAAATTTTAGATAGAATTTTCCGACACTATTTTTTGTAGGTAAAAATGACTAGAAATCCTTAAAGTGTATACAAATTTTAGGTACCCATGGTCCATTTCGAGCTGCAGAGAAAGAGAAACCTTCAGAAATTCAATGGAATTCTTTGTTCAATTTAAACTGCAATTTGAAAACTGCTATTATATACAAGGTAACTTAAAATTGAAGCGGGGTGCTGCGTCCTGCTAATCTCCATAGCATGTGAAAAAGAAGGGGTTAAAGTAATATTGCAATGAATTGGACAAATTTAATGCGAATCAAGCATGAGAGTGGATAAATTTCCTGAACATTGAAAATTTTAAAGTTCACGTGAAGAAAACAACAAAGTCGGAATTGATATGCAATTTAAATTGAAGGTATTTCCAATAAATGCAAATGTCATGTTAATTTAACCAAAGAAAATGTGCTGCAGAGTGGACAGTTATAAGCAGCAGGTTGGAATTGATACACATTTGAATTTAAGTTATTTCCACCAAGTGCAGATTTCATGTTGATTTCACCAAAGAAAATGTACTGCAGACTATAAAGCTACAAACAGCAAGTTATCATGGAACAGAGAAAACAGCAGAAGATATTTTTTTTGTACTTTAACATTTGGTGAGAACAATCAGTATTTGCTGGATTTTCTGGATGGGATCTAAATTTCTTTCAACGAAAAGGCGTTCAAATAGAACACAAAAAATAATCATGTTGCATGCTCAAAATATTATGCCTTTTTCCGTGAAAAAAATCTGAATTCTAAACACTAGTCGAACTTCCGTGTGTTCAGATAGCTACTTTTACCCGTAGCGCAAAATAATTACTTGGTCGTTTGGAAAACGCCTGAGAACATTATTGCAACTGGTAAGCAGTATGTGATGACGTATAATAGAACGGTAGATTTTTTTTAATGTTACGATTGACAAGTGATACGAGTCAGCTGGTAGTAGTCCGAAAGCACCAAGGCATGGTCGACACACTTTTGCGCACGGTGACAGCGCGTGCTTCCTGTGTCACGTGACGTTTTCAACCAATGAATGAAGCCGGTTTTTCATCCCTTAGAGTCTCCACCGGCAGGAAGTGCACAGCACTGGAAAGTTACCTGCAGTTGCACCCAAAGGCAACATGCTACATTCTTCTTGTCCCAGGCAAGAACAATTTGGATCCCACATGTTTTTGCACATTTTCAAAAGAGTTTATATTTTGACGAGGATGAAAAGCACACGTCATCCATTTTAAAACAGGCAATATAATAGCAGCGACCGAAGGGAGCCTACTGCCACAACACGTGTGTATATATATATTGAAAATATAACTATTTCTATAGTAAATCCATAAACCCAGTACCATACCGTAACTTGGAAATCGGGAACTTCCGGTCTACGGCAACGAACAATCCCTGACAATTGGATGTGCCACTATGCATGATGGTAGGCCTTAAAATCTCTCCCTTTATCCACAATCTTGTTTATCATCACTTTTTGAAAAAAAATATGGGAAGGGACGGAAGATTATATTTTTTATCTTTTATCCATGATTTGTTCAAATGCAATCATGAATATGCCATCTACATGATGATATTTTGCTCATTTTAACAGTTTATTACTTTAAAATGTGATAAATACCAACTTTCTTGCCTTTGCAGCACTGCAACACCTTTGTGGATGACAATGGTAAGAAGAGACTTACAGCACAATAACAGATCTTTAAGATGTTAAAGTAATTTTAATGCAGTATTGTGTTCTCATATGACGTACCAGAGACACAACTGCTCATGCTTATGTAATTTGGTAATGACTTTTGATGTTATACAACCAGGTCCAGGCACGAAATAAGCGCTAGAACATGTTTCTGACTGTAACTAGGTATCCTATCTGTCTACCTGCAAAGAGACGTGAGAGTCATTTAGTATCCTGTTTTTCTCTTGAAACTTATATCTGGTTACTTTTACTTGTGCCGTTTGAGTCTCTTTGCAGGGAGAACAAGAAGTAGGATAGTAGTCATGCAATATATTCAGATTGTCTACTGTATTACAGCAGAATCAAACATCCTCATGGCCCGCTGTATAGTAGGCCTTTTTTCTGTGAGTTGTTTGCAGTCAAAATTAGCTTTGATAAATAATAATATTAATCACCATTAACTTGAACCGGAATTAACTGAACATCGACCTTGTTTCTCAAAGTTTAAAACTTGTGTGATTTTAAGGAAAATAAAATAAAAAGTAGGGGCGGTGAAAATGAAGGGGCAGGCGGTGATGATAAACAAGAAATTTTCTATGGGGCTTAAAAAATGGCGTTCCACACAATACACATTCGAGTTGCCCGCATATCCTACCCCAATGCCATGCGCGCTGCACGTTCCTGTGAAGATTTTTGCACACGGCACGCAACCTGAACTCCCCGTATAATGACGCATTGGACCGTGGCGTCATGATAATTGTTGCGCTAGCCACACCGGTGACCTGGTGGGCGAGTAGCATTCTTACCAAAAGGGGGCAGGATCATGCCCAGGTGACGCTGTAAACGACATATTTCAGGATTTGGCTGCCGATTTGTGTTAAGTTGCATTGTTACTGCCTTCGGGAGCTCTCACTGGGTGGACAGTTACATATTAAGATTAAAGATAAAGAAACTAACACAACAATCGATATAATAATAATTTTGATGATTCTACAATTTGGAAAAAATTGTCTAGAGGTGGTAATTTTCACTCTTTTTATAATTCCAGGAAACATTTGATATTATTTTGCACACAACCTGTAAGCCTTTTGCTCTGTCGCAAGTTATAATGCATAAAGGACCTTCTTGGTCCAGAATTGCTGGAGAAGTGTAACAAGTATGTGTGACAAAAAGTCAACAATACAGGAATACAGATATTTTGCTTGAATTTGTTACGTATACGCATTCATACATTTAAAGTGTACGGAACCTTTAATTGGTGATTTGCTGGCACTTTATCTTGAAATTCCCTTCTAATCAGCATATATCAACCGCCCTTTCCACAACTTTTAACGAAGTATCTAATAGGGGGAAACCGCTTTGGAAAGGGAGCAATATAGACCACCTTTGTACAGTAAGAATTATATGCAACTAACCTGCACATCTTTAAATGATGTAATGCATCCATTTTTTCGGCAGTGCAAAGTGTCATTGTTGAATCACGACGATTTATCTCATAACTGAATATTTACTTTTTTTCTGCATGTAATGTCGAATAAATGTTAGATGTCGTGACATTTATGTATCATAACAGTGTACCTTTAACTCCAGTGCACAATCCTTGTTCTCATGTTCCCCACGCTGTTGCACCATTGCGTAACTTAAAGTTCTCTCTCGCCAAGCACTTTATTTTTTATGAAAAGTGAAGGAGTTGAATTTTTATAGAACTTTGTAAAACAAATGCCTTTGCAATAATGCAATGTACACTTTATTCACAATTTTATTTGCGGAATTGCATCTCACTTGGTGGCCGCTCTCGTGAAACATCGCTACTTTCCGTCATAGTTTGACCACCGGGGTCTGTGACGTCATTGAAGGGCGCTTCGACACCAACTCCGATTGTAAACCTTGTTTCGCGGCAGTGAATGTCCGTGCGCTCACGGCTTACTAGATTAAAATGGGGATGCAGACAGGATACTGTTCCGGCTTGTCCAGTCTGAACTCATACACCTTGGTGAACCGATATTGGAAGGAGCCAAGGGCTACGACAAAGTCGGTCTTTGCTGGTACAACTGGGGCTGATGGTGTCTGTGCCCACACCGATCAGGCCGCAACTGCAGTGTTCCGGAAGATGACCAAAGCTGGCGCTTAGGAAGTTTAGACTGGTAAGGGATGGTTTTCAAAAGTCAGTGTACGAAAATTACTATATAAGTGACTGGTTGGAGTTTAGGTCCCTGAGTACTGCCCGATTATGGTCATTATAAGAAGGCGGGCCATTTATTCTATCGGTGATTTGCTGTCATGTGTGCAATTGGCTTCGCTCACTTCAATGACGCTCCATCCTCTTTTTGCTGCACAGTGCTTTACTTTCTCCTATTTATTTGCGAAAAGGATTCATGTACAGGCACGTCTTTGTTCCCGATGTTTTTGTTTTTTATTTTATTTTATTTTTGTTTTGTTTTTTTGTTTTTGTTTTTGTTTTTGTTTTTTGTTAGCAAAAAATATATATTTATACCAAGTAGGCAGGCATCTTGCAGGGTTTCCAATACCGGCAGCATACTCTGCACGCTAAGAGAGACAAAACAGTAGCACTTCCTGCTGTGTGGCTTATTTGTATTCAAGCTGCGGTCAAGTGCTTGTGTATTCCTCTATCCGTTGAAACTTGCGGCATGCTACAGTAGTCATTATCAATCCGTTTAGTCATGCACTCAACTCACAGATTTATTTTAATGCGACTTTTAACCTTCATGTGTCTCAAAAATTGTTATAAATCAGTAAACAGAATAAAACTAAAAGCCTGCTGCACGCAGGCCTATCATTTCAAATTCAACTGGTTTTGAGTTGAATTTACACTGTCTTAGCGTGCAGCCTACACTGCCAGTATTGGCTATTGGCAACCGCACAAGATGGCCTGTCATTAACTTCAACCGCTCACTTATATGTGAATTTTCGCACACTGACTTTTGAAAGGCATCCCTTACAAATACCAGTAGAAACTTCACAATTGCCAGTTTTGATGATCTTCCGTGGCAACTACGGCAAGGCATGGTCAGTGCTGGGCACTGACTCAGCACCAGTTGCACCGGCAAACTCGGCCGGCTTTGTCGTAGCCCCTGGTCTCCTTCTAGCAAGGCTGAATTTCTGTGTCCTTCTCCCTCCTGACCCTACATCTTTCCCCTCATACTCAGTGGAGTCCTCTTCGGAAAAGGAATAGCTAAGACTGAGATCCAACTTACTCTCTGCGTCGCTTATGCTTATGCTATCTCTGAGCTATCAAGGAGGCTACTCGTGCAGCCTCCTTGATGCTATCTTCCATGGTGTGTCATTGACACCCTTCCGTGACGTCACGACCCAGAGACCGCTTGATGGATGGCCAAAAAGGTGCGAACTTTTCAACTTCGGGTCCGTCGTGGGCAACAAAATATAGTTATTTTCCTGTGTTAAAATGGCCGATTTCTTCACAAAAGTGCTATAACACTCCAAGTCTTTCACTTTGAACAGAAGTAAATGTTTTGGCTTCTGGGAGCTTTAATCATAAGAATTTCACGTTTCAGCTCATCCGCCAATTCAATGAAGCTGTCGTTTAATGCCCGCATTGGTTCTGCACGCTTTAACTTGTAAGTGGGTAGACAATAGAGAGTTATGGTTTTACCTTACGCGAACGTCCTACTTACGAGTAGCATGTAAAAGTATCACGTAATTATTTCGGCCTGACGTGGTCATATCGGGTTTAAGATCCAACGGAACGCGAGCAACCCTGCTTCTCTTCAGCAATATATTAAGCAAATAAATAAAGCTGTTCAAGCAAGATTTTAATCGTCAAACTGGAAAAGAAGATTTGCTTCACAGCAAATATGTCTGGGTGCTTGCAAAATTTGAATTATAGAAATGCTTTGAAAAATGTTTATTGCTGTGAATCTGAAGCAGAATAACACAACTATCTGTAATATGCTGGAAGTGTTCAAGGCTAATGTCTAAGCTTAATGACACAAAATATACCCAAAGCATTGGGGGGGGGGGGGGCAACTACCTGTTGGTGCAGATAGACAGAAGAGTATTGGTCTAAATATATGGAAGGTATTTATTACTGGGAAGCTAATGATTAGCCCCTGTTTGGTGCATATTATAAATAAGAGCCGCTTTTTTAAACATTGCATATCACACACATACACAAAAAGAATTTTAGATAAGAACCTATCACAGTAATTCGTTTTAATGTCACATATCACTGTAGGTATGTCACAAATTAGAGCAACATTACTTTCACATATCATGTGTCGCAAATTGCCACTTCCCAATAAGGGCTGCGATACATGTATAAGCTTTAACATGTTTAAGCACCAGGTATCACTTGAAGTTCAATGAGTTGCAATTTACAACGCATTAGATGCAAGATGGAAAAAATAAAATACATTAATGCTCTGTCTAGTCTAAGCAATAAAATAGAATTACGCATATATTTTGTATACATGCATAAAAAAGAAAAAATCATGACATACTAATAACAATGACAGCCAATGTGCAACTGTTAAAATTATGTACACTTACTCCTGACAGTTGTGGCAGATCTAGTTTGAATTCCATTTTTATAAATTCAACTGAATCAACTTAAAATCAATTCCTTACTGCAAGGCTGTATGCTATAACAAAATGTACACCACTAGGAAAAGTTGTCAAAATATTACGTATCAATCAAAGGGGTACTCAATGTGCGAAGGATTTATCTGTTCAATTGTTATTATATGCAATGTTTGGCAGTTATCTATCATCACACTGTAATGAAAGGCCTCCTTTCCAAGCTATTGCATCGGAGAACCTCCATTCCAAGTAGAATAGAAAGCCTCCATTCCAAGTAGAATAGAAAGCCTCCATTCCAAGTAGAATAGAAAGCCTCCATTCCAAGTAGAATAGAAAGCCTCCATTCCAAGTAGAATAGAAAGCCTCCATTCCAAGTAGAATAGAAAGCCTCCATTCTAAGTTCAGTAAGGGAAACCGCCACTCCATGCTCTTTTAAATCATTCACCACCAAGAATAATTGTGCTGTCTCCACAGTGTGCGTCTAATTACGATCTGTAATAATTTTATGACAAGTAAATGGTGTCTCAAATGATGAAAAGTTTTTCCAAGTGTGGAAATAAAAGTGAGAGCTAATGGTGAGTAAGCTGGAAACATACCAATGCAACCACAAGTACACCTCAAATGTGAAGGGTCTACAATTGTGCTGTATGTCACATGCTTTGGAGCGCTTCAGAATAAAAGAGGGGTAAATGGATCTGCATCGTGAGACAAAAATAATTTTATATACGGCTTTATAGCAGAATATTATGTGGAAACAGTGTTAATGTATATGTAGTGCCACCTGTTATTGGATTTCTAACATATGAACATGTGACAAATATATATTATCCAGGAAAACCCATCACCGCAATGGGGTCCAGTAGTACAGCCATACGGCAACACCTGTGTTCTCTAAATGTTCACAGCTTTGGTGCTTTTTATTTGAGGCATTTCACTCATAGTCCAGGAGATGAGACACCTTTATTTATGTTTTCGAGTGCATTTTGTTCGAACATGTTTTCTAAGGCAGAAATACCTGGAGAAATCAAATCTGGCAGTCTTACAAGCTGAAAGTGGTCCATTTTCTTTCCATGCAGCTGTTTTGGAGGGAATCTCGCCTTCCAAAATTGGCACAAAATTAAGGGGTAGAGGAAATTTAAACGGCCATATCTTCGTCCATATTGCTAACATCAGAATGAGCTACCCCTCAAAATGTTTGTATTTAGCCCCTCTATCCAATAAAGCAAACCAAATTTGAATATGTTAATTAGTGATGTCAACAGGTCATAAGGTCACCAAAACGGGTCAGAGGCTATACCTCCTGGAGGCTCCAGAAAAAACACCACAAACTAGTAGAAACAAGACCAAAATGATTTATTTGACTTTTATTCAGTAGAAAAGATAATGCTTCACACATCTGCCTACAGTAAAACTTTGTAAAGACAATCTGCATTCTTTCAAACAAACTGATTCAAATTACATTGCTTTTTCATCAAATTTTGACATTTTCCACTCTGGTGCATTGCTTGACATTGTAAAGTGGTCCGCAGCTGTTAGGCTAACTTTCTGAACTACAGGATTACGCAAAGCTCGGATACATTGCTTATGGTCTTCACTGACCACTTGGATGATAGAGAGGACTCAACAGATGAAGTTCGGTACTTGTGAATGGGACTATAAGTTCACAATGACAACATCTCTAGCATAACTCGTTGCCATTTCCAAACACAGTCAGACTTGCTGCAAAATAATGGAAATATATAGCACCCTTTGATATATCAAGAAAGCTGAATCAAGGGTTTTAAAGTGCTTTATAAATCATCTTCGATTTCATAGTCTGAATCATCAGAGTCAAAGGAATTTTCATACTCATCCTGGTCATCATTGTCTGATGGTTGGTCAGCTGTAACGTGCTCAGCTATGTCTTTTGGCATTTGGTCCCCAACAAACCAGACTATCTGGTATTTGCCATCAGTTAGTTTCAAACCACACTGAGTAGGATCAATTGAATCAGATATTGGGTCCTGGGGGTGTGCATTTCTCCAAATCATAGTCACATAGTTTGTCCTGTTCAGCTTTTGTGAAAGAACTCGCCTGGATGGAGGAAGAGTGATAGCATCTGCTCCTTTAATTGTGGCTAGTGGTTCAGACTCCTTTCTAGGTGCATACTTCTCTCTGAAGATTGCGTACCTGGCTTCCCCTAGGTTAGAGACTTTTGCTTTGTTGTTGCCTTCTGAGATCTCTTTGCTTTCTCCCAGCTTAGCAAAGAGATGTTGGTAATACTCTGACGACTCTACTTTGCCAACCCCGTGTCAACAAATTTTTGGTCCCCCTTTCATATTTGATTTTTGTCTCATTTTATGTGACATCTTAACTACAGTTGTAACATTGATGATGTTAACAGTGCAAAATAGCAAAATTGGTCATGTTACACTAGACTAAAGGTAAAAGGTGCTGGTCACAGTGTTTTGTCAGCTCAGCATGAAAATAGATTCTGCGCAAAATGTTAAAATGTAGTCCTGAATCATGTGAATGGCATTATAATTGATGCGGAATTATGACCAGATGACTCGATCCTAAGTTTACTTTCTAATAGAAAATGGGAAATTTAACTTGGTGCAAGTATGTTTGCGATCTGAGTATAAAAGTAATTTTTATGAATAGCTGAGCTACCCAAACTACATGTACACATACTTCTGTAAAATAACTATAAATGGCTTTTAATTTCCAGTTATGTAGAGAGGGGCAGGGGAGGCTTTTGTTTCCCAAATATTTTGGCCACTTGACCCCTGGACAGTATCTAAGTGCCTCAAGGTGGATATAAATGAGGAAGAGGCTCTTTGATTCCAGACTATTGGGCCCCCTTTTGGTATCTAAATGCATTAAGTGGATCTTGAATATTTGGGCCCCCTATTTGTAAGTAAATGCCTTGCAGTGGATATAAATGGGGAGGGGGCCTTTTGGTTTCAGTATATTTGGCCCCTATTTGTACCAAAGGGTCCCCCCTCCCCATTTATATCCACTCTATGACACAAACAAATAGGGGGCCAAATATTTTGGAACCAAAGGGCCCCCTCCCCATGTATATTCACTGCAAGGTATTTACCAAATAGGGGGCTCAAATATCATGGAAAACCCACATCCCTGAGTCCATTCCAGAATATTTAGGTCCTCCCAGTATGAAAGAGCTTTCTTTAAAAAAAAACTGGTGTTTTATTGTATTTTTTTCATTCATATCAAGAGCCAGATATGCCGCGTATGTATCTCCAGCAATGCAGATAACCAGGAATCAGGGGGAAATGGAGACACTTGGATCTATACATGTGTGGTAGATTTGTGCTAAAATATGTGTTGCACAAATGAAAAAAAAAACAACATGGTGGAATTGTGAGATAATTCCTAGAAGGTATTTGGGGGGGGGGGGCAAATGTTTGCAGGGAGGCCCAGGGAGACGTTCGGCAAATGAATGGGCCCCTGGGGGACCATCCGTTCGGGGGGGGGGGGGGCAAGTATTCTCTGACACCGGTACTTGTTGATGGCTTATCTGACATTGTCCCAACTGACATGGAGTAATGCAGACTTATCAACTATCATGTAGCTTTCACTGCATCTATACAAAACACAAGTGCATAAAATATCACTGCATCTAGATACAAAACACAAGTGCATAAAACAAAGACTAAGGATGATACAAACAGCACATTCACGAAATAAAATAAAGGCTGATAACTTTCCTGCTCACCAAAAGCAAGCAGTAAACTGACTGGCTTTTCTACTGGACTATCTTAGGCCAAGATTAAATGTCTTTCCAACAACAGAGTGGAGAAAATGCACTGTCCTTTTGCTTACCATCCTCTTCGGCCTACTGCCTACCTAAAGCAAACAACTGGGACTTTACTAGTTAACTGCTAAAGTGTCAAAAACAAAAAATAATAAACAGATTAAGCCCTAATTACAAACTACATTTAACCAGACCTTATTTTAGGAACAGAAATGTGGCTAGACAATTCTAACAAGGACTGTGAAATTTTCCCACAAAATTACAACATATACCGCAAAGACCAGAATACAAATGGAGGCGGCATTTAAAGATAAAAAAACTGATAAAACGTAAGCAGAAACCATATAACCATATGCAGTCATCCCATAAACATTTCAATATTGAAATCTACAAGAAACATAAAGGACACACCCAGTCAAAGATACGAAAATCTTATTCTAAATATCTCATTACATTATCGAAACTAGTTTTGTGCAGAAAAACAGCAAACACTTCTGGTACATCAAATCCGGACAGAAAGACAATACAAGACCTAATTGCACTCGAGCACTGGTCAAACACGTGGGGCATGAAGTTCAACATCAACAAAATTTTGTTATATCATGCAAATCAATAGGACCAAATAACCTAAACACCACTGTTACCATCTATACCAACAACAACTTCGACAAGTAACACACAACCCATATCTCTGACTTATACTTAATGAAAAACTTAATATGTACATCACAAGCCGAAAAACACAGAAACTTGTTCTTTCCAACAATGGTCATTGACTGGAACAGTCTCACCAATCACCAAATTTCTGCAGAGACAATAGATACTTTCAAAAGCAGACTGTCTGCAACATGATACTTGGACTAATTGTCCTACACCCCTGGGAACTGTTACTCCAGGAAAAGATCTGCCCAGTATTTATACAGAACAGAACAGAACAGAACAGAGATGGGGTTTCCCCTCTTTCAGAACAATGCGATGTGCTTGAGGCAGGAATTCCCCACTTTCAGTTTCACAATGCAATGTACATGATGTACTTGAAGCAGGGATTCCCCACTTTCAGTCGTTACCATGCAGTGTACTTGAAGTGGGGATTACCCACTTTCACTATGAGAAGTTCAGTTTAAAATAAATTTCACTAACTGTTGCTTGTTAGGCCTAATCACTGATTGATACATAAATTACCCCAACATACGTAAATATAATCAAATGAATTGGGCAATATTTTGAAATATGTTCCGCATACATTTATCTTTGATAGGTAATGCACAAGGGCAGAAGATGTCAATATTTGATGTAGGAAAGAAAAACTTGAATCAGTTTGTTTTTAACAATGCAGATTGTCTTTTACAAAGATTTACTATAGTCAGATGTCTGAAGTATCATCTTTTCTACTGAATAAAAGTCCAATAAACCATTTTGGTCTTGTTTCTTCTAGTTTGTGGTGTTTTTTCTGGAGCCTCCAGGAGGTATAGCCTCTGACCCGTTTTGGTGACCTTATGACCTCTGTTGACGTCACTAATTAACATATTCAAATTTGGTTTGCTTTATTGGATAGAGAGGCTAAATACAAACATTTTGAGGGGTAACCTATTCTGATGTAAGCAATATGGACGAAGATATGGCCGTTTAAATTTCCCCTACCCCTTAATTTTGTGCCAATTTTGGAAGGCGAGATTCCCTCCAAAACAGCTGCATGGAAAGAAAATGGACCACTTTCAGCTTGTAAGACTGCCAGATTTGATTTCTCCAGGTATTTCTGCCTTAGAAAACATGTTCAAACAAAATGCACTCGAAAACATAAATAAAGGTGTCTCATCTCCCGGACTATCAAGTTTTATATTTGTCATTTTGGAGAAAAAAATCCATTAAACCTATGTTGAAATTCTTTTCTCACAGGGAATTTTTATTTTATGGATTTGTTTCATGAGCAAAACAAAAGAAAAACATGTAGCACAACAGTAAAATAAAGTCAGTTTATTGAATATGTTGAAATTTGTCCTGAAGGTCAAGGTTAAAGGCCGAATGCAGTTATACAATATTGGGTAGAACCTTATCTGAAAGACAAACGAGAATGACATTTGCTAACATGTTCATAAATTGTTCGCCAGGCTAAAACTGTCAAGATCTTCATATTTTGTATTTTTTCTGAGAGAGAGAGAGAGACAGAGCGAGAGAGAGGGAGAGAGAGAGAGAGAGATTGAGAGAGAGAGAGAGAGATAGAGAGATAGAGATAGAGATAGAGATAGCGCAGGCCCCCACCTTGCTACAAACACACAGCTGTGCAAACATATGCATGTCCAGTGCCCCCATGTGGCTCAGTCCATCACTGTGAGGGGGGCTTGCATATTCAGCGGACCCTGTCTAAAACCTGATCTTCACGCAATCAGCAGTGAGCAGGACTATTTTGTAGTCACAATGAACCCAAACATGCATCTCCCTTAATAGGGTTTACATGGTGATTATGAGCTTTTTACATGAAAAGTACTTAGTGATGATTGTTCCATTAAATATTTAGCTCTCGATGAGTCATGTATCATGTACTTTTGAGTAATCAAAAAAAAAAAAAAAAAAAAAAAAAAAAAAAAAAAAAAAAGAATATATTTAAACTAAACTGTGCTCTGATTAGCATTTTATGACCTGCGAAAATCCAAGCACCACAAGATTCTTGTTTTTGTTTGCCACAATTTTTACAGTTAAAAAGCCAATAACTAATAATTATCACATCAGTTAACGATTGATGCCTTTCGAAAGTTCAAAGACGCCAAAATTATTGCTCTTTATTTCGATAATCTTCAATTGTTAAGCTTTAGGGGCTCAGTGCACTTACAAAAATTAAAATTAGGAAGCGCTAGTTTTTGGTAAATATTGTGTATTTTACAATTTTCATCTGAACCCATTACAAACTAAACTATATAGTTTATGAAAGTGGACGTTTTGATGTATTTAAAACCACAAACAAATCATTTATGACTTTTCAGTCATTAATTTATAATAAGTTTTTAAATTACAATTTGATTTTCCATAATTTAAGTATGAATTAACAATTAACCCAAACACCTTACAATATAAACATTTGGTTTTTATCAAAATTGATAGAGCATATTGTTAACTTCAAATCTATATCTCATAATTTTTCATAAAGGGGTTTAGTTTAAATGTTAATGCTTTTAAAATCATATTCATTTCTACAAATTTCAATAAAATCTTAATGATATATAAGAATTTAACAAAGTTTTTTAAGAAATGGAGATACTGTTTTTAGACACAGACAGAAGGTTTGATTAGCCATTAAAAACTAAGATGTATTTGAATTCGTTAACATGACATTTTTCATTTTATGCACATTTTGATTTTTTTATTAAATTGAATTGAATGACTGATACGGTTAATTTCGAAATCAAATAATAAATTCAAATTTGACAAAATATTTCCTTTTAGAAAATATATACTTTTGAGAGTATTCCATTAAAAACGAATGAAATAATAATGTATTTCTGCATTAAAGTCACAGAGTGCACAAGCCCCTGTAAGCTAAAATGTCAATGAACAATAATTTACGCATTTGTCACATGTATCGCTGATAATTTTAGTTACATTTGGTTTCCTTTCTCTTTTGAGGTAACACACTTACATGTGTTAATTGGGTGCCAGTTATAACAAGGGCCATTTCAGGCACATGTGTGCCTCTAAAATACACCTGTAGTCTAAATGAGCGATCACAATAACTGTTTGATGGCAAAAGTATCAATCTTTAATGACAAAAAATATTTGTGTATTGTTCTATCACGGGGAAAGATATATCCTTCCCTGTTTTATAAGGTGGATGTTGTAGCCGAAATGATACTTAAGTCTGATATTTTTGGACAACAATACCATTGATGGACACATTCCATGTGGAGTTTGCGTCCTTGAACCGACCGTATTGTGTTTTTTCTTTTGTGTGAAATGCAAAAAAAATATTGGGACCAGTTTGGCGGCCTTATTATCATCATCATCATCATCATCATCATCATCATCATCATCATCATCATCATCATCATCATCATCATCATCATCATCATCGTCGTCGTCGTCGTCGTCGTCGTCGTCGTCATCGTCGTCGTTGTCGTCATCGTCGTCGTCGTCGTCATCATCGTCATCGTCATCGTCGTCGTTGTTATTACTATAGACTAAGACAAGCAGAAGCTGGGATGAATTTAATATGTCGTTCCTCGTGATTTTCCAAGTACCCATTTTGCTTTCTGATCTACAAATTTGGAGAGGATATGACGCCATTGCTAAAGAATGCGGAAAGGACCTTTGGCATTCGACATTTGCGTCGGAAGGAGTGGTTAAAATAGGGGATTCCGAGTGTTGTTCTTGAAAAATGGGTTGTTAACGTGCCATCTTAGAAATGTTTGTCAATCACTCGGTACTGACATATCTATTCCCTTAACTCAGAGCAAAAGGAGATCAAACTGAAAAAAACTTTCTCCTGGAAAAGCATCAGAGTCTACTCAGAAAACACTGAAGTAACGCGTTACCGTTAAGTATATTTCATTCAGACGTTAAAAAGTTTTATATAATTTCTATAATAGCTCCCGTAAATTGAAAGCATAGAAGCATAGTGCATATTATATTTGTTACAGACCACAGTGCACGTGTATACAGTGCAGGTATAAAGCACAGTTAACATCACCGAAAGAAGCTCGAAACTTATTATGGAAACATCGTTTTTATTTCAGAAAGGAACCATCGGATGGAAAAAATAACGGCAATATATTGTGGGTGAATTGACTAGAAAGTCAATGTGAAAGGCTGGTTGTCAAAAAAGAAAAAAATCTGATTTCCAAACATACGCTGAACTTCCTCATTTTAACAGAGCTTTGTTTATCCATAAGCAAAATAACGTGATCGTCTTTGGAAAATGCATAAGGAAATTGTTACAGTTTGTGGGCAGTATGTAATAACAAGACATGTCAGAACGGTTTAACATTTCGTAAGCCTTTTATGGCCAATCGATTGTAATGCAAATACATGTCATGATAGATGTGAGTAACCAGCAAACTTTCAGAGGTGAAAGTGGTCTTTGCTAACTTGCCTTAGGAAGTGTTCTGCTGGTGAAACCTTGCATGGTCCGTTTAAATACTTCCTTAAGTACTGTGCAGGGACAACCACCTGATTTTTGGACCACCCAAACACAAAATTGTTACAAGATGCATCAAGTACCAAATTGTTAGGGAGGGATTCCAAATGAAGGAAATTTAAGATGCAATTCTGAAAAATGTGCACGAAGTTGTGTATTTAACCATTTGCTTGACATGGTCGAAGTATATATATATACACACACACACAGACACACACATAATTGTATATATATATAAACATAAAAAGGACACGTGCTGTTGTCAACAACAGTAGAAGTATTCCTAGATATATATCATCTCTGGTAAATACTATTAACCCCGTAAGTATAGTTTCGTGTTGACAAAATTAAAGAACTCCTTGGTCGAAATCGTGAAAAATACGTACCCTATTCAGTATTTATCTGTTGTTCCATGGGTTTTACACAAGTTTGTTTTGATGCACACGAGGGAATCGGAATTAAGAAATCGCATGCTGAAATCCTGACAATTGTATTTGTGTCTTTTAGTCCAGAACCACCTCCTGGTAGTCATCACTCTATTCCGTTGTCCGAACTCTCTAAACTCCATAAGCTAAGCCGTCACTGTCTAACCTAGATACACATGGAAGTACTATTATCACGTTCTTCTGTAGAATTTTGACATAGGCAGTATTCGCCCAAATAAATTAAAGGGTCTTCCGCGGATACCTACTCCGAACATGTTTCGGAGCCTGTACTCATGCATGTCTCTCTGTGCAGTGGCTCCTTGTCTAGACTAAATATTGAGCAAAGACAACCCACATAATACTGAATAAATATGAACATGGCAAATGATGAATTAGCTAAATAAGCGAAGTTTTGGTTATACGTGCAGAGCATCAATATGAATACAGAATACATATCAAACCAAACATAATTACAATATATATAAAACTGGATATTTAACCATTCACTTGACCAAAGTTTAAAAAAGCAGAAAAATTCCTTTTGCCCGCGTAGTGGGGAAATATCTTAAACCTTGTAAACAAATGAATAGGTGTGGGTCAGGCCTAAGAATGCAGGAAACTTATACTGCAGTCCTGCAAAATATATAGTTAACTAAACATTGAACCCTTCGTCTGATTTAGTTCTGGCCTCCGCAAAATACCAGTGATAAATATAGCCCGAGACGGTCAACGTGCTGCACTCTGTCGCCATTCTATCGCAGCAAGGTTCTGCATTATAGCTAGAAAGAACTGAATACAATAAAATGTATAATAGTAAGTGCTTTAATATCACAAAGGATGACTTTTGTATGTGTATTCTGTACCGCTGACACTATTTTCGCATTAAACGAAGGAACTCATTTGGGGTGGTGTGGAATGGGGATGGCGGTTCAGGCTCGCAGCGGGGGGGGGGGGGGAGGGAGGGTAGGGGGAAACTTGGTCAGCCGTGACTTCCTCAATGCCCTGAGGCAGATTTGTTCATACCTTATGCTTACGAGCAAAATGTGGCCACAAAAAAAAAATGCAAATTGACTCTTGAGACTCGGTAGATTATTTACTTTGATCCCTGGATATAAGCATAAAACCTGTCAGAGAACTTCTTATTTTGGATATAAAATGCCTTGAAATGACGGACAAAAGCAATTTCAATTTATTAAATGATCTGTGATATTTTTTGTGTTTTGACACGAGGTAAAAAATCGTTGTGCGTTTGCATACGTTTCCGAAGTTTGCCAAAGTACGGGTATATCCAATTACCGCGCAGCGCAGGACAGCTGAACTCGGCCAGACAGCACTGCCCGCATGACGCAACAGAACTAGACACAGCAAGACACCCTCGAAATGTAATTGCAGTCAACGCGTGAACTTTGAAGAGCGGTTGCAGGCCCGTAGCCAGACTTTGATTATGAGGGTGGTTCCTTTTCAAAATTTTGGATCTTCTCTCGATACTGGCTTACCATACTCTAAAGTTAAAAATTCAGTGAAGCATGTGCCTACATGTGTGCTACATTATGCAATGTATTTATATATAGCGTATACACATATATATGTGTTTGCAATACTGGCCAAAGAAGCGGATTACACACACACACACACACACACACACACACACACACACACACACACACACACACACACACACACACACACACACACATACATACACCCCCCCACACATATATATATATGTATATAATGTAAATGCCAGGTCTTGGAAATACATTTTACAAGTACAGGCTACGTTGTAAATTGAATGACATACGGGCCTTTTATATCTTAGTTTAAAATCTTTAAAGATCACCGTATGCTCCCACATATATTTTACGATATTATCATATTATCATATGCATGAACAGCTGCCAGGTGACTGTGCTCTCTGGAATAAACCAACAAGACATTCATACCATTAAAAGTTCAATCACATCTGATGCTGAGAAAGGTTTAACAATATAAGGACATGATATATGTACTTATGTACGTACAATGCCCTGTAGAATTTTATTTAATTATTGTATCTTTGTGATTATTGATTATTGTTCCTGACACACAGGTCTGAATTAACCTCTGTAATGTGAGTCAGTTTATCTATCTATCTATCTATCTATCTATCTATCTATCTATCTATCTATCTATCTATCTATCTATCTATCTATCTATCTATCTCTATCTATCTATCTATCTACCTATCTATATGCATTTTTGTTTGAAACTGAATGTTATGCTGTCGTTTGAATATCTATCTATCTATCTATCTATCTATCTATCTATCTATCTATCTATCTATCTATATATATATATATACATATACATATATATATTACAAATATATATACATACATACATACATACATACATACATATTTATGTCTAGTCAAGTAAATTGTCTCGAAACGTCTTAAAGCACATAATGCACCGTAGTCTGCTGGTTTGCAGACTGAGAACAGTGGCGGAGGACTCGTGTTATATGACTTGCAGGCAACCTGTCCACTGGTCAGTTCTTAAAAAATACATGATAGCTGTTTGGACTTCACTTGCACGTGCCAGCCTATAGTAGGAGGTGTCTGTGCCCTTTAATTTGTTGAACGAATGTATGTATATGCACTGATAACCAAGACAACACTCCAGGCAGTCACAAGAAATATTTACATGAAATTGCAAAGGTGTGGGCAGCAGAGCGCCCCACTTGAATGTTGCCATCCTCTTCAGGGAAAAAGCGTGAGAACGGGCGCCCGCATTAAAAAACCCGAAGATTGTGACAAACCATGTTGGAACCTCGACCGTTACAAATTGACACCTGAATTGTAATGAAATGTATCCTAGACTATTTGCAGGGGGGGGGGGCTGGGGTAGAAGAGGGAGATTTCGAGGCTAATGTAAAGCTGGAGGATTCCGCACACTTGCAGACACGTCTTACTCATACTAGATGGAGAACTCAACTCATTGTGGATTTGAAATTCGGACCCAAAGGGAGGCAGTCTTGTGACGGACAACCACAAGGCGGGCTACTTTCATTCATATACTGTAAACGGCAAAGTGGTTCTCAGAGGTGGATTTTTAAATGAGGCCTTCAAGCTAAAATTCATGCCTCCAAATTGACTTTGTAATTACAGAAATTCTAACATGGCTATATTTGTATGTTAGAACACCAGAACAAATTAGATTTACTTTTATGATGTACAATGGGATATTATAACAGGGTTTGATGTATTCACTGAAATACTCGATTTTCTGTATAATTTTGACCAGAGGATAGGATTAGTGACCTTTAAATTGGTATGCAGGTACAACTCATCAACCTGGAAGATGTTGCGATTACATAAACGATTTCCAAATAAAAGTGTGCTGAAGTCTAACTTTTCACCTTGCATCTTTCAAAACAAGCGAAATACGGCCTAAATGGTCAAGTTTGAAGATCAAAACTGAGAAAAATAACAACAGGCTCATTACGATGACCTTAATGTTATTTCATGGAAGCATTGAGTTAGCAAAATAGGAGTAACAACAGGTACATGTGATCGAAAATGTTTGTTTATGACAACAGCATTAAGCTAAGCTTTTCCATCAAAGAAAATTCATTTTTAGGGCTAGGGGTACAATTGGGGTCACTAAAGTTTTCGTGTTGAGAAATATTTTATTGCCACAAACAGAAACCATTACCAACATGCAAGAGAAAAAGAAATGAAATGAAACGATATCTAAGCAAAAAAAAATGATGTTCATTAGTGTTTTGGGAGGGTAAGCGGAAAATGTCCAAAATCGCATTATAAATCCAGTGTTTCATAGCATCATAAATGCTTGATATTACAAGAACAGTAGCAGTCAGGAGATACTTTTTCCGCAGGCATACTTGTATGTCACAGTACTTTATATATGAACAATGACATAAGTATTATAAAATGTACAGATCCCCTTCAAAATGTTGCACCCCTAAATTGGCCACAGACGGCAACACAAAGGTAAAATGTCTAATGATCAGTACTGTAGAATCTGTGGTAGGCTGATTCCATTACATATATTTTTAATTCATATTTTGCCATCATAAAATAGAGTGATTTGAATCATTAATTTCGGGCATATATTTTCTCCTGGGTGTCGGATATTCGAAAGTGCTATTGGATGCAGACAAGTGAAAATCCAACATGACTACCCGCAGGTGCGGGCAAAGTCAAAAGTTTGGAGTTCATCATGGTTCTTGGTTCATTGGATGTGGCAAATGTGGCCATGTCACAAACCTATAAAATGAGGTTTGAATGAAACTAGTATCTGTAGTAGTTTTGAAGCTATTCAACATCTTAATTATCTGTATTTGCATAGATTGAAAGCTTAAAACTTTGGTTTATGGTTCATTGAATGGGGCTTTGCCAGAAACCCATAAATTAAAGTAGGAATGGCACCTCTATATATAATAGTTTTGAAGCCATTCAAGATTTAAATTTTGCATGTTTACCTATTTTGCATAAATTAAAATCCTACAACTTTGGTTCCTGTTTCATTGGATGCGGCTTTGCCACAAACCTATAAGTTGAAATGGCATGTCTATGTATTATAGTTTTGGAGATATTCAACTTTGAAATTTTTCAAAGCCTCTTATTAGTATAATTTGAAATTCTACAACTGTCCATTATATTGCAGGTGTCACAAACCTATATATGCACATTGAAATTTTGAGTATCTTTAATATTTTGGAAGATCTGGAGCTCTTAAAGTTTTAATTGCTCTTAAATTTGCGTACTTTTAAACATCATGACTATTCCAAATGAGATGCACAATTTTGCAGGTTAGGTCAGTCATCATAGCAAGTTTGGCGGTTTTTGAAAAAATAATGCTTGAGAAAATCTACAGACCAACTTGATTGTGAAGAAAAAGGGAAAGAAAGAATGAAAGAAAGAAAAAATGAAAGAAAGAAGGAAGGAAGAAAGGAAGGAAGGAAAGAAATAGAGAAAGAAAGAAAGAAAGAAATATTGGAAAACACAATGTCTGGGTTGGAACCCAGAAAAATTATACAAATTACCACGGAAGTTAAAAAAATTACCATGGAAGTTAAAGTTAAAAGAAAATTTGGCCAGTGTTTACTAATTCAGTGAAACTTCTATACAGTGAGCACCCTTGGGACCAGAGAAAAGTCACCCATGGGACCAGAGAAAAAAACCCATTGGTGAGAGAGTCAGCCCTTCTGGATGAGTATGTGTGCATGCATATGTGCAAAATTCATACATGCACATATATATGTTCAGTGTATACATATTTTAATTCAAGGGGATGTATATACATGCAATACAAACTGTCTTTCTGCCTTTATTACATAAACAAATTTTAACAGAAGCTGTCAAGAAAATACATATACATGTACCTGTGAACCAAGACAATAACTTTACTTTCTCAGTATTGGCTATAAAGAACAAACTTCATCTCACTGGTAACAAGAAAACAAAGACATAAAAGTGTCCACTGAGATGACACAAATTCTACCCTCCTTGGTCTGGCCACTCCGCTCTGTATATAGTCTATTTTTAATGGATGGTACACTTTGGCTTGTTCAGCCTAGAAGTCTCCAGCCTGTGTTCCCTTGGGACTGATAAGCTCAGCGGACTGACATTACCTCGGGCAAAAACAGGCCAGCTAGGACACCGGTTTCAGTGCACTGACAGGTCTGTGCAGCTCTAGTGGAAACTATAGCCTGCCTGGTACATATGGCAGCATGGAGTCAATCTCTTCTTGCATGAACAGAAAAAGATTCCTTGTATTTTAATGAGAGCCTCATTACACAGTTCTTAGAAGTCTCCCCCCAACCCGTTTTTTTTGTTTTTTTTTTTTGTTTGTTTTTGTTGTTGTTGTTGTTGCAAGACCCAAACCTTCCAAAGTATACATCTTGCATGCATGGATACACAACTGCCTGTGAGACAGGTTCAAGCTAATTAATTATGAATGCAAAATGGTTGCCTGGCACCATACAGGTCAAGCAATAGGTCATACAGCAGGCAGTTGAAGGCCTGCATGTGGTTTGGGGAGAAGGAAAGAAAGAAAGAAAGAAAGAAAGAAAGAAAGAAAGAAAGAAAGGAAGAAAGAAAGGAAGAAAGAAAGAAAAAAAAGAATTATTGGAAAACACAATGTCTGGGTTGGAACCCAGACATAATTATACAAATTACCATGGAAGTTATAGAAAGTTCAGTCGATGAGCTGTCTGGTATTAATAATGAACTTTTGAAAAGCTTCACATATTTGAATATTTGGCAATTTGACAGCTCATTACTACCATAAAGGAATACCTCAACTAGTCTATTGCTACCAATAGGAATAATAAGATAAGGGCTAACCCCCTGGGGCAATTTTAGGAATAACAGTTTGGAACAAAATGTGTCTCTGAACAGTGTAATTTGGGCAGTAAAGAAGAAAGTGCTTAATATCTTCAATGGGACAGGAGCAGGCACAAGATGGGTCTGGAAGGATGTTGACTTTGTACAGGGCCGAGTTTAATCTGGAGTATCCCAGACGTAACTGAGTGTGGCAGATGTTGCAAATCTCTCACTATGAAGGTAGAGGGACGTCATCAGTGGCCAGAAAAGTAGTTTTTAGTTTGGACTTAAATATTTGTAGGGAAACCGAATCTCTGATGCCAGATGGAAGGTTATTCCATTGTTTAATAGCATCTGGAAGAAATGAGTTCTCAAGGCACGTTGTTCTACATCTAATGGGGTGGATAGGCTTTGAATGGGGAAAAGGACGACCAGCAGGGAAGGTGGGGGGGGGGGGAACTAGATTAGAGGGGTATTAAGGGGTCAAGTTGTGGTATATTTTATAAAAGAGGACAAGTATTTACGTCTGTCTGCAAGAGTTGACCACCCTAGCTCATGTAATAAGTTATTATGAGATGTGTGTTTCAAGGCACCAGTGCATATCTTGGCAGCATTGTATTGAACCGATTCAAGGCGATCAGACAGCACCTTACCACAGTTGTCGAATAATACACAACCCTATTCGAGTATGGGGCTGATCATTAAACAATAGAGTTTGACCAGAGACCTGCGAGATAGTTTTGTACTTAAACCTTCTGAGTAATGAAATTCTTTTGCTAGCTTTATCGCAAATACGTGTGACATAGGCATGCCAGTGAAGGTCATGACAGGGTGATGCCTAGATGTGTATGATTATCAGTGTCAGGTATCGGAGATCCATCTATAAACACATGTGGATGGTGGGGCTTCACGAGTTGTGCAGAAAAAATGAGAGATAATGACTGAAGATCACTCTCCAGAGTCTCCTCCAGTGGTATATTAGAGACAGATTGGTATTCAGATGGAGTGATGAGTCGACAGGGTTGTTGACAATTTCAAGTGTGCTTGTATTGTCAGTGAATAGCCTGACGTCACATGTGAGATTGTCAACTTGATCATTTACATATAGTACGAACAAAAGAGGGCCCAGGATAGAACCCTGGGGTACCCCGGCCTGGATAAATAGCCAGGTGGAAGACTGACCTTGATTAGTAACTCTTTGCAAGCGATTCGGAAGGTAGCTTTCAACCCAGATAACAAGATGACCAGATAGGCCAAGCTGCTTAAGTTTAAAGAGAAGTCCATGGTGCCATACCTTGTCGAAGTCCTTTGAGACGTCAATGAATACCATTCAAGCCTCTTTGGATAAGTCAAGTCCATTGTAGATGTTATGAAGAATGTAAACAAGTTGGTTGACTGTGGAGTCATCTACCTTAAAACCTGAATTTTTTGTTGTTAGGAGATCTCTTACACCAAAATATTCGTAAAGGGCATTAAATACTAATCGTTCAAACACTTTAGAAACATTACAGAGTAATGATGTTGGCCTGTAGTTACTTTGTATTTGTCTGTTGGATTTTTTTGTGAATGGGACATATATTTAAACGTTTCCAGGACAAGGGAAAATAGCCTTGATGATGGGAAAGTTTACATATTTTTGTAAGAGAGCTTCAGATGGAAGCAGCAGTATTATTGAGAAGGATGTTAGCAATATTGTTAGGCCTGGTAGCAGAAGTAACTCTAAGAGACATTAGGACTAGCAAAAGATTTTTCTCATCATACATAATCTCATTTAATCTAGACTCGGTACGGTATCTAAATTCAGGCAAGGGGGGAGAGGAGTCCGTATCGGAAAAGGTTGTGCACTGACTTGCAAAATAAGTGTTACAAATTTCACATTTTTTAACATTGCATGATATAATCGAATTGTTTTCAACAATCGGTGGAATATCCTGATGGATTTTGGATCCTAACACAGACTTTGACAGGCTCCACCACTAGTTCGGATTTATATCTTTGTCATTCAATTTAGAACTTAGATTACAAAAGTATGAACGCATTGATTTCCGATTTTTGTTGAAAACATGATTACACGACTTCTTGTAGAAATGATAAAACTTTTTGACTTTTGCGTATATCTGGAAAGTGTAAAGACGGGGCATATAAGATATATTCTTAAGGCGCTTCCGTATATGATTGCGGTGGCAAATGAACTTTTTTGTCTGAGTGGTAATCCAAGGCTTATCAGAAGGTCTAACAGTTGGAAGAATGTCAGTAAAACTAAGAATTGACCCTTTTACATGAACCTGCTTCATGACTATAGGACCTCATGCATGTAACATTCTTTTCTAATGTGCGAGACCCCTTTTGCCATTCCCGATTTTTCAGTAGGTGGACACCAAACAGAGACATGTATGGCGCAAGGAACAATTCAACAGCGGAAATAATTTAATACATACTACAGTTTCAGTTGTACAATTTGTTTATGCTACATACATGAAACACGATTCAGGTTAATAATTTTTTCATATTTTGCAAAATCTGAAGATACAAACCATTAGAAAGCAAACTCTCTTTTACAAGCTCAAGATACACACAAACCACGTTTGTGTAATTTGGTCGTGCAAGCTGTATGATGGCATGTTGGGGTGTTCTTATTCTTCTATGTGGAAAATATCAAAATCACTGCATTTTTATTCATTCAAATTATTGTGTACTACAAGGTTGCATGTCATTACCCCCATGGAATATTACTGTCATGTTTTTATACTTCTCACACAGAAATATCACACCATGCTTTGTGACTGTCCCCCTTTTGGCAACAATAAAAGTCCTATACAATGTAAGATTCCTAAAAAAAAAAAAAATCACTTCGCCTTCACTCATTGCTTTTCGGTCATTTCCGACATCCTCAGGACGCAAAAGGTTAGTGACGTCATAAACGCAGTCCTGCTGGCTGACAGGGAAGAGTCCGACCATGCAAGCCAGCTATGGCTGTCGAGTGTCACTTGATTTGAACATATTTTATTCACACTTCATCAATAGGATTAAAAATGCATGCGGAAATATTCATTTTCGTCCCTGTTCCCGCCGAGGATGGGTCGGTCTGTTGCTGCTAATTGTAGCAATGCCAGTTCTACAAATGGTACACATTCCCCCAAAGACCTGAAATTAAGGGGAGCGTGGAACCGTGCAGTCAAGATTTACAGGGATAAGTGGCAAGGCCCTGGGAACCGATCTCACCTATGTAGCCAACACTTTGTAGAAGGTGACTTTGATACGTCAAATATGATGATGTTTAGGAATTTTGCCCCCCCCCCAAGAAAAGTACTGCTGTTGACTGTCATATGCAGTCCCATCGGTGGACAATGGAAGAATTCATGGAACTAGCCAAATTAGGCATTACTAATAAAACCATGCATGAGCAATGATTCGTCATTTTTTTGCAGTATTTACAAGTTAATCGTCAGTTTGATTCTGATTTCAAAGATTCGTTAGAGCAAAGTATAGGTCTAGTAGTTCCACAACTGTACAAAGTATCACATAATTATCAATCAACCGTCACAGTGACAACCAGTCTGGGATATTGTTACAAACTTTACAGCAAATTTGTCTGGGCGCCTTCAAAATGAGATCCTACAAGAGGCCTTCATATGGGCCAGTGAGCCTGTTGGCCATTTTTTTTTTTTTTTTTGCAATAAAATATGTTTAAACCAAAATGAGATCAGTTTGAAATGCTACGATTTGCCATTGTTCAACATAATCTAAATTCTGTACATTTTTGTTATATGCATAAATTACAATACTTCAACTTTGGTTCTTGGTTCATTAGATGTTCCCATGTCACAAACTCAGAAACTAAAGTTTGAATGACACCACTATCTATAATAGTTTAAAAGCTATTCAAGATCTTAATTTTGTGTATATGCCTAATATACATATATTACAAGCCTACAACTTGGTTTCGTGGTTCATTGGATGCACCTTTGTCACAAACCCTCAAATTGAAGTTGAAACAGCACCTCTATCTATAAGAGATTTGAAGCTAATCACGATTTACATTTGATGTTGGAATGGCATCTCTATCTGTAGTAGTTTTGGGGGTATTCAACTCTTACCCTTTTGAATGCCCTAATTAGCATTATTCAAAATTCTACAACTTTCAGTTACAGTCCATTATATATTGGCAAGGGTCACACACTTTTATGTGCACGTTGACATTTGGTGTCTATTTGGAATAGTGTGGCAGATATGAAGCTTTTAAACTTTTAATTGCTCCTAATTTGCATAACTTAAAACATCATGACTATTCCAAATGATGTGCATAATTGCACTGGTAGGTCAGTCACCATGGACAGTTTGGTGATTTTCAGAAAAATAGTGTCTGAGAAAAACTGAGGACAAATTTGGTCATAAAGAGGAAAGAAAGAAAAAAGGGATTCATGGAAAAACAAAATAACTGGGTTCACACCAGACAGCATAAAGGGTCATAAGCACATGTACTGATGACCAATGTATACGGAAACGTAAGTCACTGCCGTCCAAGGGTCACTAGTTTATTGCCAGGTAGGAGTTTTGATATTGAAAGCCATATACAAATGCAAACTTATATTTAATCATCCATAGACCATGCAGTTGGGACAAGATAATTCACTGTTTATACAGACTTTTACATACCGTATAGAGGTAGGCCACAGCTGTTTCCGTGAATGCTAGAAGTTGAAACACAGCAACACCTGGCCAATCCTGATGCAAATTCCAATTTATTGCATGCATGCATGTTCTTGACAAATGAAGTCTAGTAACTTTTGATAAGAAATATCTCTCTTGCAATGAACTATCATTGCCCTGACGGCAAGTTGGGATAATCTGCCTGTCCCACGGCTGCACTCCCCACAGTGCTAGTCACAGCAGGGTTCTGGGTGTCCTCCTCAGGTCTGTAAGGCTGAATGATCTTTTCCTCCGCTGCTACAGCTTTTCCTATTAATTCTTCTCCATCCTCATCAGACCAAGTATGCTCTGCTGTATCTGCCATGATTCTTGGCAAACTGAAAGCACTCTGACGTTTTGCACATTTACCCTGGCCAGCAGGTGGTGTTTGTGACATCACTAACACTTTCCTACATCTGGCCACGATTAGAGAAAATTGCCGCACATTCATGTAGCAAATGTGGTGCACTTTTGGAGCTAGAAAACAGTATTTGAAAATGAAATTTAACATTTTGGTTTTAGATATCATTTTTAACCACCCTAAACATCAACTTTATAATGTGTGGTACCCATTCAATCAAGCTGCCTTTTAAGAGTGAAAAGATAGGCTGCATGCAGTGCCACTGAGGTGCTAGTCATGGGACAGAAGGTACCCAGACCAAATTCCTGACAGAAATTGTTTGCTTGCTGTCCATACCCTGTTGTGTAGCACTGCTGTGTGGGGAGCCAAGGGAGAGTCAACCAATTTATTTAGGGTAACAAAAAGTTCTCTGCATCAACTCATGTGGTGGCATCTGTCTTGTTCTGCTCTGGCCTTGTGGAAAGAGAGTTTGGAATTTTTGTATCCACCCCCTTGAAAGTGCATCACTCCGACATTCGTGGAACCCACTATCTATTGAGCTTGCATTTGTATCTTCAATTTGAGACAAGTGATGACCAACGTTTTAATGCCTTGCATGATGAAGGGGTCAAGTATGACTGTTTGTTTATAATTAG
Organism: Hermodice carunculata; assembly: GCA_964020975.1. Lineage (NCBI taxonomy): Eukaryota > Metazoa > Annelida > Polychaeta > Eunicida > Amphinomidae > Hermodice > Hermodice carunculata. Next base: position 20,078,337 of record OZ026620.1, read on the forward strand.
CACAAAAGGCTCATTGTCAGTCATCAACCTGATTGAATGGTTTCTCATACAGGGTCCCCCCACACACAGTGCCACAACAATGGGGACCGGGTCTTTAAAGGAGAAATTGAATGATGACCAAGCTGGTTGGAAGGTCACGTGTAGCAACCTTGACCCGTATATGGCCGCAAACCCACATGATGCTGCTGCGTCAGTGTAAAAAGCAATGCTATGATTGGATATCCAATGTTTCTTCCATGAACATTGTTTAGCGGTTAACGTTTCTCAGAAACTGTCACCAACTCAGCATGTCACATGTCACAAGTGTCACATGGCAATGGGGTTTGGAGTGCCTTTGGTGAGGGCGCTCATACACTTCACGAATGCTTTGTCTGGTTGAAGTGCTTTGCAAACAAAGGGAAGTGACCCTATTACTGATTGAACGTCTCTCAATTTCATTTTCCCTTTTTTTTGCTGCCGGCCTACAAAAGATCACCACATTTATGTATTTTGTCTATTGGGAGTCATAGCTCCACTTTGATTGAGTCAAGATTAATGCCTTGCAATGTGATAAGTTTTGGCGGCCCCACAGTTTTTTGGCGTGGGCCAGAAAGATGCCCAAAAAGTCACGCAAAAGTAAAATTTCCACAGAGAATTATGGCATTTCTTTTTAGTTTTTTTGAGGATCAAATCATCTAAACAATGGCAGCATGCTGACACGTCCAGCTTGGTCAGGTGTATCCATTCCAGGGCACAGCTGACATACTCAAAATTAAAGTATATGAGCTGGGAGCCTTCAAGAGGACACATTTGTCATAATCATATTTGCCCTGACAGATGAAGCCTAGCAATGGATAGTCCTGAGGTTTCATTGGTAGATGTCTGAAAGCTTCCAAAACATCTTATTTGACAATGCATGAGTCCATACCCAGTGATTTAACAGCCTGACTGCTTCATTGATCCCTGTGTATTGTACATGCGTGGCTTACCTTCGAATCCCTTTATTTATTGACATATTATCTTCAGCAAAAGAAAGGTGGTAGAAGAGTCTGAAACCACCATTTTTCTTTGGAAATAATACCAGGGAGTTAAGGTGAATGGTGTCGAATGGTTTTGATTGGAAGGGGCCTGCAATTCGGCCTTCTAAAATATCTTTTTGCAATTTTTCTGAACCACCTCAAAATGATCATTTGCGAATTTCAAACTTTTACATGTTTTGCCCTGCCTGGGACCTTCATAGTTTATGGGGAACCCATAGATAAATCCATCCACTACAAATTTCTTTTTGTCAGTGGGGTACCCATGCAGGAATGCTGTACGTGTTTTTGCATGAATAGGGGTTGGCAATGACTGTTTAGGTCTTTGAGGGATTGTCTTTAAGGGGGGGGGGCTAGTCTTTTGCTTTGTTAGGAAATTTGCAAGTTGCGTCAGAACCTAGGTATTTGTAACAAGAGTGATCGTATTTGCAACTGGAGCTTTCTGTAATGTTATGATACCTGTAACAGTACCTGAAGAGTATCATGTTTCTCCTTTTCCGTCCCCTTGCATGAAAGGGTCGATTTCTGTGGTTGGTTTGTTTTTGACCATTCCTTCTCCAGACCATACCCTGAGATGTAGCAAAATTACCATGTAAGTTGCCATGTCAACCTCACCGCAGCCAAGCTTCTCGTACTCATTCATGCAACAAAATGATTAGTCATAGAAATGCAAGTCCCCCCACCCCAAGGCAATACCTCTTACCAAGCTCCTATATCTAAGCAAATTGGAAGCTTCTGATGGCTCTTTTTCCCACAGTTACCCATGTGGAAACAAAATTGTTCCCAACATAAGTGCGGAACGATTTTACGATTGAAATGAAATAAAAGAGAAAATCCTATTGGTTGTTCTTTTCTTTGGAAGCCAATCAGATTACGTAAGATAAAAAACAGTAGCTGAAAGTTCTTTCTTGAGTAACATACCTTAGCAACGCAATGTTAAAACTGAACAAAATGGATTTGAAACGGCTGCAGCAAGCACGCTAAACCAAGTAGGTTTTTGACCAAAACACAGGATTTAACGCTCCATGGGAGAAACAAAATTCCACATGGCCGTGTCATGGGGAATGGATTTAGACAGCACTTGTTTCAAACCATTCACTGCTTGCCAAAGGCTTGCAGAGAACGGTTTGAAACGAGTGCTGTCTAAATCCATTCCACATGACACGGCCAGGTAGAATTCTGTATTTCTCCATCATTATGGACATAAAAATGTCGAAAGCACTTTTTCATTCATTATGTGACAGTGTAGGGTGCTGTGTCTGCTGCTAAACAAACTGAGGAAGCTCCTGCCCATTGTCCAATGTACTCAATTTTAAGTGCTGCTCATCTTTATTCAGCAGCAACACCAAATCAACAGATTTGCCCTCCCAAATCTTGTGGGGCAACTTTACCAGCACTTTGGCATGGATAGGCTTAGCTAATGTATATTGTGTGGATTTTTGTTGTATCAAAAGCCTCTGCTGCTGTCATTTCTTTCTTGCCCTGGGCAGACCAAGTGGCATCACTTCCATTATTATGCACAACTGAGTTAAGTAGGTCTACATGCATATCATTGGTACCTGTAGCGTGAGTGTTTCCTGTGAAAGAGTTATGTTGGACTGCTATGGCTTCCAGTGCTAACTTGACACCTTTTTGGATGCCTTTAGCCACAATCGCAGCCACACGTATGGCCAACTGTGTCCTGGACTGTCTGTGTAGGCTAGTGTACCAGGGGTTGCTCAGGGGAGACGACTTGTGATGGTTGCCTAGGTGATAGAGCTTCATCAAGCAGGGGCACTACCAACTCTTGTACAGTAACCTGTGAATAATGACTTGGAACACTTCCAGTGAAGATAACTCGCGTAAAATGAGGCTGGTGGTCTGCAGCTCCCAAACCTCCATAACGACATTACACCCTTCTGGGTGGCACTACAGCTTCCCAGTCACTTTGAAATCAACATAATTTAAGGGCGCCATGCTATACTGCATGCATCCAACTCTTCTGTTAACACAGGGCAAATGCACATGAAAACACAGAATATAGCATTGTACCAACAGTTATAGAAGCATTGCCAGACTCTCATAAAATGCAATGATGTGTAACCAATAATGTATGCAAAGTTTTGCAGGAAGTGCCAATATTAGACTGCATCTTCGTTGGCAACTTTGTGATACCCTAGAACTCTGGGCTTGCTACATTGCAACCCCGTCATGTACAGTGCCCTGAAATTCAGATATGGCACACAAAGTACCCACACATCTCGTTTACCATTACATTGGTTAAGGATGCACCCACAGTATAAATAGGCTGAGAATAATAGGAATGGCTATAATCTGCATAAGCCTCTGAGAAAGAAACCTGGTCACAAGGATTGGACCCTGTGACACTTGATATTTACCTACTCACCTACTTGTCCCAATGGACAACCGATAATATATGGCAGCCAGTACCTGGGGTTCCCCTCGGCTCTGGATGGATGTGTGTCGTAGTGGTCCATAATTGCCTTGGAATTTTCTTCTAGGCATTTGTGCTACCAGACGATCGCATGTGAATGTTCATTGTGCATAGAGAACCTTGCATCCAGTAACAAATTCAGTTCCTCACGACGCTCTACATAGATTGAAGGTGAGACGCCACGGGGTTTAGTCCTCTTAAAGATCTGGAGCACCCACAGTTTATATATATATATATATATATATATATATATATATATATATATATATATATATATATATATATATATATATATGTATATATACGTATATTTACATATGTATATATATATATATATATATATATATATATATATATATATATATATATATATATATATATATATATATATATATATATATATATATATGAAAGGTGGCTTGTGCGGCCAGATGAAGAAAACTACATAAACTACGAATTTTCAGGTTAAGACAGAATATTAATAGTAGCTTTATTTTCATTGAATTGTGAAAGTCCATCAAGAAAAAATGTTGGATCCGATTTGATTAGCCTTTATTTCTGAAGGTAGTCGAGCTATGCCCCAGTAAACTAAATACACTATCACCTGTCATGCTGCATGAAGTGAAAAGTATTCACACAAGTACAAGCAAAGTATATATTGTTTAAATGGCCATAAGCAACAGATTATAAAACAACCTAAAATAGTAGTCCCCTTTGGCTTAAATCATTGTATAAACAACTTCTTTGATCAGAGTTACAAGTTATACAACATGAATAAACAAATGTGGAAATAACATCATGATGGTTTTATCAATCTGCAAACTGTTTTCACATAATTACTGGCTTCATATGTGGATAAAAAGGCATCCTCTAGATTTTTTATCTGTGCCTGTTTTGCAGTAATGTCCCAGTACTTCAAAGTTGATGCCACTGTACATTGCGGGTTTGTTAAATTCAGCCTTAAAATGCCAAAACAAACACAAATAAAGAAAATCTGTGGGTCGCCTTTTACGCACACGTGTTAGGAGTAATTCAGAGAAAATAGTACAGAATATGGGTGAACTGGTAACAAGTGATTTCCATATTTTTTCACACCGATTTCACATCAAATTTCAGATCAAAGCAGATTTTTGTCACCAATTAATAGGAACGGGTTATACTGTTATTTTATTTATGATCTGTTGGTCATGGCTTTTGCAACAATAATTCCTTTACTAAAGTATATGTGATGTTTTAACTTCATGGAGTCGGACAGAGGATATTGGACTTTATTTACTGGGGCATAGCTGGATTACATTAAAGCTGGTCTTTGTGGTTTACCGGGCAGCAAAGCTGGACTACCTTAAAACTAGTCTGTACGGTGATAGAACTCTAAAACTCTTGTAACAGTCTTATTACTTTACTAGGTGTACCGTAATGGGATACATTGTGAACTCATCTTAACTGGTTGTTAAATGAACTGTACTGAACGAGCGTGGACCTTTTACAAAGCTGAAAGCTATCTGTACATAGACCTACTTAAACAAAAACATTAATATAACAAAAGGTAAAAAATTGCACTTTTTGAATTTAAATGCTTTAGTTTTTTTCTAAGCATTTCCAGTCTTTCTTTGTCTTTTTAAATCTTTCTAAGTGCTTCGTTTCTTCTTTGATTTTTTCCCCATTTTTTCTTTTACTTTATTCTTCAGCCGCATGAGTACCATGAACAGCCTGGTACGTGGCGAAAGGATATGATTGTGCTCAAATTCCACCTGGTCTTGCAGTAATTCCAAAATATCCAAAAAGGTGTCGACAGTCTACCCACAAATTACAAACAAATTCTTCCCATGGGATGAAAAATTACACTTATGTTTTTTCCACCCCAAGTCTGTTCAAAAGGAGGAGCAGTGATAAGAACTAAAGTGAGATGGTATGATGAGGGGAAAAATCCACAAAATATTTTTAGTCTGGAAAAGTGAACTAAAAATAACAAATTTATTATAAAAATTAAAATAAAAAATGACATTTAATAGAACCCAAACAGGTATTACAGGAAGAGAATAAATTCTGTTGTATACTTCTGTTCCTGTTCAGGAATCAGCTATAAACTTTTCCCCAGAAAATGGAGCTGAAAGAATTCTTAAACTATCCGAAGACCAGAGAGAAAGATTTGAGGCTGAAAACCGCGAAACAGAGTTTCTGGAAACTCTTAAAAGTGCCTCTAACAATAAATCCTCTGGATCAGATGGATTTCCGGCGGAATTTTACAAAGTATTTTGGATCCACTGTAAACATAATCTGTTAGATGCACTAAACACATCACATAGGAAAGGGTTCTTATCTGTTGCACAAAGATATAGTTTTATCACACTTCTTCCAGAAAAAGACAAAGATTTATCGTGACTGAAAAATTGGCGCCCTATGTCTCCACTCAACCGAGACTATAAATTAGCTGCCAAATGCATATCTTTCCGATTAAAAAAGTCCTACTCACCCTTATCCATAGAGACCAGACTTGTTTTCTAAAAGATAGACATATTGGTGAAAATATAAACAGAATATTGAATATTATTGAACATATAGAAACAGAAAATATACATGCCCCATTGGTTTTAATTGACTATGAAAAAGTTTTTGATTATTTAGATTGGAATTATATAGAGAAATGTCGACATTATTATTACATTTTCGGCACATCATTTCAAAGGTGGATTTAAGTTTTTGATGCTGATATTAAAAGGCGTATTACAAATGACGGTTTTGGACATCTGAATCTTTTACAGTAAGTGACGGCGTCGGAAAAGGACGCCCAATTTCCCCGTACACGTTTATTCTGTGTGCAGAAATATTAGGACTGTTCATTCGCAGGGATAAAGATGTGAAAGGTGTTGATATTGATTAGCATGTATACAAGACCTCTCAGTATGCGGATGACACATCATTTAGCCTATTTGCTTTTGAAAATTATGTAAATAGGCTGTTTATTATTTGAAAAGAATTTGAGAAACTTTCGGGGCAAAAGGTAAATCAAAGGAAAACCATAGTTGTGAGAATTGGAAGTTTATGGAATACTAATACCTTTTTTTCCAAAAATTAATCTCTTTTGGACAAACCAGCACCTCATTTTACTTGGGTTAAAATCACACCAGGATTAGATGAAATTGAGTCAATTATCTGCCTAAGATATCAAAAATAGAAGGTATTTCCAATACTTGGGACAAAAGAAACTTCAATCATTAAATCTCTAGCTTTGTCACAATTTTTGTTTTTAGTGTCAGTTTTACAAAATCCTTCATATGGAATACTTAAAAAAATAGAAAGACTGATTTTTGGTTATCCGTGGAATGATAAATCAAATAATGATCAAATAAAATGTAGTTATATGATAGCCCCACTAAGAAAAGTGTTACAGACATAGCTTCACATTTCGCTATCATAAAATATGCATGGGTAAAGAGATCATTATCTGACGTAGATGCAAAGGAGAACTACTTAGTTTATGAACAGAGACCCTTTCTTGTGAGAATACAATTTTCACTCGAAAGACATAAAGAATATTTTCCAAAATTAAAGAATAAGATTTGGTTTGAAGTAGTTGAAGTTGGAATAAATATAATTATCATCATCCAGAAACTGGTATTATCATAAAAGCCCATGTAATTTAGTTTCATTCACACATTAAGATAGACAGGAAAGTTGTTTTCTATAGAAACTGGCATGCAAAGGGAATCTGTTATATTGAAGACTTGCTGAAGCATAACAAAACTTTTTTGTCATGTAATGAATTCAGTAAAAAAAAAAGATATTTCTGTTAATTTCCTTTCATATCAAGGTATTATTTCAGCGATCCCAAAGGAATGAAAGAACAAGGTTCAAGTGCCTGCTGGCCTTGAACAAGATTATCAAAGTCCCATTGAATTAATTTTGAATTTTGGAAAGGTACCCAGATTTGTATAATCTGAACTACTCCAAATTGAAAGCAGAACTAAACTATCCTCTTACTCGTGAAAAATTGTTTGGATGTTTTGACAACATGTATCTATCTACAGTATCTTCTGCAATTTGTTCATTTCAATTTAAAGTTTTACACAGGATTGTATATATGAACGAAAATTTTTTAAATGGAAAATTATAGACACGAATTTATGTACTTTTTGAACCCCCCCCCCCCAAAAAAAACCGGAATCCATTTTACGTTTTTGGGGGGAATGTAATGTTGTTAAGATATTTTGGTAACACATTTTTTGACACTGTAAAGTGAATGAGATTGTCATACTCAGTTTTGACATGACTGAAATCTTACTGGCTACAAAAAATGTAAAACCGGTTCTGAATCTGATATTTATACTTGGTAAGAAATATATTAATACATGTAAATATGGAAATACTATTCCAAACTTATATGGGTTCATGAATATGGTTAAAAAACACAAAGCAGATTGAATATACAATTGCCCAAAAGAAACAAAAAACAGAGAACCATACAACAAAATAGAATATGTTTCAAATAATAAAATTTGTTGATATGTAAAGTTATAGACTTGGTCTGAAGCCACAGAAATTGGTTGATTTAGGAATTAACCTGCAGGTAACTATGTAACTAGGGTGTGAGGAAAGTAATGATATGATAATTTTCTTATTTCCCATTGTATTAATTTATAGAATTATATTTAAACATATTTTGCTGGAAAACACAGGGGCGACAGGGTATACCTGTAGAGATGGGGGGCTTGGACGGGGGGGGGGGATGCAGTGGGCGGGCTCTCAGTTACAGTCATCCCTCTGGCTGTGGCATAGTCACAGCGCCGACCTGTAACTTGGCCGTGGTTGGGAGCTATTTGAGGACGAAGGGTGGAACTGCGGGGGTGGTGGGTGGTGGGTGGTGGGAGGGGCTCCCCTGTTTACAGCGACTCCCATTAACACCTTGTCATCCTGCCGCCATTTTAATATTTCAGTAATGAAACAAAAACAGAGAAACACACAACAAAATGGAATATTTTTGAAATAATAGAATATGGTGATGTGTAAATGGTAAAGCTACAGACCGGGTCTGAAATTATAGAAAGTTTGTAATGTATAAATAACTCTCTTGCTAACGATGTAAAAAGGATATAAGGAGAGTCATGGATAAGGTCCCTTTTCTCACTCCTGTTGTAGCAATTTAAATAAAGTGAAAAACACATATATAGATATATACATTTGTATGTGAAAAGTATGCCCCATTTTGTGTACTCTGTCTGGTAAATAAAAGATAAAAAAAGTCTGTTCAAAACCATTCGCTGTCATGCTTAGGTGTCCGAAGGTACTATATCTGTGAGATACAGCCAACAGCGTAAAAAAAAAAAAAAAAAAAAAAAAAAAAAAACCTGACGACCAACATTGTTATCCTTTTTCGGAGGAGAGGGTGCTTGAACAGATTAGGTGCTCTTAAAACTGCAACCAGACTGCGCCGTTGTCGATACAAGAGCAGCCTCGCACTGCAGACAAAAATTTTATTAACGTGTTCATATGCAAATTAATAAATATTGAACATATTTTGTTTAATCCTGCCAAGAGTTTTGTTAGAAATTATGCTGTGGTTGTGATAAATACACAATAAACTGTCATTTTGATTAGGATACTAAATTTAACCTTTTCCCTGCCCGATTTCTGACTAAATCAAGAGCTTACGTGGCCGCGCTTTTAGGCGCTTAAAGGGGCCTTATTCACGGAGCGGTCGCTTCAGCCTGCGACGAAAACACCTGTTGGTGACAATCCCAGAAGATGGGCCAGCGACGCATACTTGCGCCGCAAACTGCGGCGACGCTTTCCAGAATAAAGCCCCTGGTACGCTGTGGACTAAGAGTATAGAAACTGAAATACAACCATTGAGGGTGGATAGGGTCATGTCGGTACGTAATTGAAACGGATTTTCACGAGCTAGGAATTCAACTCTGGAATCATCATGTTAATTGAGATGAGCGCGCATATAGCCGGGATCGGCAGGGAAAGGATGAATGTTGACGATAGTACACGTATTGTGTTAAAGACTTGAAATATCGTAAGGCCTACCTAATTGTCTACTAACTTTCGCTTCCAAATGTCCAGAAATGGAATATGACCACATTTTTATGCCTATATATATATATATATATATATGTATATATATATATATGTATATGTATATATATATATATGTATATATATATATATATATATATATATATATATATATATATATATATATATATATATATGTATATATATATGTATATATATATATATATATATATATATATATATATATATATATATATATATATATATATATATATATATATACGTAATTGCATTTGAACATAATTTCGTAAAATAATGTGTTTTTCACCTGATATGCAGGGGCTGTTTATAACTGAGTAAAGGTGGAGACCCGTATTCGCTGATATCTTGCGCGTTCCTAGCATTGAGCAGTGAATCCGAGTTTCATGAAAATCTGCGGGTCGATCTGAACAAAGTGGCAAAAAAGTATAAAAGATTACTATTTTGAACGAACGTGAGTATTTGTTTCGGTCGATATGGCTTGCAAAGACCCCGTGACTGTCGTCTTATTTGTCGACGATATATTCATTGTACGCCATCCGTTACCTCGAGTGGAAACTTATCTGTTTCAAGTTCAGACAGATACCGGGAGATACATACCTTCAGATAATAGGATACCTCCGAGACAGCTATGCCGAAAGGTTAGCTAATAGCCTATGTTGGCGCTTTTTTCGGCAGGTGACTCAAATGACAATGATTTTAGAACACTTTTTTTATTGAACACGCGTAACCTGTAGAGAAAAAAAGAAGACTGGTAAATAATTAATTGTTAAGATTTCTTAAGTCTTTCAATGTTAATTGCGACTCACGTCGTGCTGATGAATCTGAATGAATACTATGATTCCAGATTCAAATTCCAGATCGAAAGACCTTTCATTCAAGTACCAGGATGTCAATATTCCCAAGGAAAAATATCAGTCCACGTCAAAAGCTTTTCTAGGCACGTTTTGGTCGAACAGCGCTCAAAGCCCGCCTAGAAAAGCTGATGACTCAGTCCAAACTTGGCACTGACAGAGTTAAGTCAGTTGCTATTGCAATGATTGACCGGTAGAGGTCGCTGGAGTATTACCGAGGAAAATGTATATCGTTACATTATTATACGATGCTGATACAGGCCATTTGAAAGTGAAATAATTGTTCGTTTGTTTGTTTTTTTTTTATACACAATTAATCATTCATGCACATACGTTGTCCATTTTTTTTTTTAGTAAATTCAATGTCAGCAAACCCACAAAACCGATGCTGCGAGGAAATAACTCATCCGGAGATGTGGAAACCTGTCATACCAACTATAAGGATAATTCTTACCTACTCCCCAACGGTGCCAAAGCCCTTTATACCACAGCAGGTACAGCCAATCTATGCAAGGGAGTCTGCTCTAAACTGCGCAGAATGAGGCAAATTGAGACCAATTAGCCAGATCCCAAAATCAGGTGAGCTTGAATAATTAACCTGCGTACATACGTCTTTGTGTGTAACCTCCATTAGACGGATTTAATCCGTCTACTGAAGGCTACACACAATGTCATCTATAATAGATGGATAGATAGACAGACAGACAGACAGACAGACGGACGGACTGACGGACGGACAGATAGATAGATAGATAGATACTAGATAGATAGATAGATAGATAGATAGATAGATAGATAGATAGATAGATAGATAGATAGATAGATAGATAGAAAGATAGATAGATAGATAGATAGATAGATAGATAGATAGATAGATAGATAGATAGATAGATAGATAGATAGATAGATAGATAGATAGATAGATAGATAGATAGATACTATTAGATAGATAGATAAATAGATAGATAGAATATTGTCATTGATTTTATTATTATTATCAGATAGGAAATTGAGAAGATCCGCCAGGAGGAAATGTAATTAACCGTTACCAGTCACAGGGAGGAAGAGGATACAGACAATGAAGACCTGGATGAATCTAGTGGAGAAAAACAGAGCCCCCGAGGAAGACAAGAAAGATGAAGAGAACGAGGATGAAGCGCCCATCGCATCAACTTCAGGCGGTATTTCGTCGAGGCAGCAAGAGCAAGACAGGTGTCGCCGTTGCTTCCTTGCACCACCGGATCAAAATACAAATACTACGAGAGAGAGAGAGAGAGAGAGAGAGAGAGAGAGAGAGAGAGAGAGAGAGAGAGAGAGAGACAGAGAGAGAGAGAGAGAGAGAGAGAGAGAGAGAGAAAAGATTATAAAGCAAATTTGAAGTTACTTACAAAACAAGATGCCCATGGGTCAGGTGCTCTGCTGACAAAAGGCGCCACCTTACTTCACGCACAAAAGTGATTTGTCTCTATAATATACATGTAATGCTGCATGCACATCATATTCGCAATTAAAAGGCACAAGGCCGACCATAAGCAAGTCACCTCTGTCAAAGCAGGGACGTGCTCTATAGCACGTCCCTGGTCAAAGTTACAGCCCCGGTGACCTTAAAAAAGTTAATCAAGGTCATCCATATTATGTAATATTCTACTTTTAGTTATGGTACATGTATGTTATAAATTTGGAATTACTTGCCACATTCTTTTCTGGAATAATGAATTCATATTCACATTACATTCTAGTTATAATGATTTTATATGGTTTCAATACATTTTGACTCATAATTTCCATTCAACTGGAGATGGAGCCAACACTATCATCCTTGGTCGAGATTTTGACGTCCCCTGCCATCCAACCAAAATTCATCAGGATCCATCCAAAATAAAAGATGTTAGAACATTCAGAAGATGTTCACATTTTGACCTCTATATTACATAATGTAGTAGGTGGCGCCATCAATATCATACTCGATTTGTTTTTTTACTTGCTTTCAGGTCTGAAAGTTATGTGTCAACAATGAAAATTGTGGGATTTGTTGCATTTACAACTCATTTTCATGTATATGTGTTGCTCGGTGACTTTGAAAAATAAATCAAGATCATTCACATTTAAGCAAATTATGATTGTTGACCCGGGGTATCTTTTCCTAAATTTTGTAATGTAAAATGTTGCATTGTGAAAATGACGAATTTAATATGTTTACCATCTATTTGGCAAATTTTCCACAAAATACAGCAGGTGGCGCCACCACTACTTCACGCACAATAGGGATCTGTCTGAAATAAATATGTAATGTTTTATTCACATCGTAACTGCAATTAAATGCATAAAACCACCACTAGCTACTCAACTCTATCAATTTTATAGTCCCCTTGACTTTGAACAAGTTGGTCAAGGTCATTCATAATGAGCAACATTCTAGTTTTAGCCATGATACATCTATCTTATAAATTTGGTAAGCTGCATTCTTTGCTTGAATAATGGATTTATATTTACATTACATTCCAGTTTGAACACACTTTGAGTAATTATTTCTGTACAACCACAGATGGCAACACTAATGTCAATCTTGATCGTGATTTTAACCTCTCCTATAGTCTCACCGCACTCTAAGAATAATAAGATCCACCAAAAATTAAGGATGCCAGAGCATTCACAAGATTTTCATATTTCGAGCTATACATTACATGATACTTTAGGTGGCGCCAGCAATGTCGAACTTGGCCTGGATTTTTATAACCCCCCATAAGTCCTGAAAGTTTTACTGAATTAACTTCAAAATTGTGGACGGTATGGCGCTAACAAGCAAAAGTTTACAGACGGACGGACGGACAGACATGAGCAGTCGGGTAAGCTCTGCGACCTTAGTCAGCAGAGCTAAAAATATCAAAGTTGTTGGCATTTCTTGGAGTGTCCAGTTCCGATGGAAGTGATTGAATTACATGTATTGTTCAGAACAGAAAAGAAATTTGGTAACACCAAACCAGTTTTTTTCTATTTTCTATCATTATAAATTTTCTTTTAATTACATTAACAATGTATCAATTTAATAGGCTTAAATATAGGCATTATTATTAATATCAGAAGATAATAACGTCTGTTCCGCTCCTCCATGCTTTTCAATGACACTAAACTGGTACAAAGGAAAATATTATTGTTTGAAATGGTCCCTGAAGCTGTTCAGTGATTTTGCTCATCAGTACACTTCCGGGAACGGATCCGAAAAACGGATTGGTCTGTTGGACAGGAACAGCACAAAAAGAATCATCTGGGCTTTGAGCTTAGAAAACATTAACATGACAAATTTCTTTCTTTCTTTCTTTCTTTCTTTCTTTCTTTCTTTCTTTCTTTCTTTCTTTCTTTCTTTCTTTCTTTCTTTCTTTCTTTCTTTCTTTCTTTCTTTCGTTCGTTCGTTCGTTCGTTCGTTCGTTCGTTCGTTAGTTCGTTCGTTTGTTCGTTCGTTCGTTCGTCCGTCAGCCCCCCTCTCTCTTTCCAAACAAGGTTACCTTTACTTTGTAGTAAGGAACCTTTCAGACAAAACTTTATGTATCAAAAGGAACTTCCCTGAGTATTCCATTTTTCTTATTATTTCATAAAACCAATAATGTGCCAAGTTTATAATGGAGCAAGAATAAGGCCAATGACGCTCAGTTCCAGTTCCAATTATCGTAATTACCCAGTTCTCGTGTACGTGTCGTTCTATGCAGACATCAACCCAGGTTTCTCCCACTGACTGGCACTTATTGTCATATTTGGCAAGTATGAACGTTTTTGTGTGTTGTGCTCATTTTTGCTACTTTCTGAAATTCTTTCCTAAGTTCTATGAACTTATCACATTTATGCTGTTTATGTGTACATTGTTTTGTGTTTTTCCAGGGGTATCTGACCTTCAAATTTATGGAAATGTTAGATTTGAATATATGTGCATAGCATGCTTAATATATTTTTACAGGGTGTATGAAGTATTGTATTATCATGCACATGTTCTAATGACAGTTTTCTCCCTTTGCCGGATTTATGTAGGTACTATTCTACCTATGGAATTGTATAGAACTCTATGCAACATCTTACTATTGCTAACACCAGCACTTTTCTTATCCAGTCACTTTCGTAAGGTCAGTTCAGATTTGTACATGGAGTGCCCACCTTTCAGTTTGGAAAGGTTTTGTGCAGTCGTCAATTTAAATTTGATTAAAATTGTGTGAACTCGCTGTTATAGATATACTACCCACATTATATGGTTTCTTATTTTGGCAGTTTATAAAATTATTTTTGAACGGTATCCAAAACATGTTGATCAGTAGTATGGATGTTCCCTTATACTCAGGTTTCCATATCAAAATGCCATGCATGGTGATCATACCACAGTAAGGTTTATTGTGTTGTATCGTATTCTATATATGGATATCTATCCTAGTCATTATCAGTGATAGGGGTGTTTGTTATAGTCGCCCCAAAAGAACCATCCGCCAACTGGTATATTGTTATATGGTGCATATAATAATTGGTGATATCATTGATTACATATCTTGTGTTGCCGCGACACTTTTACTCATGTCGGGTGATATACAGCCAAGCCCAGGCCCAGCAAATGAATATGTAGATTTAAAAATTTGTCATCCAAATATTCGTAGTTTATCACCTGATAAACTGCATAGTATTAAAACATCCTTGACCGATTCATTTGATATCATTGCATTGACTGAAACATTTTTATCCAATACTACTTCTGACAGTGAATTACTTATCCCAGGTTTTCACCCAATTCTCAGGCTTGATAGAACTTCTGGTTCAGGCGGAGGGGTGGCCTTATATGCATCACGGTTCTTAGTCATTAAAGTCGTAATGATCTCGAAGATGCTAAGTTGGAAATGCTTTGGGTTGAGGTGCGTTTACACAAAAATAAGTTTCTTGTAGCAGTTGTCTATCGCCCCCCAGTGCATTAGTATCCTTTTGGGACGATCTGCAAACATCAATTGATAAAGCAAAGAACTCAGATGTGGACAAAATTATTCCAACGGGCGATCTTAATGCTGATCCCAATACCAGTCATGGTAGAAAGTTGATAAATTTTTGTAATACTAATTTTTTAACAATACATATTGATCAGCCTACTAGGATTACTGAAAAAACTTCATGCTTAGATCAAATCATCTCTAACATTCCAAATTTTGTTCGATGTACAAATGTTCTTACTCCGTTAGCAAACATATCTTCTTTTTCGACGGATCAAACTCCATCTTACAGTAGACAATTTTGGGATTATAGTAAAGCAAATTATGATATATTCAGAGAAAAACTTTCATCTAGTAACTGGGAAAACTGCTTTGAGCTTGGTAATATTGATGATGTGTGTACTGCGTGTACTGATACCTTCCTGGCTGCTGCAAGGCAAGCAATACCGAACAAAGACATAACTGTACGACCAGACGATGTGCCCTGGTACACTGATGAGCTTCGCTGTGAAAAACGTAAAATCGAGCGTATACATAAAAGAGCGAAAAAGAAAGCACCACTTTGGCCATATTTTAGACAATTTCAGAATAAATATATTGATAATCTGAGGCAAGCTGAAGAAGATTATTACGGCAAACTCGAGGACTCTGTTAATAGCCAAACTAAAAAAAAAAAAAAAGGCAAAAGTTGGTGGCATACTGTCAAATTTTCATTAATAAAAATCAAACCTCTGATATACCTGCACTTTTGCATGATAATAGAACCTTTACAGACAATGAAGCTAAAGCGCAAATCCTAAATGACTTCTTTCTTTCCCAGTGCACTGTTGATGACGCAAACTTCTCCTTACCAGGCAACGTCGATAATGATTTAACTCCGTTAGAAAACATTTCCATTACTGAAGACGAGGTTGAGTGTATTTTAGAAAGTCTTGACACTTCCAAGGCAAGCGGCCCGGACAGTATCAGCCCACGCATAATAAAAGACGGCGCGCCCAGTATTGCCGGATCTCTTGCGCAGTTATCTAACCTATCGTTATCGTGCAGAAAATTCCAATCGGAATGGAAAAAGGCTAATGTTGTGCCAATTTTTAAGCATGGATGTGCCAGCTCCTGCAATAATTACAGGCCTATTTCTCTTTTGAGCTGCGTAAGCAAAGTTTTTGAAAAAGTAATATTCAAATATGTATTTAATCATTTTCGGGATAATCTTGTCTCATCGGAGTACCAGTCGGGGTTTATACCCGGTGACAGTACGGTGAACCAACTTATATATTTGTATCATAATTTTTGCGAGGCCTTGGATCAACAAAAAGTTATTAGAGTGATATTTTGTGATATCACAAAGGCGTTCGACCGTGTATATCATCCTGGGTTACTGCATAAACTAGAAAGGGCTGGTGTCAGAGGCTCCCTTATATCGTGGTTTAAGGATTATCTTCAGGATCGCAAACAACGGGTTGTTGTACAGGGAAGTGAATCATCTTGGGTAGAAGTTAAAGCAGGAGTCCCCCAGGGCTCAGTTCTAGGACCTTTGCTGTTCTTGATTTTTATTAATGACATTGTAAACATTGTACAGTATCCGATTCGTTTATATGGAGATGACTCCACCCTTTTTGTTCATGTAGATGACCCAGTACTTACAACTGATATTCTCAATTTTGACCTGCAAGATATGGATGACTGGTCACAAAAGTGGATTGTTTCCTTCAATCCAACCAAAACTAAAATAATGATAATATCTAAAAAGCGAATATCCTTGGATTACCCTGATTTGGTTTTTAAGAATGAAATCGTAGAAAATGTAACAGAACATAAACATTTAGGTCTAATTGTCAGATCAGATTTAGCTTGGTCAAGTCATATCAATAGCCGAGTCACCAAAAGTATGGAAATAGTTAATATAATGAAATATCTACAATTTCCTTTAAGTAGAAAATCTTGAGAAATTTTGTATTTTAGTTTTATAAGACCAACTTTGAAGTGTGGGTCAATTGTGTGGGATAGCTGCACAGCAACTCAGTCCGAGCAGCTGGAAAATGTTCAGCGAGCTGCAGCACGTATTGTATCAGGTGCTACAAAAGGTACAGTCCGTGATTTAATATATGAAGAAGTAGGGTGGGAAAAATTATCCGAAAGACGGAAAAATGCAAAGCTGATATATTTTTTAAAAATAGTACATGGTAACACTCCACAATATTTGAGGAACATTGTACCAGATCCCGTTAGCCAACGAGTTTGGTCACGTTACACTTTTCCCGAAATTCCTGCAAAAAACCGAATATTTTAGGCTTTCCTTTTTCCCTTCTGTTATTAAGCAATGGAATGAAGTACTTACTGTTACTCGGAGAGCTGAAAGTCTTGACGAGTTTAAATCTAAGCTTAAACGGAATTCTAAAGCAAATAAAGTTAGCAAACTTTTTTATATTGGAGCTAGAAGATTAGCAATTGCACACGCACTCCTTCGTATGAAATGTAGTAATTTGAAAGTGATCTTTTTAAGAGAGAACTCGTTGACTCCCCCGAGTGTTCCTGTGGCAACGCAAATGAAGACGTTGTTCACTATTTTTGTGAATGTAACAGGTATAGTGTACTGAGGAATATTTTACAAAGGAAGGTCTTACTTATTGCATCTTTTACAGTGCGAACACTTCTATATGGCTCCAAACAGTGCAATGGCAAAGAAAAATAAATTATATTTTTAGCTGTACATCAGTATATAAAAGCCACAGGAAGGCTCGGGGCAGTAACTTAATGATCTACAATTATACAATATATGACTTCTGACGGTTTCATCCTTGTGTAATTCTGCTTCAACCTTGTATATAACAATTAGATAACTTCATATCACTTGATAAGTTAGTACCCCATCTACTGTCCCTACGTGGCGTACTGTCTTGGTTACATCCTTAATACTTTGTTTCGGCATTTTGCTACCTATATGTATTGTAATGTGATGTTAACTACTACTTGGTCTTTGTGATTACCTGGTGTGTAATGTCTTTTGATTTCTATGCTTTTATATGTACAAGATGGGTTAATATAGGGTTCGCCTTGTTTCCCAATTGTTGTTTGAATAAAATATGCTTAAACCAAGGTTAATTTTCCATACGATTTGTTACTTGGAGAAACGTGATTATATATATATATATATATATATATATATATATATATATATATATATATATATATATATATATATATATATATACATATATATATATATATATATATATATATATATATATATATATATATATATAAACAGACCAATAATTTCAATTTTCTTGGGTTTCATTTTTTTATGCGTGTGTTTTTTTTGCTCTGCTACTATTTTCCCTAATCTATATTATCTTTTTGCCTAATGATGGTGTCCTGTACTACCATATATACATGTATTTAGGGGTGTGCGAAGCAGCTTCTAAAAGCAGAAAATATATTTTTGGAAGTGTCACTGGGGTTATTTCTGTGATGACGATGGTGATGATGATGACGATGACGTCGCCGACGATGATGATGATGGTGATGGTGATTTAATTAGGTGGTGTCCATTGTCCGACAGATTTTACAGCTCTTTTAAGACCAAATACCACAACCGCTTATCAGGAAACATAAATTTGCAATGATATCATGCTAGGCATTTTATTACAGATACACACGAAATTGAAGATGAAGACTACATATATACTATAAATCTAAAACCTTCATATTTGATGATGTGCTAATGTTACATGGCGGAAGAGAGTGAGCGGTGTAAATACAGAAGAACCTCTTGTAAGGGACCACCCATAGGAACAGACAAAATTAGTCCGTTACGACAGGTGGATTCTTAAAACAGGGTTGCCCAGTTATGTTCTGGTGACACAAAAGAAAAGGTATCCATCATACATCATGTTTTTCCACATGAGTAAAAGAATTAAAAAATCCTTTTTTCATTTATTATAAACTTTTTCTTATGTATGTACAAAAATAGAACTTGTATTGAATTTGTTCTGTAACACTCAAAATTTTAGAAACATTGTGAAGTAAATTACTCTTAGCACCCACATACAGTGTCCAAAAGAGAACATTAAGTGCTTAGCACAGGGTAATGTAGCTTGCTGGAGACTGACTTTGGTGGGCGCGTCCCTGGATGCGTCAAGCAGATAGGCTCTTAAAAAAGGTAAAATTGACTGAAATGCGTGGGGAGAGAGGAACTGGCATCAGTCCTTTAGGACAGGTGGGCTCCCAGCACGGGTGGGTTCATTTGCAAGTTTGACTCTACCAGATGGCCATCTGGATACGGGGCCCAAAGCAATACATCTCTGTAAACATATGTATTTTTATGAAGATATTGATTCAATGTGTCTGAATTTCAAATTAATAAATAAATGTCTCCTTTGCGGGAGACGCATTGTAATTTCCCCGCCAAAATTTGTGGTCCAAGGGCCTGGCAACTGACACTGGGGCGCTGATTGAAGGTCAAGGTTCTTACTAACATTTGTAGAAATAATTAATATTTGTTCCAAACATGGAACAACTCCCTTTTATATTAACGCCAGTGTGTGTTTTTGGAACATGACTATGGCTTTTTAACATACATGCAATTTTATCAAGATCGCTGGTTTAAGCATGAGCAACATATTTTGTCTTGTTTGATTAAATGATCTGCCCGCACGTACGAACATGTTTGGTGCACAGATCGGCCGGCACACGCGGGCGACTCCTTGGTGAATGATACCCGCAAAAGCAGCTCAAAAGTTCATGTGAATGTCTCATAACAATAACCTATTTGCTCCATAAAACAATCTTGTGTTACGCAATGTTTAAAGCACAAAGCCTACATTAGACACAATCTAAAATGGCCTTATGTAAGATAAAAATGCGCAAACAATCAGTGCGTTTACAATGTGATATCAGCTAAACTAACGTAGCGGTGCGCTGACAAGGAACTGGAGATAACTGCCCACATCGTTTAATCCTTCGCCCTGTTCACTATGCTTGCGGCTTCTTGCTTTGTGACATTATGTTTTGTTATGTTTGGTGACATATGGATGACCAAATCGAAATATTTTTTTCCTTGACCGACCGGTGAGTGTTCTTAGATAGTGTTGTAAAATCTCAAACATTTTACAGTTTAGAAATGATCGGTGGATTATGCAGCATCTACCAGACTGTATATACTACTTTTGTCCGAATAGTTCTGTAAGAATGCATACAGTAGGTAGCAGATCAGTGGAGAAATAGGATATGTTTCACTATCTATTTATTGTGTTTCAATCAGCATATTTTATAAGAATATATATTATACCTTGTGAATCATAGAATAAGTCAGGCACCATGTAATCGGCACGCAATGCAAGCACCATAGGTTATTTAATAAATGTTGGATCGAATACGTTTTGATTATCTAATGAATCAGCTGCAGATAATTTACACTGGCTTATATTCTTTCCAGGATCGTATCGAAAAAGGACCGAGTTTCAACAAGAACCGACCTGATCGTATTTTTTCTGAATCATCAACAAAGCATCAACCAATCACACAGGCGCAATGGATCTAATAACATATATTGTCCACGTTGCCGATTCAAAGACAGTCTTACTGTTTTTCATCATCTTGATACTATGGAAATGGTTGCTTCCGATGAAAAAATCCAGGCTTCCCCCTGGGCCGAGACCATGGCCAATATTCGGCAATATGCCCCATCTGGCGGCAAATCGAGAAGTATACAAGACCTTCCAAAAATGGTTCCGGCAGTATGGAAGTATTGTGACGATTTGGTTGGGAAACAATAGAGCTGTTGTTTTAAACGACTTTGACGTTATAAAGGAGGCCATGATAAAGAAAGGAGACGTGTTCCTGTCCCGTCCGAATTTCCAATTTCTGCTCACCATGACAGAAGGAAAAGGTGAGCTATGCCTGCCGTGGGACGGGTGAGGGTGGAGGGGGGGGGGTAAGGGGTTACTAGTATTTCTTCTTCTTCTTCTTCTTCTTCTTCTTCTTCTTCTTCTTCTTCTTCTTCTTCTTCTTCTTCTTCTTCTTCTTCTTTCTTCTTCTCCTTCTCCTTCTCCTTCTCCTTCTCCTTCTCCTCCTCCTCCTCCTCCTCATTCTTCTTCTTCTTCTTCTTCTTCTTCTTCTTCTTCTTCTTCTTCTTCTTCTTCTTCTTCTTCTTCTTTCCATGAAGTCATAATCTTGTTATTGTTCACAAGAACTACACCATCCTATAATTATTAACAGTAATGCAAGGAGGATATATAATGTAGAGCATTGCCGGTACTATATGGTACCTAACGAGTACTTTGGTAGTTTAGTCTGTCGTTACTCAGGGTCTTGGACCAATAACCTAGGCCAAATGCATTAACATGTTAAAACAGTGACACTCCCAGGCTAAGTTCTTTTATTCAGATAAGGCATACCTTTACCCCACAAAGCTATAATTTGAAGTTTTGTTGTGTAGAACATATAAGTTCACGGTACTGAATTTTAGTAGACTTACTTCGTTATTTTAAATACGTAGTTAGCATTTTCGCATCATCACCAAAACTAATAGCTACAATGGTAAAACAACTTTAGAGACATTCATTCCACAACACATGCAGACACAAAGAAAAAACCCCACACAAATGAGTTCACCTTTTCGTAAAAATGAAATACATTTCAACAAAAGAACGTAGGATTGTATCCAAGCTGACGATTGACAGCAGTCGCGCCCAGCGCTCTGGTAGATCTTTATCAGGAAAACTTTGTCTCATATATTTTTCAACAAGCTGAAATAAAGGGTCGGTGGAATATGGCATCAAGAACAAGTTTTCAGTCAGAATAACTTCAAACAATCAGAATATGTGGCCATACAGCAGAATCTCCCTATTTAGATCACGCGGGGGTGAGGGTGGGGGGCTTAAATGGGTATTAATAAGGATGGAATTTAATTCAGGATAAACAGAAATGGGATTGTAAATTGATGTCTGCAATATAGAAATGGGATCTTTACAGAGGTGGTCCTAATTGGAGATTGTACTGTGCAATCTTTTATTTTGAAATGTAGGCCTACGTATTGTTTTTATCCCAAGAATCATAATCCAACACAAAATTTGTCGCGCTGTGTGTGTAATAGTGCTGTTTTGAATGTTTTCACTATTTCGGCTCAGGATAAAATGAATGTAAAATAAGGTATCTTCCAATTATACAGCTGAAATACAAATTTGTGATTCCTCTTTGTCTTTGCAAAACTCCCATGTGCAATTGTCTCCTGCAAAAATTCCATGCGCAACTATCTCCCTATAAAACAAAAAAACTAAGTTATTTTGTCCATTCGTAAACAACGTAACTCATCATCAAATAAAGATTTTAAAAAGTCATAACGTTGTACTTTTGTATATCTCTCGTAAAAACCAGCTCCATGTACGGTGAAACAGCATAGCCATAGCCCCGGTTGAAAGATTTATCGAGAAACCGGCGGTCAGTTACAAATCCAAATGCGACACGATACCTCAACTATCAAGCCGGCGAATCATGCACTATTTGAACATGGCGCATAGCAAGAGCCATAGATCATGGACCCACCGTCCAAATTTACATTTAATCATGCCAAAGCACAATCATATTTAAATGATAAATAATAATGATGCACTGTGCAGGGTCCGCTTCACCCACTTTAATCTCGAAACAAAGCCAGATAATGTCCCCGATGTCCGTGTTGTAGATATCGCACACATCGGGGACATTTCCAGATTGTACTTTTTGCTTGTGGGGATGGGGGCAGTCGGACAAAAATACAGTTGATTTGGATATCAAGGTGAAACGCAGCCACAGCTTATATCATATTATTATTGTTCTGAAATACTTGCAAAATATACACTTTTGGCTTCATATATTATAACCCCTCCCCCCAGACTGAATACTATTATTTTCATATAGGAGTGCGCAGGCGTAGGAGCGGTAACAGCTAGATTCATAAGGCTCCAGCTTTCTTTCCTCTTGCCTTAACTTTTTGCACAACTACATTTCAACCTTTTCTGAGTAAGTAAGAATACTGTTTACAGCATTAGCAGGCACGATGAAGAGGTAACCAGAGCTTAACAATGAATCATAAGATGAGAAAAATCAAACCAGCAGCGAAAGAGACCCTTAATGTCACTCACCTTGCTTATGATACAGGTGTTTTTCAAAGCTTGGACTTATTGTAAGACAGACAATGAAAATGCCAGACCGGAATCAAATGGACAATGTTATGTCAGTCACAACACTATACCAAGACAGCCACGCATGTATTACTTTTGAACTATGAATCTTGGCTATCCCCTATCAAGGAAATATATCAAGCCCAAAAGAGAAAGTTCAATATTGGGGATGCTTATGGTGTCCTCTTCCTTCCCTGACATTGAATTGAACCCAGGTCCCAGAGGCAGAAAACCCAAGTACCCATGTGGAACTTTTGGAAAAACAGTTACATGGAAACAAAAAGGCATAAGGTGTGATAATCCAGATTATCAACAATGGTTACACATAGACTGTCAAAGTATGAGGTCAACTACATATGAATGTAAAGAAGTTGTGCATGGGAATCTCTAGAGTGTGCTTTACCAAATTTTAGTTTAACATTGTTTGATCTTCATTCTATTTCCAGCAGTAATAGATTTTCTAGACTCTCAAGTGAAACAAGCGAAGATACTAGCATACACTCATCTACATGCTCTGTGGGTCCACCATTAGCAAGCTCCTCCCCAAGAAAGCACCCTCCGACGACCAGAAAACAGAAAACTAAACCATTCCTTTTACTCAACATCAATTGCCAGTCCATACTTAATAAACGTGAAGAATTCGACAACCTATTAGAAAGCAGTAAACCTGACATAGTGATTGGTACAGAGTCTTGGCTTACAACCGACATACATGATAATAAAGTTTTTCCACCTGGCTATGTAATATACCGTGGAGACCTCACACACAAGAGAGGGGGCGGAGTATTTGCAGTCATCAGAGAAGACATCATCAGCTCCAGGGTGGAAGATCTTGAGTCAGAAAGTGAGATCCTTTGGGTAAAGATAGACATTTCATCATGCAAATCTCTGTTCGTCTCAGCTTTTTACAGACCACATGCAAATGACATAGACAGCTTTGAACAAGTATCTCTTGAAAAGCTCCCCGAAGGAAACTCATATATGGATAGCAGGCGATTTCAACTTCGTCAGCATCCACCGGCCCTCCAAATCCCTCAAGCCATCGTGTTGCTCTCCGACCCAGCATAATCAGTCCCTAGATACATTGGCAGACCATGGTCTGTCTCAAGTGATAGACAAGCCTACCCGAGATGAAAATGTGCTCGACCTACTAATTGTAAATAGTCCTACCCTATAAACAGGACAAAAATCCTACCTGGTACATCAGACCATGATGTTGTATTTGCAGAAATTGACATAAGCCCCGAGCAATACAAACAAGCTAAACAGAAGATCTCACTTTACAAGAAAAGTAATTGGGAAAAGATGGAAGAAGAAATGAGATGTTCATACCAGTATATAAAAAACAATTTGGACTCACAAAGTTTAGACTCCCTCTGGCAGAAATTTAAGACAGATCTCAACAATGCAATAGAAAAATACATCCCTGACAAGTTGGCCACCCCAAAAAACAAACCACCTTGGACAAGCTTTAAGATCAAGAAAATGATGAAAGCCCGTCACAGACTGCACAGAAAGGGTGAAAAGGTTAAAAACACAAGGCACAAAGGAAATATTAAAAGAAAGCTTGATGATATCAAGCATGAGATAAGGAAAGAGACCAGAAAAGCCTACTGGAACTATGTAGAGTCAATCATAGTTCCCCACGAAGACCAACCACAAAGCTAGAAGAAACTGTGGACCTTCATTAAACATCAAAAAAGGACACAGTGGTTATTACCCCTTTAAAACACCAAGGAGTCCTGAGAGACACCCCAAGGCACGAAGCGGAGATATTGAACAAGCAATTCCATTCTGTGTTTACACAGGAACATGCAGTTGTGGAAGACGAGCTCTGCAACAATATCTTTCCAGACATCACAGTATCTACCATCACCACCTGTGGAATACAGAAGCTTCTGGAGAACCTAAACCCAAACAAGGCCACGGGACTAGATGAGGTACATCCTAAGGTTCTGAAACAACTAGCAACATCGGTCGCTCCTGTCTTCCAGGCCATCTTCACCAAATCCCTGTCCTCTGGGAGTCCGTCAGATTGGAGAACAGCAAATGTAGCGCCTTTATACAAAAAAGGAGAGAGGTACAACCCCGCATATTACAGACCTGGTTCCCTTACCTGCCTAGCCTCCAAGATTTCAGAACACATAATAATCAAGCATATCCTCAACCACCTAGAAGAAAATAACACCCTCTACAATCTCCAGCCTGGTTTTTCAAACCAAAAGATCTGCAGAAACGCAGCTACTTACCTATACACAAAATATCCTTAACAACCTCCAAGCCAACAAACAGACTGATGTCATCATAATGGACTGTGCAAAAGCATTTCATAAAGTGTCACATAAAAAATTCATAAAGAAATTAAATAGTTATGGGATTACAGGACCAATCAATAGTTGGATAACAAGATTCAAAAAAAAAAAAAAAACAAACAAACAAAAACAAAAAAAAAAAAAAACAAAACAAAAAAAAAAACCCATTCTTTTTATTAGAGTAAAGAAAAAGGATACAATTTAAAATTTGATATCCTATATACCTAAATGCGTGACAGTTTGGTAATTTAAAAACATGTTCTATTCATTGATACCTTATTATGATTTTCAGGTGTGATTTTTCAACAAAATTTAAGCCACTGGAGAGAAGTTCGTCGCTTTACAATAATGGCCTTAAGAGACTTTGGCGTTGGGAAGTCTAGCCTGGAAGAGTTAGTAAATGACGAATTAAAGGCTTTTAAAGTGGAGTTAGACAGAATCAACCACGGACCACTCTCGCTGAAAGACTTGCTCACTAATGCAATATCCAACATTATAAATTCCATTGTATATGGCAGCAGGTAAGAAAATACGTCACGTTTTGCTTAGTACATGTGGGATGTTCCGTGCTCTGTTTAAGGTAGCACAAAGCTAGATTTTATACTGAGAAAGAATTCACTTAAAGTGTAAATTCAATGATTACTAAAAGATGATAGCAATATATGGGGACGGTCCTCTGCATTAAAAAAATATAGTATAGTTTTTGTTCTGTCATGTCATTGAAGATTGCAATTTGAAGTCTACCGTCTTTTGGATGATGTTTAATTATAGGAAGGTGAAAACCACAGAAGAAATTGTGATTTTAAATTAGCTGGAAAAAAATCAGTGGCGAACATAAAAGTTGATATTATACATGTTTTTGTCACATTAGAATGAATGTGTTCTTCAAAAACTATCGAAAAATTAACATTTCTTCGTCCAAAGTTGAAATCTGTATTATCAATTTGCAAGAGACTTGGCCATATTTGCATCCAGTGTGGTTCATTAATATGTATCAAATGCCGTTTTTATTGCAAAAATTTACACTTAAATTGAATGGGAGGATACCTTTGAAAATACAAATCTTATGAGCATTTAAGTGAACCGAATTGTTTTTTTCCAACTCAAGGACAGGAATTTTACATTTGGCACATTAAGGAAACTCGTGATCAAACCTTTCACTGGTCTGATTGTGTGACGCAGACGGTTTTTACAATGTTACATGGATTCCTCTGAGACACCAAAAGTTTATATAACAGTTGCAATTTTATAAGTGTTCAGTGCATGTACATTTATTTTACGTATGTCTAACACTATTTCACCCTTCGGGGATATCTTTGAAAATGCATATTTCATGGCCCGTTAAAGTGAGCAGAATAGGTTTTTTTTTCAAGTAGATGATAGGATGGCGATAGTCACGCATACAAAGGTGGACTTCCTGCTTGCAAAGGGAACATCCGCTTGCACTTTGGGTTTGATAAAGCTATTGCAGAGCTGAAGGAAACAATACCCAAGAGGACCATGTTGACTGGAATCTGATACGTCTGGGAGTGCAGACTTTACTGCTCTGCAAATATATTAATGCTGATGAGTAGTGGACCAAAAGTTTGTTATTACATAGATATAAGCCAATTTGTTAGTTTGACCTTTCAATGTCATTCCAAGTCAAAATTAATGACACCGAGGGAAACCCCATAGGTACTTTCCTTTAAATGTATAATGGTGACCATAGGCACAGAATTCACCATCACAAAGATATAAGCCAATTTTGCTGAGTGAGGAAAAAAATTACTTTTCCTCAACATCTCTTGTCAGAATATACATACTTGTTGCCGGGGGGAACATCTGGTATTCCTTCCCACATGTTTTGTAATATTGCAATGCTCGCACTGTATTGTTGCTAAATACTTGTACAGTTGTAGCACTTACCGACACATGGTCCTGAAGTTTGATATTCTATGACTTTCTCAAAAAAATTATCACATCCTGTTATTTTCGCAAACGTTGATAATCTTCAGTCAGACTATACCCTGATCCACGGAATGGGACAAGTGGTTCTTGAGAAGAAGAAATTTTGATTTTTTTTCTCAAAAACCTAAATAAGAAAATTAATAAAATCAAGAAAAATTATTGCATTATCGTCTCCTTAGCAAACGAAGTAGAGTACCACCAAGGGGAACATCCACGTGCAAAATCAAAACATTCCATGCAACGTATTTTGGAACGATTCTAAAATGTAAAAATTCCAGCGGACAGACAGATGGACAGACGTACAGACGAACGACGTTCGCAACTAGGTTTCGAAGTTCTGTTGATTGTCAAGGGAGCACAGCTAAAAATCCACAGAAACAGAAAACAATAATAACGACGACGACGACGACAACAACCACCTCACCAACAGAGCGAAGTGGTAACATAAATGCACTTTTCACACAGTATCACAACGTATAATACAACACGACACGCAACGGTGGGCGAATAGTTTTTTTATGTAAAACTTAAAATGCATATGGAATACCAGTACATACTGGGATTTCTGGTTACTTTATATGGACCATAATGGCCATATGGTTATATGAAAAAACAAGGCATGAAAATTGTTTTACAAGCATACACAACTCCGTTATATCAAATTTAACATGATTGGACCCAGTTATAGAAAAACAGAATTGGGGCACATTAAGACAGACTGAAGACGCACTTTGACACATCAATGTTAAACAGTCAATAAATTTGTGCTGCAGTAAGAAATACATTTCTCAAGTGTGCATTCACGGGTCAGAATATATTTATAGTACTAGTACATAACGTTGTTTATTTCTTAATAGATAAGACCTTTAACAAAGGAAGCCGTCGATGAAGTAAAATACCAGTATACTAACAGGAAATCAGTACTGCTACGATTTCGCTTTTCGTTTTCATTGTTCTCAAGTGGCCCACTATCCCCAGTTTATTTATTGTCAATGTTTCTGTTGGGAGTTTCCAGTGGCAATGTATGGAACTACAATCAGTAAGATTGAATTGGCAGATTTTCATACATTATATATTAAATAATTCTATTTAATTTAAGTAAAATCAAATATAGCGACTTGTGAAATTATTTAATTGAAAAAAAATTTAATGACACTCATGAGCGTCATATCTGATTATAAATGTTTCAGCATACTTAATCGAAAATCGCGGAAGAATGCAAAATAATCGCTTTAATTTCGCCTAAATATCAGAATACTGAACTCTAATTCATTCTCTCTCTCATCAAGCATACATACTCTCTCTTTCGTTATAATAATAATAATATAATAATAATAATAATAATAATAATAATAATAATAATAATAATAATAATAATAATAATAATAACAATAATAATAATAACAATAATAATAATAACAATAGTAATAATAACAATAGTAATAATAACAATAATGATAATAATAATAATGATAATAATAATAATGATAATGATAATAATGATAATGATAATAATAATAATGATAATAATAATAATAATAATAATAATAATAATAATAATAATAATAATAATAATAATTATAATAATAATAATATATATTATTTAGACACATGGAGACAGAAATTGTGTTCTTAAGCATAGAAGAGAAGAAATGAAAAATTAAAAAGACTCAGGGTAAAGACCAACAGTACTCTTAGCTGTTTGGTACAAAAAATTTTATAGTCAGAACAAATCAAAATGAAGAAAATCTTCATTGCTTCCAAACTATATCTCACAGAAATCTGAAGCCAATAAAATAATTATTAACAAAACGATTATATATAAATTTCTACTCCAGATGCAACTGAAACTTTTCAATGGTCACTCACACAGGTTCGACTATAATGACAAAGAATTCCAATCTGTGCAGGAAGATTTCGATTTCCTATTTTCGAAAGGAGGTCTTCAGGTTCCAGATAACGTGCTTCCCTGGTTGCAGAAAATACCATTTCGTCACAGCATTGTAAGTAAAAAGCCAATCTGAGGATAATATGCCATTTCATCACAGTATTGGAAGTGACGGCCAGTTTGAAGATAAAATAGTAAAACTAACCTAGTAGAGAATACTGCTGCCCAGGCATGAACGAGACCTTCCGGGGCAGCAGTATTCTCTACGTGGTTGGCTTTACTTTTATACAGTAATCATAGCTGTATTAGGCTCAAAATAAGAAAGAAAACATATAGATATCGATCCATTGTTTTCCTATTGAGCTAGAAACTGCTCCATCCAAGGCAATGAATGGGATTCTAGGGAAAATATCTTGTGCTGGGCATTGACCTTTGAGCCTGCTCATAATAGTACTGGGATAACTAGGAGGATATGGATAGGGTTGTTCCCCACTCTGTATTTTCCTGTTTTTGAGGCTAATACAGCTATAATTACTGGATTATATGCCATTTCATCACAGTATTGTAAATAACCCGCCAGTTTGAGGATAAAATACCATTTCATCACAGTATCGAAAGTAACCAGCCAGCTTGAAGATGAAATACCATTTTATCACAGTATTTAGAAGTAACAACCCATTTTGAGTATGAAGTTACCATTTCGTCACTGCGTTATAGGTAGACAGTATCATAATACGGCTGTGTGCGTACCTAATGAAAATCAGCAAACGCCCGACAATTGTAAATTTATGGCTTTGTTCTGTCGGAAAAACAAAGCATTTTGATTTATTGTATTTGTAATATTTGAAGCAATCTAAATTCTGCAATAGTAAACCTATACAATTTGAGCCATTATATCGTTTAAGCGATTGCTGAAGGATGGGCCTGGTATTGTTTGGAATCTTTCGACTAACGCTATAAATGGTTTTCATTCCACCATACAATCTATGTCTAATGTCAATATTTAATATACCAATTTACGATCCCAGAAGGCAGCACTTGCAGGAGATATGTTTGCATTATTTTACCTTTTTGCTTTACAGCAAACTTTTTGAAGCTTTTCCAAATTCATGTAAGTGTTGCCAGCTGGGACCCGCAATTCTACCATTAGGGCCACACGTTACACGTTAAAAGCCAGTGGCATTTGAAAAATATTCACTGGGATCTGAAACCCCTAATTGGTGAAAGTGCGATCTGTTTCATCCGAGGGACCTGCTATGGACGAAACTCTGGAGACCCCCCCCCCCCCACTCCCACCCCCCCACCCCCCCCAAAAAAAAAACGAGCAGAAGACGTAAATTCCGCCATTTACGAGCAGGAAACCTTAATAAGGCCATATAGTTTTCTTTCTGTCTCGGAACAGACTAGTGTCACTGCCGATAGCTGCTACCCTAGTATCCACCTGATACAGGCAGACATAATTGGAGATAAACGAAACCTGCTTCATTCCATGGCTGAAAATGTCATAGAAAGCAGGTGCTGCCACCATGTGGAATGGTTTATCGGAAATGCCCCAATCTGTTTGTCTGTCTGTCTGTCTCTCTCTCTCTCTCTTTATATATATATATATATATATATATATATATATATATATATATATATATATATATATATATATGGTTTTAGTTGACAGTTGATACCGCGCTTGCGTCGTACCTTTGGCCACTTGCCATCGAGAAATCATTCGTGTCAAAAGATTCTCGCTGCATAATGACGCTCGACTGCCTCGGACGAAATCATACCTTGGTGAAGCGTAACAACGCTCCATAGTAAATTTTGTGTAGTTAATGTGGTATATACATGTATCAATGCTCTTCGCATGTTTTGATCATAAAAAAAAAAAAATCATTTAAAGTATTTGTGCACGTTGAGACACTTGACAGTCTTGCAGATCAGCGATTTGAAGAGGATTCGTCAAAGACTTAAACATTTTACGAAGAAACGCATTGACGAACACGAAAAGACATTTGACACCAATAATATCCGGGACTTTCTAGATTTGTACATCGAGGCAAACAGAAAGGGAACATATGATAGTGAAGCATTAACAGGTGAGACTTTATGCATGTAGTATATTCATTTTCTGTCAAACTATCTTCCCCTGTCTGAAGCAACGGTGACCGTCAGCCGTCGTGATACGGCCATTCTATCGGTAAGCCAATGCATCGTTAACAGTACTGGGAATAAAGAATACTTTCTCCAAACATACTCCTTAAGTTCAGCGTGTGTTTGAAGAGCTTGAGAATAATATCTTTAAACAATTAAGTCAGTTCAAGCTGCTGGTTCGACAAGACGAACATTTTGCCATGTTTGATACGGGCCTCTGTTGCACGCATACGGGTACCTTTTGGTTTAATGACACGGACTACAGCAGTACGGCGGCTAATGTGAATGCAACGTATTGTTCTTAATCACAGAAAAGAATATCATGCAAGTCATCCTAGACTTATATGTGGCCGGGACTGAGACAACCAACACCACAATACTCTGGGCCTTCCTGTACATGATACTGCATCCACACATTCAGGCGAAATGTCGCCAAACAATCATTGAGGTAGGTCATCACATCATTTTTGTGCTCAATCCGTACAACAACTTTCATCAAAGTCTTTCGGGCAAGAGCCACTGAAATAAAAACCCTCAGATTGAAATGTTCAAGCATTTTTTTTCAAAGAGTAGTGAAAAGTTCGTGCTGGGTAGCATCTTACGAG
This sequence comes from Hermodice carunculata, assembly GCA_964020975.1. Classification (NCBI taxonomy): domain Eukaryota; kingdom Metazoa; phylum Annelida; class Polychaeta; order Eunicida; family Amphinomidae; genus Hermodice; species Hermodice carunculata. The sequence goes on from OZ026620.1 coordinate 20,110,712, forward strand.
ATGTTGATTAAATTGGGACTGCAGGTTTGCAAAGGTGAGAATAGTTACAGCATTGTGATGTATGGAGCATTAATATGTGGCATAAAGTATCGGATCGTTCTGCTTTTTGTCGACAGGTAATTGGAACATCACGTCTTCCTCGATTGTCAGATCGTGTTGAGCTACCCTATATTGAAGCAACGCTTCTGGAGATACAGAGATTGGCTAATACAGGTAAGATACTTTTAATAAATATGTGTGATCCGTCATTTTGGAATCAGCATTCACGTTTTACTACCTGGCAGCTTATTTTTTAAAATTCGTATGAATACATTTCAAGCAATTTATCTGTTTGCTTGTTTGTGTATAGCATGCTGATTAAACCATTGTGATGAAAATCTTAAGCAATCTAAATTTGCAAATACGGCCAAATCAGGCACAAGAAAGTTGTTGATTCGGCCAAAACTTGGCATTAAAAGAGTAAGGTCAAACATTGATATGAAATTAGAGATTTTTTAAAATCTTTTCTAACTTTCAACGGTACGTGATAAAATAGTTCTGTAAATCCTTGTGTCAATTTAGGTCGTAGTTTTCCATGTACTTCTCTGTCCTTTTCTGTATTTCATTTTTAATATTATAAGCAAATGAAAGGTTGGGAGAGTTTATGCCCAATATTGAATTGAATTACTAGGGTTATTAGATGTAACAAAACAGCCACTTATTATTCTGCCATAACAGACAAGAAGGGGCATGGGCATGGAAATTTGCTCCCGAACGCCAGATGTTAATGATATAGAGGTCTTGTAGGGTACCATTTGACTTTTTAAAGATAAATATCAAAGGTCAACTGATGTTAGAAAAAAATGCTACCGGCATATTGCTGCTGTAACGGGACTTCCGTGTTCCCCATCTCCCATATAACGTATTCTGTGTTGATGATGAAGTTATTCCAAAAATTAAACAGACGACATTTGACAACCGGATATTGTTGTCCGGTTTGATGGGGTTGTTCACTGTTGATGTCTGTGTTTGAAATCACAGCCCCGCTGTCCATTGCTCATCGTGCTTCCGAAGACGTTCAAGTTGGCGGATATCTCATTCCTAAAGACACGGTGGCATTTGTAAACATGTATGCTGTTCACATGAATCCCCGTATATACCCAGATCCGAGGGCATTTCAGCCCGAGAGATGGTTGGATGATACAGGAAAGGTTATCAGACGAGAAGAGTTTATACCCTTTTCAGCAGGTGAGACCAACTCTCCTTCACGCCCCTCCTGTGGTATGGTCATCCGTGTGACACAAATGCAAACATGTCGAGCTAAATACCTTAGATTTATCAATACACCACTTTTGTTGTGTATAACTTGCAACATACTGTATAGGAAAGTAGTAGAATATGAAAAGTACCTGATGTTGAAAAACAGCTTTTTATAGATTTGATTTGATTAAATGTGAAATGTGTTCTCCTGTGTGTAATTCAAGTCCATATATTAACCTACAGGCGCACATAGTCAACTTAAATTTTCAATGAAAACAATATAGAATATGTACAGTTTATTCCGACTTGTCTGCGAACGGTTCCCTGTGTCATGATGGACCTAACGAATCTGGCACAATGGCGATGGTATGGTAGATTATCGTCAAAAATCTAATTTCTGAAGTATAAACTCTTTCAGTACCAAGTTTTGACTGGGTCAACAGCTTTCCTTGGCGCGATTTGGGCGCAGTTCGCCCAAAGCACCTCGAGAAAAGCTTTTGTCCTGGAGCATTCTTGTGGTCTTTGCAACTGTACACATACTGGTACTTGAACGAAAGGTCAGTTTACAATGAATATGAATCTGGTGCTGTTATGCTTATAGACCCATTTATGACCCCAGAGGGAAGCACTTGAGAGAGATCATTTGCATAGTTTTACTGATTTGCATAACAAAATCCTGTGAAGTTTTAGCTTGTGAAATAGACAAATTTATGCAAATGAACACCTTCAGGTGCTGACATCTTGGGTCCTAAAGCCCACTGAATTTTGTTAAAATGGGCCATAAAAGAGCTAAGATACGTCATGACCTGCAATCGTTCTCCAAAGAATCTCCTTATTTAAGAATACTGGAGTTGGATTAGTTGCCAGGTCTGATCAAAAGATGAAATCATTTACGTTTAACATCAACAGCCAGTGCCTCTATGCTTATTGAAAAAAAGAGCCATGACCAGCCATTTCTACTCCTGAGAGATAATCTCCATCTCAACTGATGTATACAACACACCATTTTCCATGTACCTGGAGTACTATTCTATTCCCTTTAGTCCTCAGATATGGATTTAGTCTTTGCAACTTTGTACGTTTGTATTTCCGTAAATTCAGTTAATGTCGATCAGTTTCATGTAAAGACCCTGTGAATCTATATCAACGTAAAATGTGTCTCATGTTACGCATGTGACAATGTTGTTTTAGACGTAAACTTGCATTGAAAACCGTTTGTTTTAGGTCGGCGAGCATGTTTAGGGGAGTCATTAGCCAAGATGGAACTCTTTTTGTTTTTTACCAATCTTCTGCAACGCTATGAATTCAAAATGGTGGATCCATCTCAACCACCAAGCAGTGAAGGTTATCAAGGCATGACCAGGACGCCTCATCCGTACCAACTTCTAGTTAAAAAAGATACCCAGTTTTAATCCTTTTCCCATTACCAAGGAAATAAAGTCCCAATCATTCGAATGAGTACTGATGATGCTAGACTCAAATACCGCATAAAAAGACCTTTAATTCAAGTACAAACATGTGTAGTTTTGAATCAACCATATACTTGGTCCAATCAACAGTTTCCTCAGCTGGCTATTTGCGCGCTCAGCTGGTGCCAAACATGGAGACGCCCGCTATATCCTTATCTGGCCAGCTCATTGCTCGTGCAGCGCACCAAGTACACCGCGGACTCAATCTGTGACTGCGCTGGAGGACACACTGAGCAGACTTAAAGATAAGGTGCAAAATTTGAACTTGACTGATGAGTTTTTTCGGAATCATATTTTTGTATACCAGAGATGCCAGATTCTCAAATGTATATGATGAAGAGGTGTAGGGTATGGGGCTGGGTGAGGATCCTCGTCACGAATCAACGAGAAAAAGATATGTTTCAACAGTTCACGGTGAAACTGCATTTGTCACACCCTCACAATCAATGGGATAATATTTTAATTTCAATGTTCATAATTTATTGAAATGGTGAATTACCTCTTAGTACTAGGCCTTTCATGACTCGGAAATGTATTTTTTGTAGTTCTACAGTTTAAGAAGAATTAAAAATTCCAATCACAGTGCAAAAAGGCTTCTAAAGCACATGCAACATTCGTGACAGCGCTTGGATGATAAATAAAAATTCACAACATCCAATTCTCTTTCAGTGAAACAAGTTTTCTGAGTTAGAACAAAAAGCATGTAATACGTTAAAACTGGCAAATGGGACCAAATAAATGGCTTCATCCTTGTGTACTCGCAAAAGAGTATCTTGAATTGGCGACAAAAGATGCCTTTTCTGAGATATAATGATTGCACCTTGAAATTCCTCATTCAAAGATCTCTTTATTCCAGTACCAGCACGCTAGCCTTAATTTGGCGGTCCATGAGTAATACGCAGAACAGGGTCAGAGTGTATCATATGCAAGCTTTCTTACAGGCGAGTCAAATGTAATGCGCATGCGCTACAAAATGTTGTCATTGGATCCGCTCACTACTTCAGGAATCATTTTATCCAATCATTGTTTCCTATACATTTCAATCATCTGTTACAAGATACTGGTCTGGAGACTTGCATTAAGGTCATATGTCAACCGCTATCATGCGAGCCACCATTAAGAAAAGAAAATATGAACATGTACCATTTTAGCCAGCCAAGTATAAATTACATTGAATATGGCAAAGTTTCAAAATTATGTCGAAAAATTTTTTAAACTACTGCATCAAGCAGAATGACTGTTTGACAAATAATTATTATTTTACCATAGAAGTACAGATAGAAACTTTTGTAGAGGTATTACAAACATAACCATCAGCATTTTGACAAACATTATTGCAGGAATAAAAAAAATAACGTTTTGCATACAAAGAAAAACCTTTGAAATTATGTGTGTGTATTTTATCCTTAATCAGATCAGGCGTGTCGATTAAATACTGGATTAGTTCATAATGTATAAATTGTTTTGCAAAACTGTGATTAACTCTATGAGTAAAAAGTTTTTTTTGTCTGGTGTTATTGTTATGAATGTTTGGGGTAAGTAGTATGGGGATGTTTTCAAAATACGTTGGGAGCTGATTATTTGCCTATTTATAATAAACTAAACTAGCTGATGCTTGAAGAGATCTTTCAGTTTCAGTAAGTTCAGTTCTTTAAATATTGGTTCAGTGTGTGAATTGGATTGCTGTGGTTTACAATGTGAACAGCCTTTTTTGAGTGGGTGAAATTCAGTCTAGTCGATGCCCACAAGGAAGCAAACAATAGTTTAATCTTAGCATAATAAGGGAGTTATATAAAGTTAAAAGCATGTTGGTCGGGAGAAGATCTTTGAGTTTATTTATAATACCAGTTGTTTTGAAATTTTGGATGAGACTGTTTGAGTGTGTTTGTTCCAACTCGTATGTTTATCCAGGAAAAGGCCAAGGGAATTGAACCCCTCTACTAACCTTAATGCTACACTGTCTATTTTGGGTGTTGGGATAGCTATGCGTTTTAGCGGTTTGTAAAATAAAAACATGAATTTAGTTTTTGAGTACTTATTGATAGTTTGCTTAATTGCAACAAGATGCATATTTTATTTAATTCCGAATTTATATTAGAAATGCCACAGCATGTGGCAATTCAAAAAGACTAAGGGTACTGAATAATGTTGTGTCATCAGCATTCATGACAAATTTAAAATAAGTAGAGGTTGAAGGTATGTCATTTATGTATATAATGAATAGCAGCGGGCCAAGAAGATAGCCCTGTGGGACACAAGTAGTTATATCATTCCATTATTTAGACAAAGCAGGACCTCTATTGTGCTTGCCATGTGGCCAGCCAAAAACTAACTTAATATCTTTCAGCTGTGGTACCTGATTTTGTCTATACACTAAAGCAGCCCTACGAAGAGAAGAGCAAACATGTTTCTATAAAACTTTTCCTGAAACTGACCAGATGACCCAAGAATGATTTAACAAGTCCAGAAAATAAAAGAAGGTTCTAGCACATGTTTGACTTTTTTGTGGTAAAGAAAGCTAGTTGACTCTGAGCTTTACCATGATCAGCAAGGTGTCTTTTGTGTTTTGTTCATGCAAAGGCTTAGTCTGTAATCAGAACCTTTGGAATCTTGCGCCGACAGCCGAAAATGAAAAACACATATATCCACTTGGCCATATGCACGTTTTCCAAAAAACCTGGTTCAGTAGGAGCAGTTAATTATTTGTAATCCCTTGATCAAGTTTTGGATGATAATGATAAATGCTGCAATCATTTTGACAGTGACCTGTTTCTATTACGTGCAAATTATATTCGAAGTATTTATTGTAAAGCCAATATGATGAATTTCTTTGATTATCCAGTAGTTATAGGTGTATTAGCCTCCAAAACAAGAAAATACAGATTGGGAGATAACCCTATCCATATCCTCCTAGAAAGTCCACATTCACCTAGTAAAAACCCATACTCACCTGGTAAATTCTTGGAACTACTTTCAATAAAATAGTGCGCAATAATGCTGTGCAGTAATAAAATGAGCATACTATTGCCATTTGTATTTTTTGCTTTTGATTCATTACCTTTTTACTGAATACAGCTATAATCACTTGATAAGAAGATAACCAATCTCGTTCAGAATACGGCAACCAAGAAACCTCTCGTTCAAGACCGGCCGTATTCCTACTCGTCCATATAGTGGACTCGAAGGATACGGCCTGTCATAAACTCGACATTTCTTGGCAGCAGTATTCGCTACTCGGTTAGTTTTACTTTTATATCCTAATGTGTCACTATCATATGCAGCTCGGGTTAATATGGCAAGAGTACGGGCGTATTGTATGGAACTGAGTGAATACTTTTGGGCTTTGCTACACCTTAAAGAGTAAAGTGTTTGCAATACACGCCTGTCTGCCTTTTCTTTCTACCACTATCATTGCATAAAATTACACATTAAAATGCTAAAAAATGGTATCCTCAACGATTATATACAATATCATGAAGTCCAGAATACTGACCTCTTTATCGAGTGAACAGTATCAACATGACTCTTGTTACTCGCGTAAAAGCTCACAAGTCCTTCGACCGCATAATATCTTTATGTAAGTACGACGTCATTTTATATCTTATACAGCCTGGCTCAACATTTTGGGCGTCAAGCTTGTACAAGTGTGTGCAACGGAGTGTTTTCTGAACAGTATTAATTTCAGACCTCTGCATCAAATCTCAGCATCGTCATCACCGACAGAAGTAAGATTTTGTCTTCTTAGTGCTATGAGCTTATAATTCAAGGAATGTTATGACAGAATCAATACAGCATCTACACAAAAGCCTTTCCGGAAAGAACAGGATTTGACATAGCCACTTTCGTATGCGTGAGACCATCAAATCATACTGGATTTGAAAAACAATACAGTGTGTACACTATATAGCCCAATTTCAAACTGACAATATAGCTGACGTACAAATAAAAGAGGAATTATTGGAGAGAAACGGTAAGGAAACATTTTGACGAATGGATGTACATGTATGGTACACTGTAGCCGATAAAATGGTTGTATATGAAGTACCATAGCAACATGTAAAGCTCATAGCCTATAACAATGGGTATACATGACGTACCATAGTAACATGTAAGGCCTATAAGAATGGTGTACATGACATATCAAATTAACATGTAGGGCCTACAGCAATGAATTTAAATGGCATATCATAACATTATGCAAGCGTAAGGCCTATTGCAATAATTATACATATATTTTTTCGTCATTGCAATACACTTTTACGTTTTGAAATGCAGCGTGTGGTGGAGACTTCTGTGATTTTAATTTTTCAAAGAATCCTTGATAAAACTATTTAGAAACAACAATTTTATATTCACTGTTTTGCGCAAAAAGATGAAGTGTCAAAATGCCATGATAAAATTTGTTTTTTTTTTTGTTGCTTTTGTTTTTGTTTTTACATTAGCATGCATATAAAATTCATCGCTTGACTTTTGCAGCAGAAAGACACGATCAAATGCCTATTGTTCGGTACAAAATTAGAACTAAAAAAAACCCCAAAACGGTCAGGAATTTCTAATTCTGAACTTCGAAATGTCTCCGAATTTCATCGTAACATAAAACATCAGAAAATGTCACGTGTGCCTTAATATTCTCAATGAACCATCAGTTACTTTACAGTGCCTATAAATAGGGCATTATAATTTTGTCACCCTCCATCCTGGGGCCATGTCTTATCATGTGGGGGCACTTTGAGTTCGACGTTATGACACAAAACAGCTCCAGGAGGAAGGTTAGTTTTGCCATAGAAAGTTAAATGTCGTACAAATTTAATATATATACCCCCCCCCCCCAAAAAAAAAGCACGATGCCCGATCATTTCTTTGAGATCCAATCGTTTAAGCATCATGTATGATGGAATTGGCAAAATGAGTGCATTTACAGAGTATCAGCCACTGTTCTTTAAGCATGAAGATTCTGTGGTTCAAAATATCACTTTTGAAAAAAAGAGAGGTTGGACATAGTAAACTACCATACCATATCTATGTCCCTATATAAAAGACAAACATTTACCACGTGTCTATTTCAAACATGAAGGACAACGTATCTGACACACATCCACGTCACATATTAAAAAACAAAACAAAAAAAAACAAACAAACAAACAAGCAAACAAAGAAACAACCCCCCCCCAATAATGAAAACAGTATCAGGCACGTTTCTACTTCATATATGACACACAGTACGGTAGAATCTCCAATTAAGAGCACTTCAATGAAGAGATCATATCTCTATTAACTATCAAGGTGCCAATTTTGGACTGAGTCAACAGCTTTTCTCGATGCGCATTGGTGGCAATGCGCCCAATGCGTGCCCAGAAAAGCTGTTGACCTGGGGTATTTTCTCTGGAACTAGAGGCATGCTGGTACTTAAATAAAACTTACGAGGAATAAGAATCTGAGATCCTAATGATAATTCAGGCTAGTTTCGTTTCGACTTTAGACGTGATTGACACTAAAAGTGGCAAGGCCACCAATTTGCTGTCCCGTTTTTTGTTTATCTTGAACTTAATTATATTTCCCATTTAGGCAACTCTCCTATTTAGACCATAATTTTAGTCCTTTAGGTGGTCTTAATAGGGAGATTCCACTGTCTGTGACACGCATCTGTATCACATATTTAAGACAAAGTATATGACACGTACCTTTGCTTACTAAAGACAAAAAAATTATCTGATGTGTCCGCTTAACCTATAAAAGACGAACAGAATGTGACACGTATCTACTTCACATATAGACACTAACAGTATGTCGGGCGTGTCTGCATCACATGTAAAAGACAAAAAGCCAGTATTCGATCTACTTCACATATAAATGACAAGAACAAGTATCTATTTCGTTTTTAAAAGACAAAGGACCGTATCTAACGTGTATACTTCACAAAGAGGCAAAAACCAAGATTCTGACACGTGTCTACTTCACATAAAAAAGATAAAAAGAATGTTGGATACCTGTCTACTTTTAACCACATGTAAAAGATAAAACGAGTATGTGACACGTATCCATTTGACACATACATGAAAAAAGCAAAAGGAAGTTATGTGATACATGTCTACTTAACATATGCTGTCAGTAAACATGTGCCCAAATCCAACGTTTCATTGATCTTACTACTTTATTCAAACGGTTTCACACTTGGCACATTTCAGTAGACCCCCTCCCCCCTTAAAAAACCGGTTATTTTAATTTGTGGTTAGTGTTGAAATGTTAACTGCACAAACATTTACACTTAAACAATAACTGCACCTACCACGAAATAGACCATGTCTAATGCACACAGAATGTTGGGTGGTCTGTTTCAATGTTATTCCTGTGTCAAAACTGTTGCCTGCATGCTCCTATTTGCCCAGATTTTATTATGTATGGATTTCAAGGGAGGGCAACCTTCGAACAGGCTGTAAATTAGATCCAGGTAATGCGGTGAGAATGGTTTGTCTATGCAGGCAACAAAACGTCCCTAAACAGCATTCAATTTGGTGTTGTACAGAAAGTTCTGCACATCCGAAATTTGTATGTATGTAAATACGGGTAACATGCTATTGAATTACGGCTCTTGTGCTTTTGTTTTGTGTGTAAATATTTTTGTGTGGTTGCCAGCACAGTATAACTGTACAATTATGAGCTGTAAATGACGTACCGGTAAACACAGTGGATACCGTTTGGCAGCCGAGCATCAGTACACTGCTCAAGTCTCGCTGGACTGTCTTTCAAATTTTATTTAAAATGATATTCATTACAAAATAAAACTTAAAGTGAAACCCTTCACACACGTTGTAGCCTTATACTGTTATAATACAGAGAGGCCCCTAAACCTAGCTAATTGGCTTGGAATGTGCCTGTAACCAGATAACAGATTGGCGCCGGGCAGTCTGCACTGTGTTTTTTATCACACAGACAAGCAAGGGGTCACAACGCTCACCTCTTCCAAAGCTTTTAATTGAGCTACTGTGTAATGAAAGATTAATTGCAGAGCACCGCGTCAGGCGGAGGGCGTCCTGATGTCGGCAGCCGCAGGGAGACGGTCAGCTTTGTCTCGCTTGAGTGGTCAGGGACTAAAATAACCACGCATTCATCAGAGACCACTACCCACTCAGCCTTATCACAATGGTAATGGGATAAGAACTGACTAGGACTCAATAGCTGCTACTGCTGAAACCGGCACGGCGGCAGTGTCGACCAGTTAAAAAAATGCCAGTAGGGCCTACTTAATAATACTATACCGTGTAGTTGGCATAATATTTTACAGTTAACTTTGTGGAGGGGAAAATGTATCGCACTTCTGGGTGGGACCGTGGGATGGGAAAATAGGGACATGCACCAGGCACTTGTGGAAGTCTAGAGCATCGGCTGAAAGATTGTATCTTTAACACGATATACATTCGAAATATACTCGCTCAACGATCAATGGGCAAGATGATGTGCGTGTACTTAATTTGTTTTACTTATTTCATTTCATCAGGGTTAATTGAATGGTCATTGTCCAACAAACGAATAGGCATCGTTCATCTTGTACACATTAAATATGTTCCAAAATATGACTTTCTATTGCAAGAATAAGTTCTATCACGGAATTTCTTTTTATGTCATATACTGGAACCCAAAATTCCGTCGAAGGATATAACATGGTCCCAGCATAGAGGGATGGTCAGAATCCTATTTCTGGGCATTGTAAAAATATCTGAGTAATAGGTCCAAAATTTTAAGTAAACGTGATATTTTGTGTTTTAGTTTTAAGTGTCAGTGCCTTAAAAAGATATTGATACCTCTGAAGTTGGAATTTTGATTTTTTTTTCAGTCAGTAATTTCTCGCCAAATGTATACTAGAATATAAAACTTCAAATACCAGCAGTCCTTTGCTGTTCACTTTCAGTGTGAACTTGGTGTATGACATTTCACGTTAAACAGTAATAATATTGTACTGAAATCTTAATGTTAACCATAACACGCATCATTTCATACATGGTATCCATAGTTAACCTGTGCTGTGTGTAGTATCTCGATTAACTCTTTCTGTGCCAATCATGTGTAAAGTCGATCTACTAAAGTCAAACTACTGTAGTCTGAAGTATCATTGGGATCTCAGATTCGTATTCCTCGTAAAAAGACATTTCATTCAAGTACCAGTATGTCTATAGTTCTACAGAAAAGCTGTTGACTCAGTCCCAAATTTGGCACTGAAAGAGTTAAAATCAACAGATAATATATGATCTATATTTTCCTAGCGATCATCTTGAAAGCGACCGGTGTACGGGTTGCACCTTGGAAGCCCTTGGCCTCGGGCGGGTGGGCAGGATCTGCCACTGTAAATTCATATTTTGGGAGTAGAGAGGTAAGGCACAGGAAGACAACCATCGCTGCCAATTGTTCCCCAAGACACCACCTTTGGCCTGAAAGAAAGCGACAAAAATATGAAGTGAATTTTGTTTTTTTAGGTCCCCACCCTTCACTTGGTATAGTACTAGCCAACAACTTTCTCTGACACGCGTTGATCACCAAGAGAAGCTACTGACCTGAGGCCAGTTATCCTCATAGGTCACATTTACAAGTAGCATGTAAACTGTTTTCTGTTTAGCCAGCCATCCTCCCAAAATGATGATGATGATGATGATGATGACGACGACGACGACGACGGTGATGATTTATCTTTCTTAATCTTCGAATTTACTTGAGTCAGATTCAGTTTTCTTTACAGGACATTTAAGTGGAAAATCTTCAATAGAAATCTTTATATTTTCCTTTGGAAAAATGTATTTTTATGGGAAATTTCGAAACAGACACACAGAAGTTAAAAGTTAAAAAATGTGCAACAAGGTCTTCTATTGACATTACCTGGTGTTAATTAGAAATAAAATATATTCAGTATAATCAAAATTCTTTCTTTCTTTCTTTCTTTCTTTCTTTCTTTCTTTCTTTCTTTCTTTCTTTCTTTCTTTCTTTCTTTCTTTCTTTCTTTCTTTCTTTCTTTCTTTCTTTCTTTCTTTCTTTCTTTCTTTCTTTCTTTCTTTCTTTCTTTCTTTCTTTCTTTCTTTCTTTCTTTCTTCGAAGATATATCATCCTTAAGAGAAATTGAAAGTTCGCTCCAGTGATGGAAATGATGATGGGAAGTCATAAATTTCTGCAGCTGAAGAGAGAGGTTGCTTTACCTATGCCAAATGGAAAATATGCCGTATTTTCAACATGTTTCCCATCTTTGTCTATCCATCTGTCTGGGTTGAAAACGTCCGGCTCAGGGAAGTTGTCTGGGTCTCTATGGATGCCATATATGTTGAACATTATAGTCGTATTAGCGGGCAAGACATAGTCGCCAATTTTTACCTCCTGGGTCACATAATGGGGTATTGCAGTTGGCACTGAAACAAAATAAAAACTAATGTTTCAGAAATGAGGATATGTCATTAATCACCAATTTATTTAAAGGAATGCCATATAAATTATCTTACCCATCTGAGAAAATCACCTATCTTAAAGTAAGGAGTGTCAGCTTCTTGCCTAGGGTCATCCAATAGGACATGTCCGTGCACTGTTCTTCACGGTGGCAGTACCTGCTCCATGTGTCACATTTCACTTTCAACTGACGACTGAAGCATTTAAAATTTTTTACTATTTTTCTCTCCAGGTGTCTCTACCTACAACACATGGATACCAAGTGAAAGTTGCCTGTGGCGCTGCCTTCAAACGACATGATCCAATACACAAGTGTATTTCCCTGACAGATATGAATATTTTGCATTTATTAGTGAAATAAGGCATAATTATTGTTACCCCCCACCCCCACTCCCCATTTTCCACTATTCATTGAACCAAAGGCGTGCTTGATCATAAGAATAAGCTTCCCGGCCTATCATGTTGCGCACGTACGATTTGACCTGAAATAAAAGAAATCTACTGCGCAGTCACATACTTCAGGAAACAGCTTCGGAGTGATACCGCAGTCACATACTTCAGGAAACAGCTTCGGAGTGATACTCAGGATGTTTTCTTGAAATCGAAATTTAAACTGTGTTTGTCACTTTATAATTGATTGATTTTCCTCGGTAATCAGCAGAATTCCCTGTCATATCGAAAATGTTCCTCCGAGATGTTTGGGGTCAGAATTCCAACTTGAAATTGTGATTGGTCTATGTATTGCTGTTCTCATTCAGATGGTGGACGAAAGAATAGAGCACAATGACCAAGGCCAGAAGTTAAGTAGGTAATTTGTTGATTTCATTGGATTTTACATGCAGAATACAAAAGACATACAAAACATACATTGTCAAGATACCTAGCTATCTAGATTTATAGGTTATAAAACTTAGTATGCAAAGGGGATTTGTTAACGCTGAGAATTAAGGTATACAGTGTAGGTAGGACCTGAAGCATCCTCGAAACCACGTGTTGCTTATTGTAAGGCGTACCCAGAGCGCGCCAAGGAAAGCTGTTGATCATCGATATATAATTTGGAACGGTGTTCCATGCAAGTTTTATCGAAAATTAAAAAAAAAAAATCCCTAAATTAGTAAAATACAATTAACAGAGGACATTAAGATATTAGCGGGAAAGGGCGTCACTAGGGTAGAAAGAGTTAAGTGTTACACTTAAGTACTATTAGGTGATCCAGTAAACTAAAAATATTTACAAATGAACCACTAGCTTTCAACACGGTATGGCAGTATACCAACACAAAAATGTCTGCGAATAGATCTATCTGATTATTTCTGAAGGTAGTCGAGCTATGCCCCAGTAAACTAAATACACTATACACACTTCAAAATGTTTAAATTTGTCTACGACAAAATTTTAGTCGCAGTTATATCGTATATAGTCATACCCATGTCGTACATGGTCGTACTAATTTGTACAGGATCGTAGGTCTTGGTTATGGGAGAATAGCCGAATGCTAAAATATCGCAGCTTGTCTAGGGTATATCGCGGATTTCAGATTAGGCCTTTGTCGTGGGCCAAATTCGCCCCGGGGACACAGGCATAATTAACGATTTTTCTACTTGAAGAACGCCTAATGCATAAAATCTAAATCACATATCACATGTCTATCCTTGATCTCTGATTCTCATAGACATGAGAAGAGTACCCGACAGCTTGGTTGGGGTGAAACATACCTATACATTAAGCTAACTTGCAAAAAATAATAAATAAATAAATAAATAAATAAATAAATAAATAAATAAATAAATAAATAAATAAGTAAATAAATAAATAGATAAATAAGTAAGTAAGTAAATAAGTAAATAAATAAATAAATAAATAAATAAATAAATAAATAAATAAATAAATAAATAAATAATAAAATAAAAAAAGAAAGAAAGAAATGAAAATTAGTAAACAAATTAACAAATTAACAGAAGTACAGCCTCTGACACTCAGTTTAAGCATACGGCAAAAGATCAACCTCTGACGCTCGGGTTAAAAAAAAGGGCACTCGACAACAGTACAAACTAAGACAGCCTCCGACACTCATGTTAAGAAACATTCGACACCAGTAAAACCCATGGGTAATCATCTTCGCCAGACGTACCGTGCTTTCACTGGGCCTATAGTATATGCAAGGAGCCTAGAATTCTAGGCTCCTTGGTACATTCGACAACAGTATAATCTCAGACACATCGGCTGATAAAAAACATTCGACAGCAGTACAACCTGTGACACTCAGGTGATACATTCATGTATTCTGCTGGAGCAGCTGAGGCAAATCATGGCTTTACACGCGTATATCCCCACCATTGACTAGTAAAATTTTTGTCCAGATTAAGGCGAATTGAATCACAGATTTGAAGAAGACAAACACATGTCGGCAATTGTTTTGCAAAGTAGGTCCTGGCATCTTTGTTTAAGCTTCCACACTTTGACGGAAGCACGTAGCTGTCTACATACATACTGATGTGCTTAGATTGTGTCTGTGGCGGTATACCGAAGCTTTGGGGGGTGGGGGGGGTGAGGGGTGTTTATTATGTATACTGCATTGAACAAAAATTCCTATTTCAAGAGTCTAGAGGCTTTACTCACCCATACAACCGAGTCGCAATATTTCCATTATTGTGGCCTCTGTGTATGGAAGGCTTCCTCTGTCCTGCACACAGGGCCGCCTTGAAGCCCCAATTACCTAAATTCACAGTATAGCAGTAAAATCACTTAATGTGGTGTAATGTTTACTTTTGCTTATTTTGCTGACGCAAAACCTTGAAAATAAAACCAATTGTATCTTGACATAGATTTAATTGGAATGTCCAGTTAAAAGCCTGAAATAAAAAAAAAACACCCCAAGCCCCTTAAACGATGAAAATGAAAAAAAAAAATTAAAAAAACCACAAAAAACAAACAAAAAACAGAACCCCCCCAACCCCTGAAACGATGGAAATGTATAGACGTGAAAAAAAGGTGCATTTACGGAATACTGAAAATAAAAAGCATGAAACCGCTATTGAGCCAACGAGATTCGAGTTATGGAAACATGTGATTCTCAATTTCAGCTGGCTCAAATCATACAGCAAATTCCAAGTAAAGGTCTTAATGGTAATACGAAAAAAGTATAGTAAATATAACGTAATGCTAATGTGAAAAAGCTATAGTAAATATAAGAGTGGGTTCCATTCCTCAATGTGACCACGAAAATTTTGAATTGAAAGTGCACAATGCTTTGGACCAAATGATATTTGCATGGTGGCACTGTTTGCTTATCTGGCATTTGAAACAATATCGCCTCATTAGTTTGAAAGAAACGCTCCACCTGGTCTTGATAGTAACCAAACCTCACAAAGAAATGCTTCCGAATTTGCATCCTATTTTGAAAATCCAGCAACCCTGTTATCTACAGAACTAAATCACGTGAGCAATGAGACTTTTTCGTGGAAAATTCAGTTTTCTTGGTGCTCAATAAAAATAGATTCAGTGTGACATGATCAATTTTAATGTCATTGGGGGAATTTTCTCTGTAAATCAACGGTTCACAGACTTAAAAAGGGCCAAACTGACAACTGGTTCCACTGAAATAGCGAAGTAAGAATTATGTTAGAAGCCACGTCTGTGCTATGTCTCTTGCTGCATACGGATGCCAGCTCCATAACCACAGCGTGGACAATACAGAATATGTTAAATGGTAATTGTGTAAAACACGAAAGTTGGCATGACCAAATGCCAGCTTGGTTGAAATTTTCATATGTGCACGGTTTGTATATTTGGACAGACGATACCATTCATTTGTGTTTGGGAACGAATTGGTTTGATAGTGGTCTTAAAAATTTCCACATCTTAGTCATATAGTCGTTTTGAAAAGCCAGTTATCCGCTAAAATAAAGCATAGTATGCAAACTTCGTACATGTTAAAATATCAAAATAGAATCGTAGCATAAGCTGTAAGCTCGCATAAGTCAAAAGGTATTGCGCTCATTATCCATCTTGTAAATCAATGTTATGTATTTCATGTAATGAATAAACATACTATGGCGTAGTGTAACAATTCCTCTTCAACTGCGCTCTGCTAAATCCGTACACAAAGCACCTGGCCAACATATTTGTCCATGATACTAAATACTATTCACGCACGCGTGAAACGTCAGTGGTGGCTTTCGCTCCCCTCAAAGGGCTTGTATGCAAGTGGCGACATCTATAGTCTGTTGTCTACTGTCTGGCAGATGTCGTGATGTGGATGGTGGGGCACGTACAAGAAAGCATGCAACTGCAAATGAAATAAGCAACACGCCTCCTACCTCCAGAATCTCTTCTCTACACTTCTTCTGCACATCACGATTGAGTATCAGATACAGGAACGACCAATGTAATGCCGACGCACCCGTGTCAGATCCGGCCAGGAACATATCTAGGATCATCTGAACCATGTTTGTTGCTTCAAAAAAAGAAAAGAAAAAAATCCTTTGTTTGTCTATTAATTGTCTAATTAAAACAAGCATTTTTTTTTGCAGTTGGTTTAAACTTATTTTATATCTTGAAACAAACAACAACAACAACAACAACAACAACAACAACAACAACAACAACAACAACAACAACATAACAAAACGATTAGGGTGCAGGCAACGCCTTTTTGAACCCGTCTCGTGAAAAAAAGTAAAAATACTGGACGTGTTACAAGACAATACAGGAACAAAATCAGACATCTAAAGGATTCACATAACATTTTACACCACAGATAGTAAAGTCACATTAGGGTTTCTTGGTTCCCTGCCATGGAAAAATAAATATGACACTTGCTATGGAAATCGCTTTGTTCCTTGTATGTACATAATAACAGCAAGTTAAATTTTGAGTTTAGTAGGCATGTTGCAGTTTTCTGGTCCGTGTAACAAGGTTCTAACTGTGAAACAGGCATGAGGTATTACTGTGTGATGTAAAGAATTTCGTTGTACAATATCCTGTGGACACTCCAAAAAATAGGGAAAAATATCCTCGTTTCCTGTGCCAGGGTAACATAGTGGTGTTGAAACTATCCCTATCTTAAACAAATCAGCATTGAGGGAACTAGGTCCCATGCGTAACTGCGCAAGCACTATATTTTCCCCTTTTTCCCAACATAATATAAATCATTGCCTTTTGGTCTGTCCTTGTTCAGTATAAATTTAAATTCTTGTACAGACTCACTTGTTTTGACTTCAATCGGTAAATTGTTCCACAGCTTTATGGTTGACGGAAAAAAGCGTCATGAAACAGATCTATCTGTACGGGTTCGAAATGAAGTGAATTTAGAATGCATGCGGTCATTGTATTTTGTTCTACTCTCGACTGTTTCCGGAAGCAAATTATACAGGTACATTGGAGTAATCGCACTGATAATCTTGTCAATTTCTTTGCAGTTTTTTTTCCTTCTGCTGATTAAAACAGAAGCTGATGTCCATGAGAAAGTGGTACTTAATAGACGTATTGCAATGTCTTGTTGGTGCAGCAAACTATTGCTTTCATGTGGCGAAGAAAATGTGTTACCCAAATAATACGCTCTTATTGTATCCCTGAAGGCGAAATTCTGCATTAACACAAATAAACATGAATATCCATTTAATGTTCTGTGAAAAATGATAATGCATATTTAGTAGCCTACATACGGTTTTCATGCTCTGCATGGAGAACGCACTCTCAATGCACGCGTGACTCTCAATTTGATACACGTGTTTATAATTAATGCTACCAATAATACTGGAACACACGTGTACACGTATCGTGTATATATTTTAGCGCCCTTTATGTTAGATATATTGCATGATTTATAACTACTCTGCGTGGAACTCCATACATTTTGCGCCTCCAGTGTCTCTCATTCAAGGACTCAGGGTAACATAAGACTATAGCTATAACGCAAGGAATCAGATGCTCTGTGTGAACCTTCACATCACGTGCAGTGTCTGTCTCTAAAAACTCGCGGTCACATATGACTATAGCTATAACGCAACGAATAAGTTGCCCGGTGTTAACAAATATCCATACACATTTTACGTTGGACCTTCTGAGCGCTGAGTACCACATATGTTCACGCGGTTTCACCGCTGGTCATTTTGTGGTCTTAAGAAAGCAGAAGAGACCTCATTTTGTTTGGTGCCATCGGTTCCAAAGAACTTGATGATACCTCAACAATCAAATATAAGCATCTCCTAACCAGCTAGATACTGCAAAAAATCTATAGAGTAGATGCACATTAGTGTACTAATTTTAACACGCATTTTTCTCTCCAAAGCATTTGGGCAAAGCACAAAATAATTCTAAACAAAGGGGGCTGTGTCAACATCCCATCTTCGGCTAACCTTATATTTCAACCCATAGTGAGTGGCACCATGGTTTACTGGTACGCAGAAGTGTACCTATCCAATTTTGAAGCAATTGGCCTGGCGGTTTGGGACAGGATTTGTTTTAGATTTTGCCTCCCCAAGAAAAAGAAAAAAAATAATTAAAATAACAAAAATCATTGATGCAAGACTATTTAAACACAGTCCGTACAGGCTCAATCAAGGTACATGGCCACTAGGTTTGAAGAGGATCTTGCAGGCAGTTTTGGAGAAGTTAAAAATCTGAATTACCATCGCAGTCCCCATTGACTTAAATTGTAATCAATGGGTTCATTTGCATTTACCAGCAAGTACTTGAAATGAAAATTTATTGAAAATAAGATCTATGGAGCATCACCACCTGTGAACAATTTTGTCCGACTCTTCCACAAGGTGCATTTTTCACCAGGTTTTAGCACCCTGTTAATGTTAGTTTTAGAGCAGTCAAAAACAGCAAAACTACACCAAACTCCCTAAACAATGCAGCATCACCTGCTGAACAAATTAATGTCTAGGTCCCCGGAAGTGTTCCTATATAATTTTTCAGTTATCGGCTAAGCAGTTTTGGACATGATTTTTGAAGATCCCCTCCCCCCCAAAAAAGTAATAATAATAATGAAAAAATCACAAAAATCCGGAGATCAATGGGGCATGACCATTTGAACAAACTTAGTAGACAGCCTCCCAAAGTACATTGTTACCAAGTTAAAAGTGAATCTGGCAAACCATTTTGGAGAATTTGAAAATGTCAATTGGACGATGGACCGACGGACCGATAACGAACAAGGTTTAAGATTCATGTATTTAACAAAGTAATAACATTTTGGTATGTTCATAGTTAACCAGTTGGTAGGGAATGAAAAGGACATATTTGATCAAAGTACAGGAAAGAAAATCCCTTTGCATTACAATGATTTGTCAGGATGGCCCCAATTAAGAAATATATTCCGTTATCATTGGGGCCACCTCTAAAATAACTCTATCTGATTCATAGAGTTCATCTTGTCATTTCGTTTTAAGAAAATGTAACCAAAAAGGTAGAGGTGTTTATAATGTTCCAGATTCATGAATATCATAAAAACGATGTAGGCCTACTTTCTGCTTTTGCTGTGAACTCAGCTGACTGGCAAGTCAGGAGAACCAAAGAGTGATAGGCCTGATAGGTCTCTTTCTATCTGTGGCAGAAATATTGGGGTTTGAGTGGTTAGGCCTATACATTTTGTAAACTCTATGGTCTGTAGTTAATGAAGAAGATTTTGAAGGTTGAGAGGACTGGTTTAAAACCACCAGTTGCCTTTTATGGGTGACTGCCTGTCTGAAGTCAGGAGTGAAATTAGTTTCTTCACATTGGTATTGGAAGATGAATGTAGATGCTTTGGTAACTCTAGAATCGCTTTGCTGTCACTGTTGGGTTTGGGATTTATGAATATGGGTCATGTTTTTCAGTACTATCATGTTGTTTAAAGGTCTCGGGCCATCCGGAGCCAAGTATCGTGCAAAATGCTTCACAGGTACTCTTCCCAGGGTGTACATCTGTCTGCCGATAAAACTACACAAAAACACATTTTTATGACAGCATCTCACCAGAAAATGCGCCGTCTGGGTCTTGTTGCTCTCTACTCTTCTTGATAAGAGAATCAACCATATCTCTGATAGAATGCTCGTCAAATGCCTCTTCGTGCTCTGATATCACTTGGCGTATAGCTTCCTTGAAATTGTTGGTCACTTCTTTGACTTTTTTCGCCTGCAACATGTTCAAATGCATAAATATTCCCAAATTGAAGCCAGCCAGCGTGAGTGAGGAGATGTTATTTTATGTTTCCATTTATTTTTATAATTTTAATTTTTAACAATTTGAAAATAGTTCCCGTAACGATGATGTGCTATAAAATAAAAGGTTCCTTTTGATTAATGTTGCGTCATTTGATGCCAAAATGGGCACACGCAAGTTGTGATATTTCGGGATTCAGTATAACTCGTTTCCTATTCTATATCCGCTTCTTTCAAAGACAGTTTATTTCCTTGATAAAAGTTGATGAGAATATTAATGAACTGAATCAAGTTGCCAACATTTTTCAGTCAAGGACGAAAGTTAGAATGTTATACAGTCAAGTAGTTTATTGTCCACCTCTGTGTGAATGTTGGCCATAGATCTAATTGTATTCTTAAACCCGTCTGGCATTTGACTTCTACGTGTAACAAGGACATAAAAACGAGGTCTGCTGTTCACTACTTTGATCATTTTATCCATCCATCTGTTCTTAATCATTATAGGGTCTTATACTATCAAGCAGTTCATTTTTTTACTGATGTGTATTGAGTATGGTGTGTATATTTTAGTCTTATGTGTCAAGTTTTAATTTTAAACATATATTTTACCTCTTATTCCACGTCGACTATACCAGTCCCTGGTGGAATAATGTTCTTTGTAATGTTCGTCGAAAACATCTATCTATCTATCTATCTATCTATCTATCTATCTATCTATCTATCTATCTATCTATCTATCTGTCTATCTGTCTATCTGTCTGTCTGTCTGTCTGTCTGTCTGTGTGTCCGTCCGTCCGTCCGTCCATCCCTCCATCCATCCATCTATCTATCTATCTTTCTATGTGCTTGCACACGCGGCATGCAAAAAAAGAGAAAAGTGCTAACTCAAGCAGCTTATCCGATGTCATCAGTACACATGTGCCAAACCAGTGGAAAATTTTGATCTCTACATTTTCTCTTGCTTTGGTTTAAACGTATTTTATTATGGCAAACAATAATTTTGCACATCAAATAATATGCAGCTTTTGGGAAAAGGGCAATGTCCTATATTGATCCCGCTTGCAGAAAGGGGAACAACATGTAAACAGGGCGTTACGTGACGCACATACAGATGTTACATAAGTGGTCAGCGTTCAAAGTTGTCCAGTCATTCAACAGGAACAAGGTCAAGAAGACGTTTAGAGCGGACAAGACAGATAGAGGGGTACACTTCAGATAATTTTATCCAGTAATTTGTAGTCATAAAAATTGCAAGAAGGTTACTCATAGATATATTGGGGAACCTACATCAACTTAAGCAATACCTTTCGGCGAAAAACGAGAAGAGAGAATTATATGATCTTGAACCGCCGAAAACGAATTAAAAATATTCCGAACGTGTACGAGACTGAAGAGGCGTATAAAACCGATTGTAAAGAAAAAGGGGCATATTTTGAGATAATTGTATGAGGTTCTGAACATGCCACAGCATAAAGTGGGCGTGAGAAAAATGAGTTGTGCATAAGGAATGTAAATTCATGAGGTTGGAGGATAAATTGTCAATGCGCAGGCGCTTTTGATGAAATGGTATACTCACTGAGGAAGTTCTGCATGGAATCCTATCCAGCCAAGGCATAAAGTTCTCAGGAGCGCGTGCTCCGCCACTCTTAAAAATTGATGCAAGTGTGGCAAGGAGATTTTTCATATCGTCACTGTCATATTCTAACCTGCAAAGAACACGGTGATAATAATGCTAGAAACATTTGACAACACAAATGTCATTCCCTCTACACATACCTTTTCCCACAGTTTTTCGTTATACATCATTTTTAGCGTTAACATTACTATTTCTGTGGGCGAACACTTTTTTCTTTTTCTTTCTTTCTTTTTTTCTTTCTTTCTTTCTTTCTTTCTTTCTTTCTTTCTTTCTTTCTTTCTTTCTTTCTTTCTTTCTTTACCAGCATATTTGTGCAACATCTTACTTGAATACTATTATACGTAAAACGCAAAATTTAGAATGATTACACCTCTATACATAAAGTCTGGTCTTTTTGTAAACAGGGATGGCAGCTTTGAGACTTATGCAAATTAGGCCACATGAAAATGTAAATCTTTGATATATTCAAAATAATTATAGGCTGAGGTGCGGTTCCACCTTTACTTTATATGTTTGTGCCCTAGGCACATCCACCACCCCCCCCCCCACAAAAAAAAAAAAAAAAAAAAAAAAACCAACGAAAGTTGCTGAATTATATTTTATGCTAGGGGCACCTCAAAAGTTTAGATGTTGAGTATCTTAAAAAAAAATTATACGCAGAGGTGCCATTCCTTCTTCAATATATGGGTTAACACTGTTAGCGCAAACATGAAACACAAACAAAAGCTGTGAAATTTTGATTTATGCTAATTTGGGGGCACTCCGAAAGTTTTAATGTTGAATATCTTCAGTATTATTATAGGTAGAGGCGTCATTTCGACTTCAATGCATAGGTTTGTGCTGTCGCCGCATCCACTGAACAACAAACAGAAGTTGTAGAATTTGGAAGGAGGGGACTTGAAAAAATTAACTGTTGAATATCTCCCTCAAAAGTATCATGGGTAGATATGGCATTCTGAATTAATTTTCTAGTTTTGTTCATCATCAATTTTGCCCAGAGCTAGGCACCCAGACGCCACCAAAGCTCGAATCTCTGAACAGCGTGTAGCCCTATCAGTGAAGTTGAAATAATACAAATTAGGAACCACAACAGCAGACTTGTATATATTTCTGACAAACCAGGAATACAATATGCCATGATCAATTATAGCAGTCAATTACATGTATACACACATCACAGGATTTGTTGTTTATACTCACGTGAGACTTGTACTTTTATGCTGCCATATGGTCAGCATTTTGTCATCAGATCATGTTGCAGTGTCAAGGGGTGATTCATAAGTGAGTCAAAGTTGCAAGAAAAAGTGCAACGTACTAGAATTACCTGGGGGTCTGTTATATAACCAAATCTGGTTTGTTTGTGGAAACTTGATATTCTGTTTTATCCAGAATTCTTTCTTTCTTCCTTCTGGCATTTCTTTCTTACCAGCATATTTTTCAAGCCAAGGGCCTTATTCTTGCTACAATTATTTTTTCCTCTGAAATTTCATGTTTTCTCTCATGTGGCTATTAAAATTTCAATTTGAATGTACAAGAACTTTCCTTTGCAAGCACACAGATAGATTTTCTATCTTCTTTGCGTATATTATTACTTGTTTATTTCCACGCATGCTCCTGGGGAATGTGTCGTATGTAGTATCATACTGTGAGGCAACAGATAATCATGTAAGAACATCTCAACTAGTCTGACATGGTATATCAATTTCTCGTACATGTATACCTATACATACGCTTGTATGTATGTATGTATGTATGTATGTATGTATGTATGTATGTATGTATGTATGTATGTATGTATGTATGTATGTATGTATGTACGTATGTATGTATGCATGTATGTATGCACGTGCGTATGTATGTATATATGTATGTACGTACGTATGCATACATGTCTATTGTATGTATGCACTTAGTACGCGTCTGACATACATGACCTTGCATGATTCGTCTATACGATGTTGACCAAGAAGGTGTAGATTAAACGAGCAAATAATTTTTTACACTTTGACTCCACAAACAATTGATGATCCATGGCAGTACACATTCGTGTGAATATGAGGTAAGTTTTATACTTACATGGCAGCCTCATTTTGGATCATTCTGACGTCAGTATAAACACCGAATAAGGTTACTGCTACTCATTTTCAAGGAAAAACAGCCAAAATGCATATGTCGGTGACGATAAAAATACTCAGAAGTACACAATGTTAGAATATGATGATGATGATGATGATAATAATAATAATAACATTAATAATAATAATAATAATAATAATAATAATAATAATAATAATAATAATAATAATAATAATAATAATAATAATAATAATAATAATAATGATAATAATAATAATAATAACAACAATAATAATAAACCCCACAAGGTCATGTTTGCCTCCATTGATGACCTGAAGTCAATCTTGAAGATATTTTTGATAGTAATAACCGTCTTATTTTTTCTAGTCCTACCGTTTTCATCATGGAAAAGATTTATCACAAAAATAGCATTCTTCGCCCATGAAAAACATACCTGCTGCCATAAACAACAGTATGCATGATGTTGGTCATTGCGCTTTCTAGCAGCGGCCTGACGTCAAAGGCGTCGGTCTCCTGGTCAAAACGGATCATAAGGGCAGTTAATTCCTCGACAATCCTCTCTTCGAGGCTCTTTTTACCTACGCCATCGCCCTTCAGATGAGCAGAAGCGAATTGTCGCAACTCTTTCATATGCTCCATGTTTGTCTGCATCAGGAGACCTGTCACAAAACGTCGATGGTAGCTGTTTTATTCATTGTAAAGAACTATGTTAAATCCACATGTAGTACATGTATGTGAAGGGTATTTATTGTACGCGAGATTGAATGGTCATTTGTGTTTACTATCGCTTAATCTATACATTTACTTCATAGTTCTTTCTTGTGCCAGACAGGTACCCGGGAATTGAATAAAATAATGGGAACCCGAATCGACAAAGGTAATGCCAGATGAACTATTCTGCATGGTGGCAGCACCTAGTTGCTGTGTAATATGACATTTTCAACCAATGAATGAAGCCGTTTTTTAATGACCCAGGTGTATCCGCGACAGATGGATACCATCTAGGGGGCGTTACCCACAGTGCTCCATTACAACCTGACGTGTATTGCCTTTGGAATCTCAAAAAAAAAAAAAAAAGAGGTATATATGATATACGTATGCATTATACTGGTGTTCACGATACCGAATTTTCCTTTCATGTCAGTGTACGCATGGACCTGCTATCTGTTAGTAGGTCCATGGTGTATGTGAAGTTACTTTGCACTGAAAAAACTTATCTTGCTCTGAGTTTTGTTGTGTCATTATTTTGAATAACACATGGCGGTGTGGTTTCATGATTTTATTTGATGCATGCAGAGATTTTTGAGTTTGTGTGGGTCCATATAATTGATATAATCTTGTTATTAATAAACTATACAGTACGGTGGGAAATACCTATGGGTATATTGGCATTTGAAATACCTAACTGATAACTAGCCAACTACATTGTTGGAGAATTCGTTGCCCTACAGAGTTTCTGCATTACGCTGTGCTCCTAGGGATAACACAGCTTGCATTGAATAAGCTTTAAATATAAAGCAACCGGGTAACTGAAGACGTGAATTAATAAATAGATAAGGAAACAAAGTAAGAAAGAAAGAAAGAAAGAGAGAAGGAAAGAAAGAAAGAAAGAAAGAAAGAAAGAAATATTCATCTGCATCATATGTCGTCTTTTGTTCCGAGGCCGATGGTTTACGAAACGTTGGTATCTATCTGATTTGTACAGGAACTTCATTTCACTGTAAGTCATCAATTAATGTAATATCTAAAGTTGTTAAAGGCAACAACACGTTTACTGAGCGGTGTGTGCTTTTGTGTATTAAAAAAAAAAAACAAAAAAACTCGGAACATTTTTACAATTCTATTTACCTTTGCCATCAGTTAATTGTATGGGAACAAGAAATGGTGGTCGAGCTAGCGTACTGTCGCCATGTTCCAACATCAGCTCCCTGGTGACGTCTGCCGTGCTTGGAATTACGGTGTACTGACTCCCTAACCAAAAACCGCACATTGGCCTGTACTGTTTGCAAAGTTCTGCCAATACGTTGTAGGATTCATCACTCCCTAACTTCAAGAGATTTCCTACTATCGGCAAGGGCCTTGGTCCTGGCGGCAGGTGGCGGTTCCCTGTGTTGCCCATGAGTTTCTGAAATAAACTGGAAACGTAAATTTCAACACACATCACATGTAGCACAAGATTTTACGGTGACTGGCTGTTTGAAGGTACAGTGACTGACTGTATGAATGTATGCATTAAATTTGACATCAGTCAGCTTCATTTGAACGAGGAGGACGCCTATCTGCATAACCGCCACTCGCGAATGAACACACACACACACACACACACACACACACACACTCACACACACACACACATGTATATATATATATATATATATATATATATATATATATATATATACATATGTATAGATACATATATATATATATATTAAACAAGTGGAAGAAACACTTTACAAAACACCGCATTAACAAGAACACAAGAATGTTAAACATCACATTTTTCGCAGCAGCTAACAATAAGTAAGTTAGGCTGATGCTTTTATTGCTCCCCTGCCCATGAATAGGGTCAAAAATGCTTGCTGAGAGTATCATTTTGTGTCTTGTACATTCTTGATAGCAGCATCGCAAATTTCCAACTCTATTGGAACATGAGGTCACTAGTCCACGTAGCAAGATATTAACAAACAGACGCATGATATATTAGCAGATTTTTTAAGAAACTCCACCGGGCAATGTACTGGGGCCACTTGGGAAAATACGGGTCAGCATCTTGATAGCCTGAACATTAATCCATGTTGGTGTGAGAGTAAGCCAATTTGAAAGATATCAGCACTGTTTGCAGCTAGAGCCCATGCTCAGCCGGGAACGTGTTTTCTTTTCTATCACGAACGTAAAAGAAAGCATCTAGTCTTGCGCATGCTGGTGATATACCTTTAAAATTTGCGACAAGTTCCGCCTATTTAAGAAAAAAAATATATTTAATTTCTTGTGGCACTGTAATAGCACTGATAAATAATACATATATATTTATATATATATATATGTATATATATATATATATATATATATATATATATATATATATATATATATATATATATATATATATATATTATGTTGTGTATGTTGTAATCACTTATGCTAAATTACATCATTTTCCTCTTGGGGTCACTTGGTTACTACGATACATCGGTTAAACAAT
This sequence comes from Hermodice carunculata, assembly GCA_964020975.1. NCBI lineage: Eukaryota > Metazoa > Annelida > Polychaeta > Eunicida > Amphinomidae > Hermodice > Hermodice carunculata. The sequence continues at coordinate 20,137,928 of OZ026620.1, forward strand.
TACATGTAAAATGCATTGTTCTGTGGAATGTTATATATATATATATATATATATATATATATATATATATATATATATATAAAACATGTCTGAAGAAAGCTTCTCAAAGCCCTTCTTTTGAGATGGTAACTCAAATGTCATACGACTGGATATATTAATGCACCATATCTTTTCTTATTCATATCCAAAGTTTGAAACCCATCAGATCACCATAGGCTCTAAATAATATGACGCATTCAAATTAGCTGCGCGACTGTTCTAGCAGGTGTAGCTCAACAAAGAAGTAACCTGTATGTGCAGCAAAGCCCTGTATCAAACAGTTAAAATGTGTTGCTCCTGCAAATATATCGACTTCATGTTTTTTCTAGCAAAGGGATAGTCATATTCCCCAGATATCATGACATCATGCTTAATATTACAATTTTTTACATCGTCAGAAAATGTTAGGCTGCGTAGCTCTGGTGTATCGAGCAGCACGCTCGCATCATGGCGTGTGGTTGTTGCCGTTGCCCAGCAACAGGGGAAGCGCTTTTGGCGGGAAATTAATGTACATGTCATATTCGAAACGATTTAACTGCTAATGTTGAATGGGAAAAATAATTTGTGTTTGCCCTAGCACACAGCCGATGTTTTCCGTCCTGTCTTCTATTAAAAAGTTGACCAAGACTTAGCAAAGCGCAATGCCCCTGCTCCTGAGAGAGAGAGAGAGAGAGAGAGAGAGAGAGAGAGAGAGAGAGAGAGAGAGAGAGAGAGAAAGGGGGGGAGAGAGAGAGAGAGAGAGAGAGAGAGAGAGAGAGAGAGAGAGAGAGAGAGAGAGAGCACCCGGTCATGGGGGACCGTCCAGAAAGATGCCATCCGAGCACACTATACCCCGCCTGGTTCTTTGTAAAAGTTTAAAATAATATTAAACATTCATTGCCATGTACAGTCTATATATGATATTCGTGTTTACATGCAACATGTGAGTTTAATTAGGTTTAGGAATAGCAGCCACACTGTACTTACTTATTGAATGCAAATAAGTGGGCTTTCGGAGTCAAAATCAGCCCGAGGAGTCCTGTGTTGACTGCCTCACCTCATGCTAAGCTTCAATAAGATAATTTTGATCATGTAGGCACATAGAAAACCAAGATCTTCACCAAAATCATATGTATGATCTTCCAAGGACCGGCACAATTTGGTGCAGACAGAAGCTGCAGAAAAAAGTTGTCAAACATGCTTAGACTTTAACTTTTTACATTCTTTTTCCAGACTATTGTAGAATTTTGCTCTGATGTCATTCAGTACAGGGCACAATATTATGAAATGAGCTAAATCTTCTTTGTGCTCTTTGCATTACTCACATAGACCACTGGATAAGCCCCATCTCTCCTTATCTTGTCCCAACCCAAGGCATCCTGTACGTCCTTGAAATTTAAGTCGTGATCCAGCAAAAGTTAGACTCGCTCAAGTCTCACTGGACTGTCTTCCGTATTCTATTTAAATTAAATTCATTCAAAATAAAACTTTAAGTGAAACCTATCACACACGTTGTAGCCTTCTATTGTTATAAATATAATACAGGTAGGCCCTTAAACTTAGCTAATTAGCTTGGAACGTGTCTATAATCAGATAATAGATTAGCGCCAGGCGATCTGCACTGTGTTTGTTATTACACAGACAAGCGAGCAGTCATAAAGCACCCCTCTTTTAAAGCTGTTAATTGAGCAACTGTGTAATGAAGGATTAATTGCAGTGCACCGCGTCAGGTGGAGGGCGTCCTGGTGTCGGCAGCCGCAGGGAGACGGTCAGCTTTTACTCGCTTGAGTGATCAGGGACTAAAATAACCACGCATTCATCAAAGACCACAAAAATTGTCACTTAGCCTTATCAAAATGATAATGGAATTAGAACTGACTAGGACTCAATAGCTGCTACTGCTGAAACCAGCACGGCGGCAGTGTCGACCAGTTAAAAAAAATGCCACTAGGGCCAACTTAATAATACTATACTGTGTAGTTGGCATAATATTATACAGTTAACTTTGTGGAGGGGAAAATGTATCTCACTTCTGGGTGGGACCGCGGGATGGGAAAACAGGGACATGCACCAGGGACTTGTGCAAGTCTAAGCAAAAGTGTGAACATCAATTATATAGCTTATGTAAAAAGCCCAAGACAACAACTGCAGCGTCCAATTTGTTGAAAAATCTGAATAACTGGTCCTTTACACGTCACGCTGGATAGACCACGCGTCAGAGCGTGTCATTGATTAGCATTTCATTTGTCGTGTGGGTATTGAGTGCCAGGAACTAGTCACGCGGGCGGCATTGCAAGGAACTTACAACGGAAGCAGGACATCCTCCCATTTTGTTGAGTTTGGAAAGTCGAACACCATACATCCCCTTCTGATGGTCCTTTTAATTGAAAGTGTAATGGTTACGAAGGGTGTGTTTGCTCCTGTGAAACCTTTACAACGAGTTTCAGCGTGAAGGTGACATTACATTTTCGTCTAAAAGGTTCCCATTCAACAAGTTTTGGTCGGGTTAAGCGAAAACTGGATTTCTATTATAACAAGGACTCTACTGTAAAATCAAAGGGAGCTTCTGTAGTTTGTTTAAAATTTAAAAAGATATGTGCAGATAGCTGTCTCCACAACTGTCCAAGCACTCATAAATTGACTGTGAGCTTGAAGTTGTTAGAGTAGATCGTATTGCCACCCTTGTAGATAGGGGTTACACTATCTTTCCATTTGATGGGAAATTTGAGACGAGAGATCTTTTGTAAGTCTACACGACAAAGACACAACAACAGGATCAAATTTTTAAAGTCTACTTTTTATTTCCTCTGAAAAATTAAGCTTTTTAGAATCCAACCAGTGAAACTATATATATATATATATACATATATATAGCTCATGTTTTTTACTGGTTTGCAAATTACTCAACATATCTTTAGATATTGCACGATTTTGACGATAGAATTTGGAGGAATCAACACGTGCGTTTCACAGAAATGAGAAATGAATACTAACTTTTGATAAAATGCGCGGACAAGCATACCACTCTGGTCGAGAGCTGCTCTCGACCAGAGTGGTATGCTTGTCATCTCTGCTCTGAGCAGAGATGAGAAGTGTATGGTCCCCTTTCATGCAAAACTGACGCTCTCCCACCCGCTTCTTGTAGTTTTATTGGTTATTTCCCTGTATTGAATGCCATAGCAAGTCTTTTCAGTCATTCATAGGTCATTAATTTTATTCTTGTTTTATAACCATCTGTGAAAAATGCATAGTTTCGAGATTTTTCTTTTTTCTTTTTGTTGCCTATGCGCACAAAATGTCTTTTCGACGACGTAACGGGTATGTATCCATTGTGCTGTGGTACCATTACCACTTTTCCTTAGAATAGCTTATTTGGCAACATTTAGAAATGTCCTGTCAGTATATTTTTTAACGGCTTGAAAAATTTCTGCAGACTTTGGGACTTCATCAGGACTTGATTGCAATTTACCTCAGGTTAAAAACACATTTTTACTTGGACCTGGCTTCATAAACTTGACACTAACCTTTTGACGGTCACTTGTTACTTTCAAAATTTCATCTTTGAAACATGCCTGAACATCTCTGGGCACCCCGGTCCATCTCAAAGGTACTTTGTTGGTGTCCCTGGCCTGGACAATGGTATTGTTTACCTTGTTACATGGAGCATATCCCTTATTGAACATAGTTTTCCTGCCATGATTACCGTTCATTCTGTAAACAGCTGCACAGTCTTCAAATTGTTGTGAATATTGTTAACTTCAAATACAAACTGAATATGTGATGAAAAGGGTTTGTGACATATATTAAGAGCCCTGTGTGTGGGTTTGTTTGTGTAGGTGAAGAAATACCAGGAATGGTCAGTCTACGGTGCAAGTGCTTCCAGAATCCCCCAGCCTCAGTAGCATAAGGTGAAACTGATACCCAGGCCCTCAAATAGGTCAGCATTATATGCATCATTTTTTCTTGAAGACAAAAGTGAAGGTCTTTTCTCCAGTGTAAAAAGTTCACCAATTTCAGCAAATTAATATGAAAAATATCAGTGTACATAAACAATCACTCTGAAAATCAAGGGGTTGTGCCTGGTAAATTGAACCTCATTGTACAAGTGGGACTTAGAAGCAAATGATAGTGAATTAGATGTATAGCCCATACACCTATGTATTGATGCTGGGTTCAATATTTGAAATTCTATGAAGGCTTATAATTTATTTCCAATTTAATACATTAATCAATAATTTTGTGAGACTAAAATTATTTTCTCAAATTTTTTGGGGGTCTTTGTTGGTGGGCCTGCATTTTCTTTACTGGTGATATATAATTGCAATGATTGAAATATTTGATGGGAAAAAAGTTGGGCATTAAGTTTCATAACTTTCAAAATAATGATAAATCTTTCAGGCAGCAGACCACAGTTATGATTGGCTGATTGAGCATGCCATCGGAGATAGTCCGTAAATTGCCAAATACAGTGTTTTCAAGACACTGTAACATGTATCAGGATAGGTATAGTCATGTCACGTTTCTTGAAACACAAAGTTACTCCATCCATTAATGTCCATGTAGATGCATGGTGTACCAGGTCAGGTGAAAACTGGTTGATGAGGATGGACAATTATGTCCCCCTCCCCCCACCAGAGCACAATCCATATAACCAATAAAAAGCTTGCATCCAGGTATAGTTTCAAATTTGATTTTATTTTTCAATAATTTGTTCGGCATGCCCTGAAAAAAAAATCTGCAGATTTTTTGGGACTTCCTGAGGACTTGATTGCAATTTGCCACATGTTAAAAACACTTTCTCCCCGATAAATGTCACTGAAAATAGCTACATTAAAATGCAGAGGGATCACAGCTCTGGTCTCCTGCCTGCAAAATGTACATCATCAGTCACAGGACTGTCGACCTGGTGGAGTTTAAATGGATCAGTGCTAAATGTGTCAAATCTAGTGTTGAGCAATCCCAAATCAAAGATACAAAGAAGGATCACTTTGGGAGGATTTACACAGATAATGCAGACAATGTTCCGTTTTTTTTCTGTCTACTTTTAAAATTTGTTACCGATTGTAAATTATTAGTATGCATTTTTGTATGAGGACAGGGGATCCTGGTAAAATTAGGTCTATTGAACGACTGATGTTGCCGGTGGAAACAGGTCAGTAGACTATTATTACAATCGCCTTAGGGTGCGTATGCAATCAAAGGAAAGCAAGCTATTTGACTGAGTTTCTTCTGGATGTTTTGGAACAGACGGGGTTACGCGGAGTGCAAAACACCAAAGCACAATTTTTCATGGCCTACTTTCTGGAATTTCACTCTTGGCATGCATTCATCCGACCTTTCATTCAAGTACCACAATATGCAGGCCTACAGTTTCAGAGACAAAAAGAAGCGTCCAAGCCAAAACACGCACTGAAGGACTTAGCATAAAATAGACATAATTTTTACCCCAAACCTATGGCATTCTAGTTTTTACAGAAGACGTGAGATTCGCTTAAGTAATGCTCCCATGGTAAAAGCTCTTATTTGCTGTCGACATCACCGTTCTCAACACAATTTGCATAAGGGGGCGGTCATTATTTACCAGAGTGGGAGGGGGGCCTCGGGAGGGGGGGGTTTACAAAATTTCTCTACCCAATTATGGGGGGGGGGGGGGGCGGGGCACAAAATTACACATGCTCCTAAAAGGGGGGGTGTCACAAAATGACTGACATAGAGGGGTCATAAAATTGCTCGCCCCCCCCCCCCGGGGAGTGTCATCAAATTGTGAATCAGTTTATGACAAAGTCATGCGACAATAACCAGTATAAGGCTTGGGGGGGGGGGGCACAAAAGTCTTCAGACTTGCTGGGGGGGGGGCGCAAATTCTTTATTGGGGGGCCACAAAAACTATGATGATACCCTATCCCAAAATCCCGAGCCCGCCCCCCCCCGTCAATAATGACCGTCCCCTAATTCAAGTCGAAACTTCAGTAAGCTTACAGTGAACACTACATATCTCACGTGCATGTTTTCTTTTTCTGTTGACAGTATCTCATAGTACGACAAAGTCAATATCTTTCCTTGGCGCTGGTTGGGCACATACCTGAACCGGGGTCAAGGATAGCTACTGATCCAGGGCGTGCTATCGTTAATGGCGTTGCATACGAATCTCAGCAAAACGTTTTCTCGTCACGAACCAGACGACAATTTACATCCGGGCGCTTGGGCGGTTTGAGCTGAAAGGGTGAATTTGCACAACAGAGACGGGTGTGCGTGAACTTTTTCGTGCCAAGTTTTGTCTGAATTAACAGCTTGCTTCGGCGCGTATTCATTACGCTCAACGCGAGCCGAAGATAGCTATCAACTGGGACCATCTTTATTTTCTCTAAAAAATTAGGAATGCCGTTACATGGATGAAATGTGGGTTTATAAGCAACGTGGATCTGGTATAGTTATATTAGTAAATCAGATCGACATTAGGCGAAACTGGCAAAGAAAGAGTTAACACAAAGAGACAAGCATCTAACAGTTAACTATTTCAGTGCCAACTGCAACGAAAGTCGAACTTCATACAAGGAACTTTACTGCTTATACGGGTGTAAGATTTATGTTCCTTGTAAAAACACCTTTCACTCAAGCACCATCATGCCTGTAGTTACATATTATATAATATACTAGTCAACAGCTTTCTTCGGCGCCCTTTGGAGGAAATTGTTGATTCAGTCTTAAATATGGGACTGAGAGAGTTAATACCAACCAGCATAAAGCATAACTGTGTGAGACGCAAACCAACATACTGTTTCTCTGACTCTGCATAAGTCAATGTAGACCTTGACCATAACTATGTCTGTGTGCCAACACTTTCTTTCTTTCTTTCTTTCTTTTTTTCTTTCTTTCTTTCTTTCTTTCTTTCTTTCTTTCTTTCTTTCTTTCTTTCTTTCTTTCTTTCTTTCCTTCTTTCTCTCTCTCTCTCTCTCTCTCTCTCTCTCTCTCTCTCTCTCTCTCTCTCTCTCTCTCTCTTCTTTTCTTTCTCTCCAGGCAAATTTATCCGACATTTCAGTCAAAAACTACTGTACGTGGAAACTCAAAACTTGGCACCATTATGCCTGCATACATGAAGTCTTGAGGTTTTGGTAAAAAAGCTTGACCGTTTTGAAAATTATGCAAATAAGGGCCATTTGAAAATTTAAACTTTGAATATCTTCAAAGCTACTATAGGAACAGGTGCCAATCCAGCTACATATTCATGGGTTTGTAATACTGCTCATTTTTTTTGTGATTTACATGTGACCTCTAACAGTCAAAGGCCAATGTCATTCTGCCATTCGAAATTTTCTTCTAGCCATAACTAGAGCAATTTTAATCCGGTTTTGACCTTACGGGCTCAAATTGTAGACACTGTGACACTCGCATGTTTAATATACATGTGACCTCTAAAGGTCGAGGCCATTTGGACCTATGAAAGTTTTCTCCATTTAATTTTAATCATGTTGAACTCAAATTCTAGGTATTGCAACTCATGTTCATTTTTGTAATTTGCATGTGACCTCTAAAAGTCAAAAGTCACGGTTATTTGGCTCTTCTACATTTTCATCTAACCATAATATGGTCAATTTTTCACCTGATTTGGTTCACGCGTTGGGCTTTAATTGCAGATATTGTAACAATGTACATTTTTGTAATTTACATGTGACCTCTAAAGATTAAGTCCTTTTGTACCTTTGAAATTTTCATCTTGCAATAAATTGGTCAATTTTCTTCCGATTTCAGTCATGTTGGACTCAAATTGTAGGTAGCACCACTGGGCATTTTTGTAATTTACATGTAACCTGTAAAGGTCAAAGGTCAAAGGTCAAGGTCATTTGGACTTTGAAATTTTCATCTGGTCATAAGCTTAATGGAATGTAAAGTACCAAAAGCTCTAGAGTTTGTATTACATGACTGGGCTGCATTACATTTGATCTTGAGGGACGGTGGTGGTGGTCGAACGACGGAAGGTAAACCACATTCGAAAAACTGCCATGTGTGAAGAAATGCATATCTCACACATCAGGTTGAATGTTTAATTTGCCATGATGGCAACTTACTGGCCTGACTAACTCTACAAATAGTTAATGCCAAGAGTAATGTGCATGAGATAAACAATTGTGTTTGCTCGAAATTGTACTGTACAAAAATATGTATGTTACTTTTCAAGTTTTGCTAAGCCATTCGATGTACGCCTCATATCATGTAAGGGGGCCCAATGTTAAGCAACGTAGTTGTTCTAAAGGATCAAACAGGCCATGGTCCCAGTACAAGCTGTTTTCACTGTTATAGCTTACATTGCTTTCACCAGACATCTTTCTTTAGCTCAAGAAAAAACGCAAACGATGAATCAAGAACCATTAATCTTGATTATCGAAACGATAAAATGTCACTTCTCTTAACACAAGGTGTCCATCATTGCAGGCCTTCCAAGCTGTATCATGTGCGGGCATTAAGGTTCAGCCTCCCAAAGTTGTAACAATAGCAGATAATTTCATTGATTTCACATATTTGTGGTCCCCACCCCACCCCACTCTTCTGTTTAGGCATTGAGGTACTACATCTGTTTTTGCACCTCCATGGTTTAGGCAACCTTTATTACACCATTTAGGTCCGGAAATAAATTCACTAGCAATACCAAATGCATTTGATTCATAATTGGTTTGCTGAATGCATATAGTAAAGTGAACTTCTATATATTCACATGATGAGCCCATGTTGAGTACCAGCCACTGCGATGGGAGATGGGGCATTGGGGCACATGATGACCTAAATCAAAGCTACTGACCCCTGCTGCACACTGAATGTCTCTCAGGATGCTGCTACTCTGCCAAGTTGTAACATTTTATATTGACAACTTTTGAAGGCAGACAGATTTGCTTTGAACAAAATCTATTCTAGTTGCATTCCTGTTTAACATTGGAACATACAGATGGAAGCATCATAAACAGTTGCTTGTGATCCAGTATGTGTGAATCAGCAACCAGCAATAACAACACCATGCAGTTTCCACGCAGGGAAACAATAAAATATCGAATCAAGGCCCCAGAAAGTTTGGATTCCACTGCAAATTAGAAGTTGAATTATTAAATTCGAGGCAAGTTCAGTTGGGAGAAAGAACTCCGAGAAATGATGTCTGTTTACTTACCTGGCTTTGCTACCAATCTGCTCGCTGTGTTACCCGGGACGCTCTATCTGCATTCAACGTCACAATGCATGTAGGTTATACATCCACAAATCAGGTCACAAGAACGTTTAGTTGTTAGAAATCTGTGAAGTATGTCCAGTGTGTGATACAAACAGGCCCAAAACTCGAATAAAACAAACACAATATGTACGAAGATTCGTTTTTGGGGGATGGGGTGGGTGGGGGGAACAGGGTGTCGTTGCACGGGAGCGTTGTGGAAGGGTTTGGGAGCGGAGAAAGACACCTCCGCTCGAACTTTTTTCCCTTTAAAAATTGTAGCTAAATTGATATCCTGCATGTCAGTCCATATGTCATATCACGTAAACAGAAGTGAACCCACACCCTCGATACACAGACAATCGAGTCACAGACAGTTTTGAAAAGTGAACAGAAATATGGTTAGTGCCTTTTATTTTTACATAGGATATAGACAGGTTCAAAGTACGCGGATCTTGTGCAGGGGTCGCTAAGTTATTTATTTTTTTCATTTTCCCAGACCTCTAACCGAAATAGAGGGCCTAAAAATAAAATCTACAATGAAACAACATAGTAAAAACATTGGGTTTAAGCCATAGCGTGTACAGCACCATCTAACAGCAGCCTGGCATTGCAATCCATTGAATCCTTCGTTAGAACCTTTTAAATCCTTCGATTATAAATTTTTCAATCTTATTCTTCATACGCATATCAGAATTCATTAACGGTCTAAATTTAACACAATTGTTATTCTGATAAAAAGTATGGAGGTATATACTTTTTACGTAAATCCTTTAATGCAGAACTTTCCAAAAATAAAATGATATCATCTCCTAGGTTATTTTCATTGTGTAAACTGCGATATCTGTCATTACGTGACACATCCATACAAAGACCTCTCAATATAGACAGCTTTTAAGTTTCTACAGTAAGCCGCTGAAGACCCTTTAATTGATCTGAGCTAATATAGCCTACATGTATGTCAAAATTATACAGAAGAACGTGTGCAATATGCTACTTCTATATGTATATATGTTAGACAATGACAGATAAGCTGATGGAGAGTAAAGAGTTCGGACTGCGGAATAAGATAATGACTACTAGGAAGTGGTTCTGAGCAAAAAGACACAAATACAATTGCTGTTCTATATCTTGGTAATATTTCTCTTATATTGTTCTCAAAACCAAACTCTATCTTAAAAATATTGTAATTGAAACAATTTTCTGTAACTGAGATTTCAAAGCTCCAATTTTGAATTAACTGTTCCTTCATTCTCATTTTACCCCTTTACCCAGCCATTCTGCATTAACGTTTACAAAATTCTGCCACACATTACACAATCCACACTTGTTAAGAGTGTCGTGTAGAAAAGTTAACCAGGGAAATTGTTTAATATTGTTCTCATACAGATCCAACGATATGCAAATTAACTTGCTTGATAAATCAGTATTTTTACCAGTCAATAGCTGGTGCCAAAACCGAATTACACAACTTCTAACAGCAGAAAATATTAGATGTCGCCCCAGCTCAGCATATAACATACAAGTTGGAGTTGGGTTTATAAAACGTAAAATTTATTGAGTTGGCAATACGTCATGTGTTATGCTTTTACCTCTCGTCGAGCTACATTCATCTGGTGATATTAGGATTTGGTAAATAAAAGTCAGAGACTTGTAGAGTGTAGACTACACGACGGTGATGATAATGATAATGATGGTGATGAAAACAATGATGATAAATGAACAATGAAAACTAGAAAACAAGATTTGCTTCAACGCAAATCTGTCTTTGTGCCTTCAGCAGCTGCAAATATGACTAGATGAACATTTCAAAGTCCAAATGACCTTGACCCGTACAGGTCACATATAAGTTACAAAAATGTGCAGTGTTGCACTGCCTACAATATGAGTTCAACATGATTAAAATTGGATGGAACGTGACCACGGTATGGCTAAATGAAACTTTAAAAGGCCAAAATGACCTTGACCTTTGACCTTTAGAGGTTACACATATATAACAAAATGTGCACTGTTGCAATATCTACAGTTTGAGCCCAGCATGAACCACGTTACATGAAATTTAACCAAGTTACGGCTAAATGAAAATTTCAAAGGGCCAGATGAGCTGGACCTTTGACCTTTAGAGGTCACATGTATGTTACAAAAATATGCAATGTCACAATATCTACAATTTCCGCGCAAGATGGTCAAAAAACGGATTGAAATTAACTGAATTAATGTTATGGCTAGAAGATAATTTCAAAGGTCCCAATGACCTGGACCTTTGACCTTTAGAGGTAATACGTAAATTACAGAAATGACCTTTGACATGATCTTTGACCTTGACATGACCTTTGACCTTGAAATGATCTCTGACCTTGGAATGACCTTTGACCTTTCGAATGACCTTTCATCTCGGTATGATCTTAAATTGGAAGATATTCAAGATTTATAGTTTCAAATGCCACTAATTTGCATGATCTGCAACATATTTTCTCTATGTTAAAGACACAAATTCATGCATAGACCAATGATCAAATCAAGTTTGAACTCTCTGAGCGTAACAGTGTTCGAGACAACTGACGAACAAAATTTGGTAGTAAGGAAGAAAGACAGAAAGAAAGAAAGAAATAAAGAACTCTAGGAAACAGGAAAAAAAGTTAATAATAATTACATGAACAGTAAAGCAGCCATATTATACAAAACACTTGTTTTCGACATAATCGTTACTAGGAGAAATTGTATGCAGCAATGGTAGTGGGACTACTGCTACATGTATTTGTTGTACTCACCACTAACAGTTGCAGTGCATCTTGTGGTACTGGTATTAGTATTTGTATTAGTATTGGTATTAGTGGTAGTAGTAGTAGTAGTAGTAGTAGTAGTAGTAGTAGGATTAGTATTGGTATTAGTGGTAGTAGTAGTAGCAGCAGCAGCAGCAGTAGTAGTAGTAGTAGTAGTAGTAGTAGTAGTAGTAGCAGTAGCAGCAGCAGTAGTAGTAGAACAGTGGTAGTAGCAGCGGAAGTTGAAGTATTGGGTTGTGGCTAAATCAATCATATCCATAGATTATATTCACAGCTTTTTATGGAAGAACTCTTATCATTTCATTGTCACTGAAAAGATTACACTGTCACAGTGTTATGTCGCAACCTTTGGGTCCGAAAGTTTTGGTATAGAATGTTCAATACTAAAGATTTCCAAAGCACCCGCATCATGAAATGGAAAGATATAAACGGACCTTCGTAGGCAAGCTTCATGCGCTTTAAATCACAAGTTTCGCTATTGAAAAATGTATATTTGTAAACGTCATACAGGTTGGACAGTGGCAATAGTTTGAGAAATAAAAATTCTAACAGTGACTCTAAGCGATAAGGCCCCAGGTGATAATATATATATATAAAAAGTGATCCATGAAAATGAAACAAAGTTTATGATACTATGGTAACTACAAAATGAAAACCAGACAAATTTGATTGGATGGTCAAATAATCAGTCTGTGTGCCTAGAAAAATTTAAATATTTATTGAAGTACTGCAGCAATAATGTTTCATGCTGTTAAATTTCATGTTCGGAACGAGCAGGACTCGAACCTGCAACCTTTGGCAAAACCCTATAAATTATGACATTTCTGAAGCTATCAATGATTAAAATTTTGTGTACTTGCCTAATTTGCATAAATCAAACTGCTACAACTTTGATTCATGGTTCATTGGATGCAGCTGTTTCACAAATTTATCAATTGAAGAATAAATAACACCTCAGTGTATAATAGTTTTCAACTTATTCAAGATTGAAATTTTGTATATTGAACTAATTTGCATACATTAAAATGCTATAACTTTGGTTCATGTTTCATTAGATCGGGCTATGTCACAAACCTTTAAGTTGAAGTTGGAATGGCACCTCTATCTGTAATAGTTTTAAAGTTATTCCAGACTTAAATTGTGCGTATTTGCCTGATTTGTAGAGTTAAGGTGCTGCAACTTTGGTTCATGTTTTATTGGGCGCGGCTATGTCACAAATCTTAAAACTTGACGTGGAAATGTGACCTTTATCGGTAATAGTTTTAAATCAAACATTTAAATTTTGTGTCAAAAACTTATAAATTGAAGTTGGATTGGTACCTCTTTGTGTAATAGTTTTGGAGATGTTCAACATTTAAATATTTCTAGTACTCCTAATTAGCATAATTTAAAATGCTACAGTTTATTTTTTTACGGTCTATTAGATGGGTAGGTGTCGAAAACTGTATGTACTACTTTAAATGTTGTGTCTATCTGTAGTAGGTTGGAAGATATGGAGCTTTCAAAATTCTAATTGCCCATATTTGTATAATTTTAAACATTATGACTGTTTCAAACAATATTCACAACTTCTCTACTGGGTGTGTCACAATGACAAGTTTGGTACTTTTCGGAACAAGAGTGTCGGAGAAAAACTGACAAAAAATTCACACGTAAATAGATAATAAATAAATAAATAAACAAATAGATAATAAATAGATAATAAATAAATAGATAATAAATAAATAGATAATAAATAAATAGATAATAAATAGATAATAAATAAATAGATAATAAAAAGATAATAAATAAATAGATAATAAATAGATAATAAATAGATGATAGATAAATAGATGATAGATAGATAAATGATAGATAGATAGATAGATAGATAGATAAATAAATAAATAAATAAATAAATAAATAAATAAATAAATAAATAAATAAATAAATAAATGAATAAATATATAACTAAATGAATAAATACATAAATACATGAATAAATACATAAATTAAAGAATGCATGAATGAATGAATAAATAAATAAATGATAAATAACAAACAAACAAACAAACAAACAAACAAATAAATAAATAAATAAATAAATAAATAAATAAATAAATAGATAAATAAATAAATAAATTAAGTATTTGAGGAAAAACAAGAAGTCTGTATTCACACACAGACATGATAACAGAACCATGAGTGACCCACACGGACCTGGTAAGTAATGACCCACATGGACCCGGGTAAATAGGCTAGTCTGATGAGACTTCGTTACAACAAATTGCACCACATGACATATCCTGACATTTAAATACATTTAATTTTGTTAAAAAAAGACAACGTGTGGGTCAGTGTGTCACATATCTTTCCACGATGTGAGCATCTTTGACATATTTTTTCCCAAAAGTGTCAGCACATTCATCCTAAAACTGCCTCTGTCCTGCATGATGACCATTCGATTGTGGTAACCATGCATGCCGTTGCAGTGTTCTGAATAATGGCCGTGGTCTTTTCCCAGAGAAAGTGCGAGACGGCACAATTTCCTACCGGGACTGTTGTGGCATATATTGCCCAAAGGCGATGACTAACAGGTTTGGCGTCCACTTAGAACATAATAACAATTGCCAGCGTGAAACTGACCTGTTTTGCATTGTCAGGTACGAGGTCGTCTTCATCTGTGTGGGGATCGACTTTGCTTGCCTGCGCACGCAGACTCGACATGACAATAACAACGCAATCAGTCAATCAATCAATCAATCAATCAATCAATCAATCAATCAATCAATCAATCAATCAATTAATTATTTCAGGAATAGCAGGAAGTCTGTGTGTGACTTAATGATAAAATGTGGCCATTATGTCGTTTATTGCAAACTATTGTAATAAACCCATGAGAATAGAGGTAGTTTCGTAATTTATTGGCAAAGACAGGCAAAATATTGCTTCATATTTTTTTGTTTGGTAGTTTTGAATTTGCATTTCTGCGTCATGTCCGGGAGTACAGCTTTCCTGGGCTTACGGTACAGCAAAACATTACATTCAGTATTCGTGATCATAACCATCATGGAGCCCCACAAACACCACTGTGCTATGTTTTGCTTTGTCCAAGCTGGGCCGAACGGAATACTCATCAGAGATCTGCTGTATATATAACAAGCAATATATATATACATATATATATGTATATATATATCACAAGCGAAAAACAAAACAAACAAAAATACCAAAACCAACCCCCCCCCCCGAAAAAAAACGTAAAAAAACCCAAACCAAAACAAACCAAAACAAAATCAAACAAAAAAAAAAAAAAAAAAAAAAAACAAGAACAAACAAAACAAAAAAAAAAAAAAAAAAAGCACAGTCACCCCGTTGGTTCAACATCAGCTCTCTAAGTATTGGTTTGTATAGAAAATGTGAATGTCACATAGACTGTTATGTGACATGGAAGATAAGGAATTGATAAGAGTTTGCCGGAGTGGTCACACACGAAAAATGTCACGAGAATGAGAAAGGCCACAAAGGTGGTGAAAGTGTGTCTGGTATTGGGGTGACTGGCTTTATGGGGAGCCGCCAGCAACACAGGGAACGATGTGAATACATTTGCATGAGATTTTCTTTGTGCGACTGCTCAGGCAAACTCTTAGTTGCCCTCTCCCTGTTCCATAACAGTCCAAGTGACATTCATATTGTCAACACAAACTAACATTTCGAGTAGCTCACGTCAAACCAATGGGAGATCTTTTTTGGTCAGGAGTATATGTATGTATGTATGTATGTATGTATGTATGTATGTATATATATATATATATATATATATATACATATATATCTTTCTATTGCACAAGAATCAGTAATTTGTATTATGTGCTTGTCAATCTCTGCTCCATAGTTGTTTTTATCACCACGACCACTAGCATTAACACCGCCGTCCATCAGCCCATATATCGGCGTAGCAGATACAAGATTTGGGATGGGTGATTGCTTCATTGAATACATCCTATAAAGCAACCTGTCCTGAGTTCAGACTCGTTCAGAAGAGCCCAACATTGCGCCAAAGTTTGGTTGCGGCCGAAAGTAGACCCGCCGCCGAAACACACTGACTGGATGGTCTGAGTCACGTGCAGCGCCACGAAAATTCTAGCACATCTGTCTAAATAAAGATATAAATAGATAGAGAAATCAATAGATAAAAAAACTAAATAAGCAAGCAAGCAAATAAATAACTAAATAAATAAATGAATGAATAAATAAATAAATAAATAAATAAATAAATAAATAAATAAATAAATAAATAAATAAATAAATAAATAAATAACAGTACTCGTAATTGGTTTTCAGGTTAAACATTTGTCATTTTGACTATGAGGTAAGGTCGGGAGCCATGACACGTGTATCTCTCATCCTGTCACCGTGTGTGAACTGTTCCTCTAATTGGTCCTGGCTCTACTGATGTGTGGAGCTTTGAGTGCGCCTGTGTGTGGAATAAATAAAAGCTCCATATGTCCAGGATATCTGTGATCGCAAATGATGACAAGGAAGCAGTCACCCGCCATCAGTACAAAGTTTTTCAAACGTGTTTTTCTGCAAAAGATGCTAAGAGATTAGGATTCAACATATGTAGGATGTGCCATGTTATTACTCGAGATGGATGTATCTGTTGATCACTGAAGAGTCGGGGGTGTGGTAACTGTTACCCTGGTTAGAGTTCCGTTTTGAACTTAACTTCAGTCTTGACCTGAGTTCTCAGTATATGTATATATATATATATATATCTTAAGTTTTGACATGAGTTAGTTCTTTAAGTTTGCACGTGTAGTTAATAAATACAAACGAAACCTGTCAATTGCGGAAACCATTGGGACTGAGCAAAAGTGTCCACACTCGACAGGTGTCCACATTAGGCAGTGGCTGAACTTCTACGACCTCTCCGTAAAATGAATATATACATGTGCATGTATATATATATATATATATATATATATATATATATATATATATATATATATATATATATCTGTTTTTTATATATATATATATATATATATATATATATATATATATATAAAAATATATATATATCTGTTTATATGCACATGTAAGCATATACACATACATATACATGCGCAGGATACTTTTATTTTTATCGTAGTAAAAACTGACACAAGGTTATAATATAGATTTATTGCCAAAATAATTAAAAAAAAAAAAAATAAAGAAATACATAAAAATATGTAAACAAGCTTTTGCCAAGCTTTGTTTCACGATTATGATTTAAAAATTAAGTTTGTTTTTAGTCAAGTTAACACATGCTAAGGCCATTGGCCTGTGACTGTGATTTAATATGCCTGCGTCTGTTCAGTCATCATCATAGTTTGCACCTGTCCAACTGGCTATTGACAATTGAGAGCAAGGGAATTTGTGGTGACTGGCATTTTTCCTTATGGGTTATGTCCACGTTAGGCAGGTTATTTTTGGATTTGGGACCATGAAAAATGTCCTTAATACACTTTAGACAGGTGTCCTCCTCAGATGAAAATGACTTGCAATATCCGGGACTCGGGAAATCTACCCACATTACAGAGGTGTCCAGATTACGGAGCTGTCCACAAGGAGTTTTTATTCATTTCTTTCCCAGAAAAGCTGGAGGACACAGAATGCAGGATAGTTGTCCATATCCTTCAGCAGAATGTGACGTAAAACATTGATACGCCAAGTTTTACAGTCATTTTCAATGTTTTAAAACAATATTCTGGTCTATAATTTATATCGGGAAATCCACCTTGAAATGTTTTTGGTGTCACTTTCTGTCATTCAAAATGTACAGCTATGATAACAGGATATAAAACGTGTGAGGTCAAGTCAGGATTACTATATCATCTTACTGGCCTCGCTCCTGTGGCAGAGGATTCCGAGTGCGAGTGCAAACCAATTGGTGTCATCAACCACACGAACAAAGCCAGTCAGATTAATATGCTGTAGTAGTCTTGAACTAGGCTGCTTTTTATTGTATTTATAGGTGGGCTTAATAAGTTCTAACCTTTTCATTCCACATATTTTGGACTTCTGACATACAGTACAAATGACCTGTAATCATTTAGACAGTAACGTTTGTTAATGTTTGAAATGTTAAGGCATAATTTCAAAGATACTAAATTTAAAATATAGGCCCACTGTTATTACTGTTTGTTGGTGACAATCACTTTTCAATTATAAACGTCAACTTGATATAAATCTGTAAGATATAGATATAATAGGCCCGGGGGGTTATCATATGTTAGTCTCTTAAACAATATTATAGCTGTGATCTACAAACTCTCTTTGTTTTGTTAAAAAAATCGTGCTGATGAAATTGGGCACAAACCCATAACCAATGAAAATGTATACATTGTCATTGGTTATTAGATCTATTGTGGCAAAAATTACCAATATTATAATCTTTATTTTTACTTATGGAAAAACCACACATCTGGACAAAATTAAAAACGTAAATGCAGTTCAATACCAATGCTGCTGCACCACATCCCATCTCTTATTCCTGCAGTTGTCAAAACGCGTTAATATACCTATGAAAAACTAGCTTAAATTCAGTTGGCTGACTTCAACAGCCAAAGTTAGCCTTGTTTTTTAAACCTTGAGTAATTCACCTTAGAAAAGACATCCTACAAGTATAAAAATTACGAAAAACTGGCTTGATGTCATTCACGGAAATGATTGCCAATATTTACAGCCATGGCCAGAGACATTTGACCGGCTACTCTGATCATTGACACTTTATAATCATAAGCTCTTCTGATCATTAACACTTAATAGTCACCAGGTAATGTGGCCATTAACACTTTGTAGTCCCCAGCTACTTTAAACACAGACATTTTGTAATCACAAGCCACTCTGGCCACAGGCACTTTACAATCCACCTACTCTCACCATAGACACATTATGGTCAATCTGCTCTCAGCATAGGCATGTTCAAGTCACCAACTGCTCTGGCCACTAATACTTTACGGTCCCCAGCTACTCTGCTCATGAACACTTTATGGTCACAAGTAACAAAATCTATTTCTAGCAGGGATAATAAAACCATGTTGTGACACCCCCCCCCCCCCCCCTTGACCAATGGGCCAAATCAGGAATTAGTTCATTATCACCGTGACCAGTGGTAATCTCTGGACCCAGGTACATTAACGCTTGACTGAACTGGATTTTTGAAGCCAAAATCGTTCGTCAGGTGGACAAAGGACACATTTTTGTCGGGAAAAGGAGAAAGTCTGCTCAGGAGCCTACAGTATAGGCGCCATCTGCTCTGACCACACATACTTCATAGCCACTAGTGTGGCTGGAAACACTTCATAGTCACCAATTACCCTGGCCATATACACTTTATACTAATTTATAGCTACTTTGACCATTACAACTTTATAGTCATTATCTACTCTGGCCATAGACACTTTATAGTTACTGTGTACCCTGGCATTGATCATCAACTATGGCCATCCACACGTCATAGTCACCAGCAATTCTAGCTATAGGGAAGACACTTTATAGTTGTCACATGGAAAAATATGCTGTGATGAAAGTTTCCCCAAGTTTGAGGTATACGCTAGTCTATTCACCAGTCCATTATTATGATATAAATAGCTAGTCTTTACTGATATTGAATGTTTTTAGTAATTTCGCCGAAATTTTGTACTTTTACACAAGCAATGTCATCAATATATCTTGTGTTGTTTAATAATTTTGTAGTCATTTGAAAAGCCTTTTTCATCGATTTCTCCACATACTTATATTCAAACCAGGTTAAGTATAAATATGCAAGTAACAGGGAGCAGTTGCTGCCCATTGCAATTGTTGAAAAACCAATGGTCTACATTGAACAAAGTATTATCCAAAAGAAATTTTATAGCATCTATCAATGTTTCAACAGTGTAAGATTTAACGTTACTTTTTGAATATTTATTGTGTGATCAATGTGCTTTCTTTTTATATGAATTAATATTTATTTTTGGTTTACCATCATGTTTAAACATTTTGCTTATTAATTCTGAAAGAGAACTTTTGACTTCATCTATGGGTGGATTCTAGTACAGTGTAGATAAAACAAAACATTTGTTATTTTTTCCTTTAAAATCTTTGATTTTAGATACCAACTCGGAAGAATTGCTAATACTCCAAAAACAATTTTATTTCAGTTTGTAGAAATTGCATTACAGTATTTACGGAAATGATTCCTAATCGCGGTCAAACACAATGTTACTTCATTTGAAAGTTGTTTTGTTGTACATTGTGATATAAGAATCAGTTCAAATCCAGCCTATTGTGGACGGTGGGATAATGCTGACATTCAACAAATTTGTCATTGGCTAAAAAGAGATGGATCAGTCCTATCATATACAGAATTTAAAGAGAAGTGGAATCTGAATGTTGATTTCATTACATTTTATGGAACGATACAAGCAATACCTAAAACTTGGCTAAACCTGTAAGATGGCAAGCAGGGAAACAAATAAATGCAAACTGTTACTCTATCAACAACTTTACAAAACTAACAGGCATACAGAATTCATCTATGATATTTCGCTTCATGACGTTGCATCATTCCCCCTGTCCTCAATGGAAAGGTGGAAAACTAATATGAACATAGAATTTACAAGAGAAAAGTGGTGTAATATATTTGTGCAAAATTTTAAATCATAATGTCTCTTACAGTACATTTGTCACTTTCTGGACATAGAAATGTTCTATAATAGAAAGTTTTTGTATTGATTCATATGCAGATGGGGCCCTACATCAAAATCAGCTTTTTTGCCCAAACAGCAGTCTTGGGCCATTCTGGTAATTTGCATAAAACCAAGATGGTCGCCTGTCAACGACTTAAAAAAATTCTCCTTGTAAAAGGCTGTCCTAGAATGATGTGTTAAACCTCTTTGGGTTTTTCTGGGTGTGTAGAATCCTCTTCGGATGTACTTTTTTTCCAATACAAATTAGACAGTGTGATTACCATATCCAAACCGTAGTCCTAATGAAACAAATCCAAGTTAATTCCGACCAAAGGCAATGTTCCTTGGTATGTATAGCTGAAACATATATAGTTCGTATTTACCCAAAAGAGACCAAAACGTAAGTGCAAAGGTCCATAGGGGGGAAAAAAACCTTATCTAGTTTTCACATGACAGAATGCAAAAAGTTTTGTTTGAAATTATAGGCCTATTTCAGTAAATTGGCTTGAACAGTTGTATCATTCATGCACATACAGGACCATACAATTTATGAAAAGGGACCAAAATTTGCATCACATCAAAGAATTTGTAAGCGGAGGTTCTTAACTTGTTGAAAATGTCTATAAAATTCAGTATTTAAAAAGGTACTACTTGCAACCACCATCTCAACAATGATCATCATCTATATAAGTCCACACACTGACACCAACACCAACATCAATCCATCAGAAAAGCCCTCTAGGCCTAAAATGACCATCAATAAGAATCTAAACAACATGATTATATAATTCGATGTGTTTTAGGCATGTAGTTAAAGATATGATGTTGTTTTAAAGGAGATAAATTAAGAGTATTTCAAAAAGGAAAGTGTTTGAATTTCCAAATATAGTAAGTACATTGGTTCAAATGTTAAACATCAGCCAGAAGCAAGTGACATTAGGCTTCAAATCATTAAAACGTAGTCAAAAATGCATTACAATAGTCAAAATTTGTAAGGATAGCAGTCACATTTCAAGTTGGTTTCCAAAAGTATTTTTGAAAGGACATTTAAATGTTCAAGATTGAAATGTTCCTAAAGGTAACTGTAAGTATAACTGTTTTCCTGTAACAGTTTTAAATTTTTTCATTTATAATAAGACATAGTTCAACTTGTCAGTCAGTTGATTTAGATGTTAATTATTTATACAAAAGAGAGACAGAGAAAGAGTACATTAAACACTTTGAGCCAACCTGACATGACCTTCATAATAACAAACTATATTCATCAGACAATTATAAAAAACAACATCAGTTTCACTACACTTGGAACACTTACTGCACTGCAATATGTGCAGAAAATGCCTGAATGTTCAAATTGTTACCAAATATATAAGGGTTCCATGAAAAGAGAAGTGGATAACAGTTTTCAATGATAGTGATGAGACCAAACCAAATACCAGTTTAAAAATAAGGTCAGGATCAAGTTAAACATATTCATGGGTAGTGATATATTATACCCCTTGGAAAGAGTTTTTGGTTGAGTAAAATCCATTTCTGAAGTTAATTCTTAATTCAAGGTCCACATCAAGGTCAGGAGGTGATGTAGATTTTGTCATGGTCAAATTTGACCTATTTATTACATAATGTAATAAAACGTCTATTGTATGACAATTTAGTTTATTCAAGCTCAGGTTTGCATACGTGTATAACACTTACATACATTTGTTCATGAGAAAAATAGTAACGTGATATTTGAAACACATAATTACATCTGTTACACATTTTATATAGCACAAGTGTACAGTGTCAAGATTGTTTATAATCATTGGCTTAAAGCCATTCACGGTTCACTGCCAAAAAAAATCTTGCATAAAGTAAGTCACATACAAAAGTCTTTGTAACAATGTTACAGGATTGATATCAATAATTATAGACAGAATATAGTTCCACACAATCTTACATGATCTAACTGTAAGATATACACTATTTACATATTGCCTAACAATCTTCATATTGTAGCTACTGCCACTTATCATTCAGGTAATCAGGATTTGCAAAACCATCCTCAACCTCGTTCTGGAGTTCATTCTCCTCCTCTATATCCTTCTTGCAACCTTCCTCCTCCTCCTCCTCAACATCCTTCCCAACTCCAGCTTGAGCTTCTCCTCTCTTGGTGTACGGATTTCAACAACTCTCTTCAAGAAAGCAATTCCTGTATGATGTGCACAAAAAATAATATTTGTGGCAGCCACAAGTATCGATGCTGCCCTTCTTTCACTGAAACTGAATCACATCAATCAACTATAGTGGAGTTGGTTCATCTGGACAGCTCACCCAATGTGGGTTGTATCAGCAGATTCATCAGATGGGGAATTTCTGGTCTGCTGCCTCCATAGCATGACCTGCAGATGGGCCCAGGTACGGGCTGTTGGATGTTGGAAGCAAGGCCATGATTTTGGCGGCATTTCTGCCTCTTTGTGAAGAGTATGAAGCAGGCAGCCTCTAGGGATGCCCTCGATGGCTGACCATATATAACAATGAGGAAGGTTTTTGATTTTTCAATGAGATCTACCTCCCCCATCACATCAGCCAAGTATGGCAAGTCCCCAGAAAGCAAGTTGTTTAGTGCTCTGATTTTCCCTTTCCCAAATGTAAATGACATAGTGTCACACCCACTGAGGGCATGTATGCCAAGAAGCTGCATATAATTTGGCCATAGGTCCACACAGGTGGCATTGATGGCCACCACAGTCCAATTCCATCACTCCATCTGCACATTGTATTCCAGCTCCGTAAGATTTACCCAATAGACCAGCAGGACAAACATGTCTGTGTCACTGCTAAGCAAACGGATTATGCCCTTTCCAGAGCTAGTAGCCTCAAGGATATAGGAAACCATGGTGATGTGTGCCTCACTATGATCAAATGCACCATGGTCTTCCTGGTCTCCATCATTGCCATTCCACTCCATAGCATGTTGCCCCTGGCTCAGGCTGCTGAGCCTCTCTGCGTCCTTCTCTTGGGCAGCAACCAGACTGGCTTGTCGAGCACATGCCTCACTATAGCTGATCCTGGTGGTCTTGACAATGGGCACTGCAGGGGGCCTTTGCTTCTTCCCAGCTAACAATTGAACGTTGTAAGAACGTTATGAGAACGTTTAGAATATGTTACGCTAACGTTACCTTCAAACGTTTTGGGAACGTTAATGTGTGGAGTTTTCTCTTGGTAATCAGAACGTTAGTATTGAACGTTAGAGTGAAACGTTCAGGGAACGTTTTCCTAACGTAAATTTGGTTATTTGAGAACGTTCACAGAATGTTTTCTAAATGTTATCATTGTTAGCCAGAAATTTGTGATTTTGCCAATATTAATAACAGAGAGGTAACACAGGAACACACAAAAACAATTTCAGCAGTTTATTCAATCATTTGCCCGATATGTTATGTGACTGTCTTTTTGATCTGTACTAGAAGAGCAAGTCCTTGAATTCGTGCCCAATGCTTGGAGCCAAATTTCACAAATCTTCCTGTTCTGGGCGGATTTTCCGTGATTTCTACAAGAAATCATAACAGAATAAAAATTTACTAATATATACTTTGAAAATACTGACATTTGGGAATACTTGAGTAATACGTCCTTTACCTTTTTGACTATTTTACTCAAGCAAATTATTGATTTACTTAATTTGAATTTTAAAATTAGGTGACTGCATAATTACTACTTTCATAAATGCTTACATACTATCATAAGTAAGATTAATCATGCTCATTATTTGCATCTGGGGTAGCCTAATAAGGGGAGGAGGTAAACTGCAAATAAAGATCATGATTCATGGAAATATCTGGATGACACTAAGAATATGGGCAGTGTATTATAATCCATGTAACAGTATATATCAACTTGAGTTTTAAAATGGTTTTCTAGGGAGGGTTATAAAAAAACTAGCATTCCTTTTTTTAAGCAATTTCTTTCTTTATGTTTTTTTGTTTAATTGTCTTCCTCTGCAATTTTTACCTTGTGTTTGGAGCCACCTTGTCGATGAGGGGCTAGCTTCAGTGCCTCAATTAGCTCATCATGGACATCAGGAGCCTTTGTTTTCTTGTATGTCATCAGGCAGGCCTCTACAATGAAAACAATGATTAGACTTTTACCAAGGAACTTAAAATGGTTGTGTATGTGGAATAAATTGCTGTAATTTTTTTCTTTGTCACCTGAACGCACTGGGAATATTTGACAACTGGGGAAATACCTAATCATATTGTTGTGCAGCATGTGAAAGAACACCAGCACATATCAGGATCTGTCATTTGAAGGTTACATTAAGTGACCATTTTTGATGATGGGGCTTACCCACATTTGCACAACCTAAACCATTTGTGTGCATGTTTATGGTAAAATTAAGAATATAAAGGTGTCCCCAGTTACAAGTGTGCCCATATTTGAAACATTATGTCCCCATTTGCAGGTTTGATTATTGTGAGTTTAAAAAAAAACAAAAAAACATAACGATTGTTCAAGCTTCACACACAATACAAGTATGTGTGTTGGGGGGGGGGGGGGCTGACGCATATACTTCTATCTGACCATATGGAAATCAACCTTTGCTGATGCAAAATAAGAATACTTAAGAATACTTACTGACTATCACTCTACAGATGGACAGGGGCTTCAGGGCCATCTTCTCCCTCCTACCATGGATGCTGAATTTCTCCCACACCTTGTTTGATGCGACATTCCGAAGCATTGTCCTCACACCTGTGGGAAAGTCATGGCCTCCTAGGGCAGCCAAGGCTCTCACCTTCATTATTTTGTGATCAGTTGTGAATGTTTTTTTTTCCAAAAAAAAAAGAGTGTCTAAAAATATGGACACTACTTTCCATGCAAGCAATGGTTTACTATAAACTAATGATAAAAATACATTGCAACTCAACTTCTTTAATCACTAAGGTTAGTCATTGTATTTGATACCAATGCACATAACAGAAACATGCCCAGACCTACATTAAAATAAAGAAAGTGTCGTATAATGTTCAACTCAACATTTTTTTAAATTAACTCATTTTAAAAAGGTATTAAATTTGTAAGAAAACAATTTCATATTCTGTACAAAATTTGCAACAGTATGTAAGTCTTAATTAAAACAACAATACAATTCATGTTGTAAAATTTGTTATTTTAATGATATGTACAAAGTATGGTGGAAACTATTTCATTTAAGTGTGTTTTCATAATTTTACCAGGAAAAAAGTTTCCAATGCAAACAGAAATATTACAAGAGCCTTTTTGATCGAGCAACTCCTAGTAAGAGACAAAATCATAATTTTTCTCACACTAAAACAAAATCTTCATTGTATAGACTATAGGCTAGTGCTTTATGAAAGTATTATATGTATGCTCCATGCTTGTATTTATGTTTAGTAATATTTCAATGAATTCAATTGGATCATCACATGATTGAATCCACAACAATTATACTGATGATTATGATAATAATATTGACATTGAAGAGATCACAGCCCTTATACCAAATTTTTCCTTATACCCTCGTTCATAACCTGGAATGAATCATTCAAAAAAACAAAAAAAAATCTACCTCCTCATATCTAAAAGGGAATGCAAACATCTATGTTCATATGATTTTAATCCATGTATGGCCTGGGCCAGTTTTGCATGAATGAAATCTTTTTAATTGAAAGTAAAATCTCAGTGTGAACCTGGTGTGCATTTGAATTGAGGAATTAACTTAGGCAACGTTCTGCTAACGTTCGTTCATAACTTTGTCTCTCATTGTCGGAGTTATTAGTCCGTGCGTTAGTTCATAGAGAATTTGCGGAATTCAATGGCCATGATAAACATATCAGGAGCATTTTTTCATCAGCAAGGTAACTTCACACATCATGTATGAGATACTGTCGACTTGATAACTTAGCCATGGGCGATAATACCAGTTCCGATACGAGCCCACCCAAATACGCTCCCTGATATTCAAAATGACGAAATTTTCTCCTTCTTATTTTGGATGTTGCATATGAGTTTATTGTTAAAGATACCTTTACTTCTAAATTACATACCGTTGCTTGATTGATCACCAGTACAACGATGGATTTTGCCGATAGTTCGATTTGCTGCGTCTGTCTCCCTTTGTCTGTTTCAAAAGATCGCGGGTAAATGAGTGCGCATGCGCGTGGCCTTGACCCTATTGAACACCTCAATGCACACGTTCGCTGAACGTTCGCCTAACATTAAGTCGGAATGTTAGGTTGCGGTTCATGCGAACTTTGGGGGAAATATTTAAAGAACGTTCTCAGAACGTTTCAATTTAACTTAACCAAAGTAGAACTAAACAAGAACGTTACGTTAACGTTCTGTGTTATGTGGGTTAGGCCCAGTAAGGTGCATCAGTGGAGCAGCCCTGTAATTGCCCACAGTTTTGGCCTGTTTGGATATTAGACGAGGGACAATGAGACTACAGATACCAAGCTGAGCTTACTCTTGATGATCCCAGCTGGGTGCATCTAAAATTCTGTTGACATGGCATGGTTCACATTGGGACTATTCGGAGTAGACATCAGCAAATCAAAGTTGTGGTACCTGCCAAATATGATTTCAAGAGTCTGACTGATCCCCATCATCCTATGCAGCACGGCAGCATTGTCATCAACATACTTTCCCTACATATGAAATACATCCATGCATGTCAAATTTTTCTATCACATTGATGCTGCTTTTATCGGTCTGGCCATGTAATATAGAAGGGTTTTGCCAGCAGGATTCTGTTATTGAATCTATGGGAAGACCCACAAAAGATGTATCAACACTTATTTTAACATGTTGATTGTTGGGAGCACACGGCTTCACAAAATCGCCATTGGTCTATTAAACCTGTGCGTTCATGAGTTCACAGAATGCTCCAGATGCTTCACTGTCTAGTTTTGAAGATTCATTGACATGGGCCCATTATCAATAAAAGACTGACAGTATGCACATACATCATTTGATGACATCAGATGACACTGGAAACATAGCCCTATGTATGCAGCTTGAGTTTTCAGCAAGTAGGCCCACGGTGTTGTATCTGTGTACAAACAACAATAAAAAACTATGGATTCCACAGCTGCACATTATTTGTATCAAATTTACCTACCTTAAACGTAGAATTAGACTCACTCATGTGACATAATTCTGGTGATCTGATTGGCTCCTGCATCCCAAACAAATAAGAATAATAGAATATTATTCTGCATAAAATTTCCCTTCCATTAGAGCCTAATTTGACGCCTCTCTGACATTAATAAAATTTTACTTCTGTGAGCACCATATTGTGGACCTCATCTTGGACTTATGCACATTACGGAAATTGTTAAGTGTTGCTATGTGGGCAACTAAGCTAAACTTGTACTATGACCCCATAGGAGTACATTTGGGACTAATTTGAAGTCTCTATGACAGTTTCTTAAAGTTTCACCCACGTGATTCTGGTTTCCTGGACGCCATCTTGGAATTATGCAAATTACATAAAAGGTCCAAAGTTGCAGGGAGGGAGGCTAAGCTGAATTTGTCTAAGAACCCAATATTAGTACAAATCAGCAAAAAGAATTTATAGGATACAACATTTCTAGGTCGAGTATTGAATACATAGGAACGTCAAATGGACTATAAGTTAAGGGCTTTTGTATCGATTTACTGACAGATGTTTGAGAACAAATACATTTTTAAAGATAGGAATAGCGTTACTGAAATGGGTACATGCGGCAGTTCTGACAAAGAAACAATTTTTCATGTTTTTTGGGAATGGTAAGCTACTCAAAGAGATTTCTTGAAAATCTAAAGATGTGGGTATATGTAGATCAAGAAACAGGCCGAACCACAGTAACTTGACACAAGAGGATATTTTTTTCAGGTTAAGCCCACAATTGCTATCTTATTTAAATACTATCTATTGTGTTGCTAAACAACAAATTTGGAATTGTAAAATAGATAAAAAGTTTCTCTTCATAGAACAAGTTCCATATCCACTACATCATTAAATTGTAAAATGCAAATATCTTTTCCTTGCCAGTTTGATGTATGATGAAAGTAAAGGTGTACAAGGTCAACCTGGTTAAACTGCCTGACAGACCAGGCGATTCTCACAGATATAAAGCAGATGTTGACCCAGTCATTCTGCAGGAAAATCTTTCAAATCTGAGTGATCTGGAAGTTGCTGCCCATCAGCTATCCGCAGTGGCCCACCCAATGCAGACACTACCTTCAGTACCCCTCTGGAAGATACTTAGGCCAACGCAAATCATTATTGGCTGAGGTCTATGAAATCTGGTCATAAAAAGCTTACTCATCCATTGGGTCAACCCCCAACACTCCTCATCGAAGAGACCCTGACCAAGGGATTCCTAGACAACCCCAGCCCTGATTGCAATGGATACACCCCTTTTTAAGTGGGTCATGGATCCCATAATCACCTCTTAACAAGTCCAGTGCCACATTGTCGACTGAGTCAATGGCCAAAGAAAAATGTTGAACTGGACCAATATATTCTCTAGGACTAATGGCTTGTTGGTACTTGAATAAAAGGTCTTTTCTTTTTCTTCTTTTTTTTTTACAAGAAAAATGGATCTAGCATCCTTAATTCAAGTCAGAGCAGTTCATGATAAGTAGTTCGACTTTGGTCACAATTGGTACTGAAAGACTGAATTACCACAATTAATCCTCAGTCTTTCTGCTGCCAATAGGCAAGCAGTCAAACTCAACTATAAAGATAATTGCCTGCTTATAATACACCCCACTATGTTTGAGGCAGGCACGAGACACTAGTTGACCTCACTTGCCCGATCCTGATTATCTCCATTACTGTGCCAATGGCTCACAATGTTTTGTCTGTAGAATGGATTAGGCTGACTACCAAACCTTTGTGCGATAGATATATTTGTTCACTCATACGCCTCTATCTGTATATATATATATATATATATATATATATATATATATATATATATATATATATATATATATATATATATATATATATGTATATATGCTTGCTGAGTTGGTCAAGATCAGGTCAACAAATAACAACTCAACTTGATTTCATTTGCTTAATTCTGCAAAGGTTTTCACTTACAAGCATCTTCAATTTTTTTATGGGCACAGTGTTTTGCATACCCTGGAACAGTTGTCAGTTGTATTGTTGCAAGCAATGCATCATCGATAATTATTTCGTTAAAACATTGCGAAAGTTTTTTTCTATTTGCACAAATTTTTCATTTGCCTGTAGGTAATATGATACAATAGAATATATTTGGTTTCAACTTTTTTCATCAATTAAGAATATTAAGAGTGCAACTACATTAACTTCTCCCATGTTGAAGTCATTTCTATGGACCAGTAGGCAAACAGTGACCGGCACTGGTGCAGGCAACGGGTCTTAGGCTTATGCAAGATAAAATTAACAATCTGTTCGCGCAGTTCATAATAAGTACTAAATACTCATTCCATGAAGGACTCAATTTATATAAGCATTGACAAAAACGCCAAGCACCTCCATTGGTTTAACTTTTTAAGTGCGAACTACAATTACAGTCGAACTACTTGAGTCGCACTGTTATAAGGTATCATAAGGATACCAGCTCCTTCTTCTCAGCTAAAAGACCTTTAAGTCAAGTACCAGCCAGTACAGGCCATATCAACAGCTTTTCTCGGCGTGCATTGCTCACAATGCGTGTGCCGAGAAAATATGTTGACTCAGTCCAAAACTTGGCATTGAAAAATTTAACAATGGCTACTCTTAATATTAGTTTGTGTGGAAATTATGAGTGTCACACGGACTGTTATGTAACATGGACAGGACAGCTAAGAGTAAACACAGAGACAATAATAATATTCAAAATGGCTTAAAACATCAGTTTGTCCATTACGTTGCCCATCCATTGAGATATATATATATATATATATATATATATATATATATATATATATGTCTTTTGTTTTCAATTCAACACAGCTCATTTGGAGATTATTGAAAACTTTGGGGACAGAGACCGTCTTCAAAAAAAGTATTTAAAAGTCTCAATCTCGCACATATATGTTCTTCGGTTCTCCAGTGTGTTTAAACTGTGGAATGTTTACTTTTCGACTTTGAATGTGAGCTAAAGGAAAAGATATACCAGTGGAGAGTCATCGAGAATGTTATCTATAATGTTACATTAAGTCTTGAATCCGCATCCAAACATACAATTTGCAGTCTTTTATTTTGACCAGGCCACATCTGACCTAAACATTTAATATAATTCCTGTCAACCTTAGCAATCATATCCTGAGTAACTAGCAGCAAATCAAGCGATATGTGGGCTAATGATGTCACAGATAATGTGTTCAGGCAGAAACAATTAATAACGGACATGGTACCGTAACGCTTCCATTGGCGGAAAATCAAAATTCACGAGTTGGGTAAGTGGGATGCGGATGCAACGTAACAGAGTAGATTATGACAGGGTAGATAGTAAACCAGTTTTGACTACAGCTGTCGGAACTACTTTAAAAATCGCATCTTTCATTTGCTTCCTGGAGAAAAAAAAGCAATATTGCGTTTCAAATTCAATATCTTGGCAGTTGAGAGGAGAGTCCACAGCGTAACAGAAGACACAAACGGTAAGATTCTGTTTTGTTTTTTCTTTTTTTTTTCTTTTTTTACTGTTTTTTTTACCTTAATCTTGCTTTAACTGCAGCGGAATCTCCGTAGTAATACAACGTAAAGGACCGAAAAATGTGGTCTTAATAGGGGAGACCTCTTAGTAGGGTGTATAGTATATGGATGACCAAAACAACAGACTCTTTAATAGAGAGATGGTGTTTTCATGCAGCTGGTCATACTTGGATGACCAAAACAACAGACTCTTTAATGGAGAGATGGTGTTTTCATGCAGCTGGTCATACTTGGATGACCAAAACAACAGACTCTTTAATAGAGAGATGGTGTTTTCATGCAGCTGGTCATACATGCGAATCATGGTCACTTTCCTATAGTGCTGTGTGTTTATTGAGGTTTATATTGACGATTATTCTAAAGTATTGTGTGTTTGAAAAACTTAGTTTTGTTCAGCGACGACTGTTTTGTCTGTAATTACTGTTGTTTTGAAAGTGTTTCTGTACTTTGACAAAAACTAGCTTATATTTTTATAGTAAGTTACTGTTGCAAAGCTCGTAGTGAATGCTGTTTATTTATGCACGATCTATTTATTATTGAAATGTCTTTGTGCATTATTTTGATTTTATATCATTTGTTCTGCAACACACATTTAATAATTCAAAAATAGTTACCAATTTCATTGCAAAACATATTGTCCTAAAAGTTCAAGATCAATCTGCAGTACCGATATAAAGTGTGTTCCAGAATGTAACTGTAATATTGTTCAGCGATGATCACTGCTTCCATACATGCTCTAACCTCACATGCGGTTTGCTCAACCCTATTGATGGAAACACATTTATATCCTGCTGCCTCTCTCATAACAAAACAAGTATCGTGGTGAAACTTTGAACCTTTTACCTGTCGAAGAATACATGTCTCATGCTTTGCATCTTCACAAACAGGATCGGGTAGGGGGAGCATTATGATGTCACAAAATTACAAACAGCCCTCCCTATCAATAATTTCCGTTATCATGTGGCACACCCTTGTCCGTGCTTCTGAAATGTTTTGGCTCAGTTTATTTTATTTTATTTTGTTTTTTTTGGTGCCCATGAATTTTATCAACACTTATTTTTCATCTTTTTTGTATTTTTGTGCTTGATATGTCCTTTGTTTTTCCATGGGCTAAGACGATTGGATACAATATGTAAAGGGATCTCCCGCCCAGAAATTATATAACAAAAAATGAACCCGGATGAAAGTTAAAACTACGACAGAAACCAGGATTTGCTTAATTTGCCATCGCTTCAATTACGACAGTATTTTGTCATTTGATAACTTCTGGCCACTAGATATTTGGCGTAGCTTGTGCCAGTATTTCTCCTGATAATTAGAGTGAGGGAACTGCAGTAAATTATCTTGTTTACTTCATGAATGCCGTGTATAGATAATTTTGTCATTGCAGTTGGGTATTTCATGTTTATGCTTGGTGCAGACCGTGTACAGTCTTGCAACATCACCACAATTTGAAATGGTTAGTTCACTATCAAATCGAAAGTAGACTGGTACTGCTTTTCTCCTGCATTCTAGCATAGAAATGTCGTCTGCACTGCAGCGGCTGTGGTATATTAATTTATTCATAACCTTATCACGCTTGAAATAATTGTGGAGATCTTCCCCCAACTTCACAATAATTGAACTTCGGGGCGTAAACTTTTGTGTAAAATAGGACGTTTTCATATGGTAGTATGGGATCCCTAAACGGTTGACGCAGATTCCGTTGATTATTCCTTCGATTTGGGTTTTTGTGCATCTCAAGCTTCTGATGTTGAAGAAAATAGAAAACAAGGAAAAAGAAAAAGAAAAAGAAAGGAAAAGACAGAAAGAAAGAAAATAAATCAAATCTAGCACACCCTGCTTTACTGCCATTGGTTGCACTTTTATTAGATTTCGTCTTTTATTTCCATTAAGATAAGCGACATTTCACAGTTCATCCTTGAACATTTAAAATCTGAAATAATTGAAAAAGATTATATAGATCTTGACAAGTAGAGCCGACACGGAGAATAAAAGAGTTGCGGTTAGAGAGCTGGAAGGAATCAACCATTCAGAGTGAATGAATAATAAATTTTGCCACATCGCCCGCTATTCACTTGGTGTCTTCATTGGAGCAAGCCACTTGCCCCAACGAAAAGACAATTTTGCTGAACGTGCATTAAATGTTGTTTACTTCTCGACTTGGGACTTGGTTTTTCACGTATATTTCTCTGCTGTGTCAGTCATATGTTGAAGTCAGGGAAAAATGAATATATCCACTTCAGGTATCTAATATTTTAAATTCAACAAAATTTAAAGCCACTTGTTTCTTGGAGATATGTTTGATAACACTGTGGCAAAAATTAGTTATTATCTTCATACAGCACAATGTTCCGAAGTCGTGTGATTTAACGCACAATTCTGATTTCGGATGCTGTACGTTGTTGTGCAATCTGTTCTTGGGAAATAACGGCGTCATTTCAGTTCTAGCGTACATTTTGCATTGGCATGGGAGTTATGTAGCATTCAAACGGATTTCGAAAGCAATATAAGACGCTAGTTAAAGATGCTATCGAAAGATTTTTGTCAATTTAATCTAGTTTTACATTCTATTCTCATGTTTTACTCTTAATTTGAATACTTCAGATGCCGCATGCACCCAGGGTAATTCGTGCCTGTAGTCTTTATGCGATATCAATAGAAAGTTTAATACAGAATGTAATGCTTGCAGCTTCACTCATGCTGGAAACTTTCCCTTCGAAATGAGACCAAGTGGCTGGCTGTATGTTCAGGCACTGCATGCATTCCAGCTTTATCACTGGTAAGCAATTAAGTGGAGTTGAATGTAATTAGTGACCTAGTTCCAGATATAGCGGATGTGGGTGAATGTTTTGATTTAATAGTGCCATCAGATTCATGGTTTGGCCCGAATGTTTGGTTCAAATTAAATAATTTTAGTGTCTTGGACTCCATTCGAATTGCTAAATGATTATGAAAAATGAACATATGTGTATATGATACAGGTGTCGATAATTTCTTTAATACGTTTTTTTTTTCACTTTAGAGTTATCATCGAATAAACCAAGCCATCAATCATGGGCATGCAAGGCGTTATAACGACCACAAGTCAAACAGTGCTCAATGTATCCGATATTGGGCACCAGGAAACAACCTTCTTGAACTCTAGCGTCTCTCCAACAGAGGAGGAATTACCTGGCATCACGTGGTCAGGCCACAATATAGGAGTATTCATAGGATTTATGATTCTTATCATCGCCACAGTTGTTGGTAACTTATTGATAATCATTGCCATTTTAACAGACAAGGCTCTGAAAAGGACTGCTAACCTGCTGTATGTCAGCTTAGCCTCAGCGGATTTGGCAGTGGGCTTGTTTGTGAATCCATTCATGCTCACGTTCACTCTGTACAATTACTGGCCACTCAGTGTCCTAATGTGTGACTTGTGGATGACGGTGGACTTCCTGTCATGCACAGCGTCTTTCTACACATTATGTGCTATAGCCTATGATCGATACTTAGCCGTATCCAACCCGTTTCAACATATGAAAAGTCGGAAAAAGCTAAGGGTTTCAATTTCGATAATTCTCTGCTGGATGTTAGCTGGATTGGCATGGATTCCTGCTGTGTTTATTCACCGTCAATCTTCGGGTAAACTTTATGTAGACCGAGATTGTGACTATGCTCACGCGACTGGACACTACGTCCTTGTTTCGTGTATCTTCGCTTATTATGTACCTATAGTGCTGATGACGTCATTGTATGCTTTAGTCTATATATCCATCAAGAAAAACTTCAGTAAGTCTCCCAGTAGGCCCGTGTCAAACACACATCCAAACCCGGTATTTTGTGAAAGTGATGCATCCACTGGAAACACTGGGTCTTCCGATGTGGGGCGAGCTGGTTCCGCAACAAATCAGCCATTGGAGTCCAGAAACGGCCAATCTTCCGCATATGGAGAGAACATGATGAAACAAAGAAAGCAACGAGAACAACGCACAAGACTCGAGAAACAGAAGCAAGCAGCGCGCATGCTTGGGATAATCATGACAGTATTTCTGATATGTTGGCTTCCCTGGGTAATATACTGGCCCGTTGACTCATATTACCCAGGTGTTTGTCCTGTTTGGCTATACGAACTTGCTTGCTGGGCTGCATACATAAACTCTGGTATAAATCCATTCCTGTATGTCTTCAGTAACCCGGAGTTTCGACAAGCGCTCAAACGTATGTTCTTTAAGGTTGTTGCCAGATTCCGGCTGGTGAATTACAAGGATTATGATATAAGCCAAAGTACATAGAGACAGTCCGAAGAGTATGCAATATGACTAACTTTGAAACAGGAGAAAGCGAAATAACATATTTTATTTTTCTCCAGGTACAAATTATCAACTGGTGCTAAAAAGCATGCCTGAGACAGAGTCCAGATGGATCAAAAGAAAATTAGCTGTACTTTTGGAATAGATTTAACTGAACTCTTTCCTGTTGTTTTGACGTTTTGTAATTTCGAGAATGTAAAATGTAATCCTTTTTGTTCTACCTCATTAATACGGACCTCATTAATCCATATGTTTCATTAATCTGAACACTTCTTCTGGAACAGAATTGTCCATTACAAGTAATAGTGATTCAGTAATACAGATGCTTCATTAATCTGAACAGTTCACTGGGGTACAAATGTGTTCGGATTAACGAGATTCGACTGTATAGACAAGCGTGACAAACAAACTAACGAATTGCCTATAACACCACACACATAACCAACGAATTTTGAATAGTTTTAATGGAAATATGTATAAAATTTTACTACATTAAAGCTGGATCTGTACTCACAGGTGTTGTCTTCATATTGATAGTTTCAAGACGATTTTGAGATTAAATGAATGGTTCCCCAGGTAATACAGAAACACATTTTTCATATATTCATCTTTTGAGAATAAAGTAAAAATACAACGTGTGTTCAAAGTGTTTCCATTTTATTAGTCCCACCATGATGTATTTTGTCGGGGACCGACGCTTTCTGTTATGATGATGATGATTCTTATCTATACGAGCTTCAGTCTAGCGACAAGATGCCCTTTTCCCAATGTCACCTTGTGTTAGTATGGAGCCTTCATGTTTAATTAAAAAGGATCATAAGGTGACAAGATGCTTTTGATCCTTTTTGAGTAATACAAATGTTTCTTCTCGGTTATATTATTGAACTAGAAGGGGCTAATGTTGCGTTACAAGCTATGTAAAATACATCAAATAAAATTCATTTCTGTACATTTTTGAGAGCATATATGGAAGTGAAATTCACTGAGTATCTTACGAAATGTCTCAATTTTACAATGGTGCAAAAATGTGAGTTTTGATAAATTTTCAGCTAGCAGCTTCTGATTCTGTAGCAACGAATTATCCGTGTTTTAATCTGCACGTCCCTCCATTCACTTTTGTTACCAGCATCACCGTATCTCAAAATATCCCAAATATGGCACAAAATAATATGCTTCATATGGCAAATCAACAGACAGGATATATTCAGTTCCTTGTAACGTCGATGAAACCCGAAGGACTCCTATCATCGAATCAGTGCACGAGTTCGAAATCGCTCTCGTTTAAATCTTTGCTTGAATTTTTGTCACCAACAGATTTATAGGAGAGGGTGTGCTTGTATTACGGCGTATACTTGAATTGGTACTGTATTTGTGTCTTTTTGTCCAAAACCACTTCCTAGTAGTCATTACCCTATTCCGCAGTCCGAACTCATTACTGTCCATAAGCTAACCTGTCCCTGTCTAACCTATATACATATGGTAGTGCTATTGTCCATATTGCACACATTCCTCTGCAAAAATTTGACATATTTAAGCCCAAATAAATTAAAGGGTCTTCAGCGGGTAACTACTCAAAACATGTTTCAGAGCCTGTACCCGTCAATGTTTTCTGAGTAGCGGCTTCTTGCCTAAACTAAATATTCAGCAAAGACAAACCACAGAGTAAAGAATAAATATAAACGTGGCAAATGATGAATTTGCAAAATACGTGAAGTTTTGCTTATAAATGCAGAGCTTCATTATGGAAGAAGAATACCTGTCAAACAAACCATAATTACTAAATTTGTATAGTACAAGTTCATATAAGAACGACTGGTCTTACCCCTGAACCAGTACGTACCCTTTCTAGCTGGATAGCTTATCCTAGTTAAACCATCTGCCAGTGTGTAACTGAAGGAGAAGCAAACCGGGGCATTATATTCAGTCGCAGTGACTGTAAAATAAACAGTTGCAGCTAGACCACCTATACAAACCAAGCAAAATCCTAACAAGGACTGCAGCAATGGACATCCTGCACCAGAAATGTAAAACAAACTCCATGATGACACCTATTCCTCACTTCGAAAGTTTCAAAGCAAGAAAGCTCTATATCACTGCCATCCATGAGTCAATGTTTCAACAGAATGTGTCAGGTTTGTGAGATTTGAGAAAATATTGTCAATTTTGAGTATTTTTTTAACATTGAGTAAATGTGCATCTAGGCATGTCAGAAAAGAATGAAAGCCATTAGCATTTATGCCAAAAACATGTTATCAAAGCAATTTTTCTTAACACGATTTTAAGAACAATCACAAAACTGCACCGTGTTCAATATGACTCTGCACTAAAGCAATCTAAAGTCTCTTGGTAGCTTCAGGGGGGTGTTTGTACCTGCATGTTATTCTGATTACACCCAAGGCACGGTTACCTTTAGTACCATACTTTGCAATATGCTTTGACCAGTTGAGAGATGAGTCTGATTCAAAGCCAAGGTCATTTGGAGAGGATACTCGATTTAGAGGGATGATGTTCTGTAGGTAAAAACAATAAGATTGTGGGAGCTGCTAACAGTAAGAATGCTGTATTTATTGGTGGGAAACTTCATACCCAATTACACCCTGAGACTAGTTTCTCTGTCTCATGTAACAGTGTACGTGCATCAGCTGCCGAATTAATTTTCTGAAAGCATTTGGAATCGTCTGCAAATAGAAACATGGTTACACCATTTGAGGCAGTGAAGGGTGTGTCCTTTATATATTAAAGGAACAGCACGGTCCTCAAATAGAACCATGAGGTACACCAGATCCGACAGGATTCTATTCAGAGTTGGACCCTTCTACTAGGAAACACTGCCTTTGACCCTTTAGAAACTTTTAAACCAATCATAGATATGACCATTAATACTGGAGCTCTTTATTTGAGCAGTAACAGATGGTGGGCCACAGAGTCAAAGGCTTTGGCGCGTACTTAGTAACCTGGTGACAGACCTATCTGTCTTCCTTCTGACCGATCTACCCACCGACCTACTGATCGACCTATCCATTAACCTACTGACATATTGACCTACCTACCTGCCTGAACAGGAAGACTAATGGCTGAAGGACCAGTGACATGGCAGCCTCCAGGCAGGAATTTGACACTAAATGAGTGCTTGCATTTGGCTAAGGTGTCATTGTTGAGTAATCAGAGTCAGAGTCAGAGTCAGAATTCTTTTATTTGACAGAAAGTACAGGTAATTAAACATTACAAACAGTATGTAATAATTGATGGATATAAGTTCATGCTATTGTTTCCAGAAATGTGAACAGAACTGTCAGGATGACCCCAGTTAAGGACAGCTTGTCTGCTAACACTGATGCCACCTTGGATCAAGAGAGACAAAATTACAAAATATTTATACTGCAAATGAAGTCCTGGAATTTATGTACTAAATATACGAAGAGAGATGACAAGAAGATATACACAGGATATTGAATTAGTAGACATATAATTAAGCATAAACAGAGACAAGTTATTCAACTATTACATACATAACAATTCGGCATACTACACACATCTTGGTATTGAGGTAGGAAATGAGATTTAGTATAATTTGATAAACCATGATATAAGTGTGTATACAGTTTTTCGGTGATGCAAGAAGGGAGTTCTCTAATTAGGGAAGGGATATAGTATCGAACGCAGTGTTCTGAAGTTACTTTGTCCGGCTTTGCAATTTGGATATTTTCTCTATTTCTAGTTTCGTAGGAGTGGGAATGTTATAACGGAGTTGCAAATATATCATTAAAATATGAAGGTAATTGATCCTGGATATATCGAAAACATACTGAAATCTGTTTTCTAGGTTATTTAAAACCAACGTAAAGCAGTGCCAGTAATACCATAATAATGCAGTTGTCTACAAAGAATTTGATGATCCAAAGCATCAAATGCTTTTGATAGGTCCAAAAATATACTGACAGATAATTTACCTGTATCTAAAGTTTGAGTAAATGTATCAATAGATTCGAGGGCTGCGGTTTTGGTGGAATGCATTTTCTTAAAACCATGTTGACTACTGTAAAATAAGGAATGGGTGATAAAGTATTCATATAGTTCATTATAAACTACTTTTTCAAAAATTTTGAAAATTGCTGGAAGTAAAGATATTGGCCTGACATTTTGTAAAATTGTATTGTCATCCTTTTTGTATCAGGGAATGACTTTGGCAATTTTCAATTTTTAAGGAAAAATACCAGTTGTTAGAGACTGGTTTATTATGGTACTTAGGGGAAAAGCAAGGACAGAAATTTAATTCTTTAAAAGTTTCATAGATAAGTTGTCATGTCCCGTGCTAGATTTGGACTTTAAATTTTTTATGATTTTTTTAATATCGGTAGAGTTGACCAGCTTGAAATTACATATATGGCTAATTTGTGTACATTTAGATAAGAAAAAAAGGGGTTTATTAGATGTGTCAATATTGGCAGCCAGTTTAGGGCCAATATTTGTAAAGAATGTGTTAAATCGATCTGCAATTATTTCTTTGTTAGTTATTTTCACATTGTCAATTAACAAAAAAGAAGGGAACTGTTTTTTTTAATTGTTGCTCATATTTAAAACATTTTTTATAGTGTCCCATGTTTTTTGGGTGTTACTTCTAAATTTATGAAATTCTTGTTTATAATATTTTTGCTTTGCTAGATAAATATTTCTTTTCAGTGTTGTATTATATGTCTTCAGGTTTAGCTTTTAATATATTAAATTGAGAACTATTTTGTGGTGTGGTTTTGAGTTTTTTTTTTATAAAGATTGTCACGGTACTTAATCGATATCAGAATGCCATTGGTAATCCAAGGTGTGTTTTTATGTATATATTTGTTAAATTTCACTGTCTTATTTGGAAGGTATTTTTCTTTGGCTTCACACAGACCTTTTTCAATAATACTATAATTATCATTTGGATTTTTTAGTAAATCATGATCCAGCATTTGCATAATATCTGTTTGATTAATATCTGTGTAAGAAAGCTGCAAGGAATTGTGGTCCTTGGTTTCCACCTGTATATACTTAGGGGGTCCATTTAAGTCCAAACTTGTGTTGAAACAGATGAATGAGGGTAGATGATCTGACATGTCTGACAAAATAATTCATGAACTACACAATTTTCTGGTATGGGATAGGTTACAAAAAATATGGTCTATTAAGGTGGCAGTCCTATCTGTATGTCTAGTTGGTAATGTTATTTTTGGTTGGAATCCATTTCAAAGCAAATAATCTAGGTATTCAGTAAATTTCTGTCTGGTATTAAGCTTAAGTAAGTCAATATTAAAATCTCCAACCACAGTTTTATCAGATGACTCAGTTGATATATTGTCAATAATTGGTATGAAATCCTTTAAAAATAAATCAATCTCACCATTGGAGTCCCTTGGTGGTCGATAAACATTAAAACGGCCGTTCATTAATATTGATTATCTTTAAAATAACATGATGCTGTGAGTGCTTGTCTGATTCACTTTCAAATCGGACAAACTATTTTTGGTCTCTGGATGTTGATCATTTCAGTCCCAGGGATATTTTTGTCAATAATTGTATGTGTAAATGTACGTTTTATTGTGAACTTGCGTGGATTGTGATAATTATTGAGATCAGTTGTTAAAAATATAGTGGCTTATATAAACAAAATGTTTATGTTTGTTGAATACATTTGGAGTTTAACCTCGCAAATTCTATATTCTACTGCAGTTTCTGACATCCCTGCCATAAACTGGTTGTTCCATGTGACAATTGGTAGTACAAGTATTTGGAACCATTTGTTCAATTAGTCATACATATAAATTTTTTATGAAATTTCATGTCATATTAAGACTACGCATAACAACATCTCCAACTAGATCTTTGCAGCATATATGATTTTGAGATCTTGGATTTAGACTCAAACAGGACTACGAAATTGTGAAAACACTTTTAATCAAGCCACAATGTTTTTGGCAGAATTGACAACGACAAAATATTCTCGGACAATGCCTCTGATATGGTATTAGCACTGTCGTAAATTGGTGCAACCGTTAAGTAAGAGCTTTAATTTATTGTTTCACTGTCACATTAACATATCTGCATATCTTGTCATGTATGACATCATGACACTTTGGCAAATGGAAAAAAATGGCTTTACTTTAGGATGTGCGATGATATGATTTAAATCAATTGGTTTATTCGCTTTGCATCGGGGCGTAACTACATAATTGTACAGTGTCATTATTGTGGTAAACTAGCAGAAGTTAACTTACACATTACAGAGCTACCTTTTTCCAAAGATTCGTAAGTAGCCGTGCATCCATATATATTCACGAAGCA
Organism: Hermodice carunculata; assembly: GCA_964020975.1. Taxonomy (NCBI): domain Eukaryota; kingdom Metazoa; phylum Annelida; class Polychaeta; order Eunicida; family Amphinomidae; genus Hermodice; species Hermodice carunculata. Next base: position 20,179,912 of record OZ026620.1, read on the forward strand.
TAGTGAAGGCTTTTATACAGTCTGGAATATCCAACATCACCACTGAGATAGTGGCCAAAGACAGTATACTAATGGCCATAGCGCCAATATTATTGGCTCCTGGTGCTTCAGTTGGTTCAAACCGATTCATCTTAGTTGGTCTCTCTGAAGAAGGAAGGGGATAAATTATTTTAGTCTTACGTAATGACTGAGTCAACAACTTTCCTTTCTGTACTTTGAGGGCAATGTGTGCCAAAGAAAGCTGTTGACCTGAATTTTCTTGTCTTCTCTACAACCATAGGCATGCTTGTACTTGAATAAAAGGTCGTTTTTAAAAAAGTACGAATCTGGTATTATAATTTAAGTCAGAGCTCTTGGACTTTTGTCGAAATTGGTAATGGTAGATTTAACAAGTTTTGGCCTGCAAAGCTGGACCAATTCCCGAGAAACTGATAAAATACCTTGCGTATAATATTATTATGTAATATATACAATAAAAGTTGTACGATACATTGAATGGGGGGAATATATTTAACCCTGCACAGTGGTTTCTGCAAGTTCTAACAATTCATGGTTACAGCGGCTTCTTTTGCAAGGCCAACTGACTGACGTTAGGAGTATTAGTCTGAAATGCGAATCAACATTACATCCCTCATCAATTTACATCTGCATATATAGCAATATCGGTAAGTAATGTGGAATGCAAGAAATTAGACTTGTACCACCGATACAGGTTATATTTACCATATGTTGCATGGCATATGTTGTTGTCCCATGTAAGTTAAGAACTTTATTTTCTGTTAATTACAAATGACTAGTCACCAATCTGGAACTGAAGGTTGTGTGGTTTATAAATCATACCTGTCGGTACGTCATACAACTTATGTAACTTGTGTATTTTTCACTGGCGACAAAAATGCAATATATACTTATTTGTTAACTCTAGAAATGACCCCAGTAGGAAAGTTTTATAACTAACGTACCCGCACAAAACTGTATGGGAGGTTCCCATATCCCTAGTCCATTACACACGGCTGTGGCTGACAGGTTTCCGGATGGGAGAGTGAGATTACCCACACAACTGTATTTAATGATAGTTTGAAATGACGTCACACTTGTGTTGACCTCCATGTTGTTCCATGTGGGTATGGTTGTGCACCTAGTCACTGTAATTACAGTATGAATGAAAAGCATGAATTGTCAATGTATTTCGATTTCAATTTTAAAGGGAATGAAAAGGTATATTGCCACCTGGTGGAGTATCAACACAAATCATATGTATGTCTGCAAGACCAGTGAGCACAGTTTCTCAGCAATGCTCGATGTGGGTACCACCTCAGCAAATGGTACCCAGCCGGGCCTTGGTCACAATAACAGATAAAAGAAGGAATAATTTTCACACGACCATTGTACAATGACAGACCTAACAACCCACCCCTCCACCCCAGGAATGATCAGTGATCCACTTGTTCTTCATGTCTTCTCCATGGCTTTTAAATGGTGCGCATGAAAAAAATGAACTCTGCAAAGCTTAGCACATTTAAGTAAAGCTGTCCCATGATTACAATAGCAATAGAGTATGTAACTGTGATATTGGCAAGCAAATGAGAACTTGCACGACATACCACTTCGCATACTGACCAATGAGGGATTTGCTCGTAGATGGCAGCACCGGTTCATCTTTTCATGATACATACAACATTTACTATTACCAACAACTGAGGAATAAGGAGGGTCGAATTTGTTTATCCCCTAGGTGTCTCCACCTGCAGGTATTTGCAACCGAGGGACCTATGAACAGTGGCGTCATCTAGGAGAGCATGCCCTGCTACCCTTGGTCCCTTTCTCAAACCTGGCTTAGTGTTACTTGTATCCTTTGTCCCTTTTCTCAAACCTGTCCAATGGTTAATTTTATCCTTTGTTTCTTTCTCAAACCTGTCCCAGTGTCCGTTTTATTCTTTTTCGGTACATGCTGTCAACAGTTGTAAGCGGGTCACAAAATGCCAATTTAAAAAGACACTAATTTCCTGATGAATTTGATGGTAATGTAGAAATTTTATGTTTACACATGTACATACATTTACAAGATTGAGGAATAAAACTCCATTCGGCGTTGGCTGTGCAACTGGTTGTTGTTGCAAAGATTCCTGGCGAAAACATGAAGCCGTACGTACAGATGTAACGTATAAGGCTGCGGTACCTTGTCATATTCCCAGATGCAATTGCATTCTTCACAAGCGGAGGAGGTGGGCAGTGTTTTGCTGTTTACAAGAACAAAACTATATTTTATACAGATTCATGCAAATTGCAGCATTTTTTTTAGCTTATGTCTTGTGTGTAAAGAACTGAAAACTAAGCGGTATATTTATATGTTTTGGCATCGCGCTGACAAAACAGAACTTCAGATACGTTACGTGACATTGTATTGATCTTTTGAGTTTCTGAAGCAATTGTTAAGCTACCACACAGCCTCATCATTTAATTTTCAAACACACACGAACAATACTAATGGTAAGCATACATATAAGCATACATGCTAATTGCAGCATTTTTTCTTTCTATTTCTGGGGGTGAGGTGGGGGTGGGGGCTGTAGACGACTTTGTTTGCTGGATCATTTCGCTCACAGGGGGCAATACGCGTAACTTTTTGGTTTCAACCTGTTGCAGATCAAGACACCATGGTGGACAGCAAAGCGTGCTTCATTCATTGGTCAAATATGTCATGTGATACAGAAAACAGGTGCAAGCAGAATACTGACATATTTAAATTTAGTTCTTTGTCCGCAAATAGATATAAGCAAACGTTGCAATGTTCTAATTGGCTTTATACTTACTTTTTCATTATTTCCTGCAATTGTTAATTTGAAAAACAGGTTTTTTCACGTTTCATAAAACATGGGCCAGGCAATCTTTTAAAAACATGGGGCAGCATTGTTTAATACATTCGCACACACGCACGCACGCACGCACACACACACATACATATATATATTCGAGACTTATTTCTTCTACTCGGTTGAATTCAGGAATAGCCTGTGCCAAACAAGGTGATTTCGCCAGTCGGTCTCAAGACCTCACATTTGGCAGCAGGTCGTAAAAACAATCGGGCATTTTATGATCCTTGACAAGTTCAATATCTAACTCATTGCTTTTGTTTTAAGAAACACCAGGGCTGAGTAAAAAGTCATCAGTCTGTAAATATAGATATACGTGCCTAAAAAGAAATCCGATCAGGCTGAGCTGAATTTCAAATGTGGGTAGAAATGAGGTAACATGAAAAGAGTAAAGCTGAGCTGAACTATTAGCTGGGAAGACATTTATACACACGGTCAGATACCTGACCTGTTCCCACCCGAATTTCGAAGCAGTTTGCCAAGTGGTTTCAGAGAAGAGATGCCCCCACGCTTCTCCTAAAATGAAGTATTCAATCCCAAAAAGTGCTTAGTCGATGAAACCTGACTTCTTGAACAAACTCGGTGTGAACCCACTTTGGGAATTTCTCAATAAAGTTTGAAGGTGGCGTGGTCAACGGAATTAGGCAGGACGGAAATATAAATGTAAAGGAGCAAGGGACGATGGACAGCCCTCTGAATTAAGCTAAGTGGTCTGACGCTTAAAAAAATCACAGTGCCACCTCCTTGAAAAGAATCCATCTTAAAAATTGAAAAGAAAGGTCAATGCCACCTGTTGAATAAATTGAAGCTTTGGGAGTATCCAAAGGTGTTTTACCATGTAAAGCAATTGATTGAGCGCTTTTATAAAAGCTTTTCCTTTTTTAGGAGAAAACACGAATACAATCATTAAGGAAATACACAAATATCACTGGAGCAAGATCCATTGAATACACATGGCAGAAACAGGCCCATGGTACACCCCAATAAGTTTGAAAAAAAGCGTGGCTCGTACTTTTGGAATAGTCCAAAATGTGGTGTGTGGACCGACCACGGACGATAAATGATCACAAAACCCAAGCTGACTAGCCAGTTAGGAGAGTCAACAATTAGGATACATATGTGTGCATTTATGTAATAGTATTATATATATATATATATATATATATATATATATATATATATATATATATATATATATATATATATATATATATTTCTGTCAGCTGACCTTTGTGTTGTGCAGAGTGTATATGCGAACTCTATTTGTCCAACCATAATATTTTGTTTCCCGGCAGTTGTGTGACCGAATTGTTTGGATGGGAGTCGTCTTCATATGAACAAAGCAAATACCTTTGATGTAGAAGATGTTACAAATTTCAAATTAATCTGAAAATGTAATGACATTATTTTTAACACATAATGTACTTACGAGCGCAGTCAGCAAGGTTTCCAAGTGTAGTTCCATTTAAAATCCAGGTTCGTGTAGCACTACACTTTATTGAAAAGAAAGGTGCTCCGCCTATGCTTTGGTATCCTTCCGCACAATGGTACACTAGCACAGTCCCGAACACAGTTCCTTTTTCCTGTATGATTGCATGAGTGAAGTTGGGTGGTGCTGGACAATGGATCACTGTAGACAATCAAATATCAACCGCATTTACATTCTACAATGTATTTTTATTCCTATAACCTACGTCTTAGTGCTACTACAGACAGTCCATTGTACGACAAATTACACACCCAGAACCGGAAAGGCACAGATACATACTAACCTTCACACAGACCCGAGGTCTGTTCCCAAGTCCCATTTGTAAGACATTTCGTTACCAAAAGTCTTGATTCTGTCTTCGGAATTTCATATCCTGGCTCACAGTGATATTGTATTACATTTCCGACTGACACATTATTGCTGTCTGGGATTGCATGGGCCACTTTAGGGATAGGTGGACATCGATTCGCTGCAACAAAAGCAGTTTCGTCTTTGTTTGCTTGTTTTTCCTATTTATTGAAAGCTCCCAACACTACTGCTTGGACAAAAGGTAAGCGAAAGTGTCTCAAAATATAATATAACAGGAAATCAGAACGACTCACAGGCATCTAATTCACAGTTATTCACTAGTTTGGACAACTAAACAGTACAAAAGATAGATCTATAACGTTTGTCACAGCAGATGGTAAATACTGTTTGGTAGAGTGCATAAGGTACGGGTATTACTCAAACTGGTGTTTAATTTTAATGTACAAGTGGGGTGGAGTATCTATGCCGTGGCTACATGTTCTTAAAGTGGACAATTTGATTCGCATGATGTTGTTCCCGATTTGTACGCTTAGTTTTTAAGATAATTGCCCTTTGACCATCGACTGCTGAAAATAAAATGAAAAAAGTGGGTGAAAAGACCGCTCGCATCATGATGTTTCTACTTTGAAGTATTCACATTTATGTTTTGAAAATCATCTTTTGCGCCTCCGCGAGTAATTGCTTTGATTTCATCAGATTGCCAGTTTTCTGCAATCAGAATCTGTATCTTCAAAGATGTCTGCCCCTGAAGATTAGTGCGCTAAAGTTCTGTAACTGCGGTGAGTTTCATTACTTTGCAAAACTGCCAAAGACAAATACACTACAGGCAAGACACATTGCGGGCTTTCACTCGTATGAGACGTTTCAGGAAGCCAAACTTTTTGGATCTAAGAATGCGCAACTGGGCTTTAAAGCAGAAAATAGTTTCTTTAAACACCAAATTTTTATGTGTCACACTATTAGTTTCCGCTGGAGAACTGACAGGTAGTAATTTTAACTGCCCAGTTATCTGACCGTCAGGTAGTTCAATTACCTGGGCACCCATCGCGTGTAACCAGACCCATTAATACATACATACATACATACATACATACATACATACATACATACATACATACATACCAAAAAGCAAAACAACAAGCAACTTTAACTTACTTTAAAAAAATTATGAATTATACACTACTTTCGAAACCCTTGGTGTCGCCAGCCGCAGCGCGCGAAACTTCAATGCGTGGCGAAGGTCGTCAATGGCATTGCCGTTGCATGACCAGCAATGCTGAACGCGCTTATCAATGTCGAATCAAGAAGATTGATTTACGTGGAAAAATGGTAACTATTCTTATTATTTTTGCGGTTATGTGCCCCTGGTACGTTTATCATAATCTCTGTAAAATTTTGAGAACATATAATGTGAACTAGTTACGATATTTTAGGGTTAACTTTCGCATGCATTCATAAATAAATTGTAACAAAGGAATCAACAGCAACGCTCAAAGCTACATTGTATTTCTGATATAACGTTGACGATGGATAATTAGCTTGACTCGCACAATCAGCTGACGGGTGGGGCCGGTCGCAAAAATGTCACGCAACAGGTCTTCATCGATTATTCCTTAAAGTGAGAGACAGCACAATGCTTGTTACTTTTACCTTGTAATTGGAATGGATGTTATTTTCAATATTGATCAATCAAAAAGTATAACAAAATATACCGAACTGCCATGTCTGTCGTTCTTCTAGGAAAAGCCAGCAAAGGTTGCCGCTGTCAAGACTACGCAGATGTTTAGCCATTTATCAATGTAGCGAGACCCACGAAACGAGATGGCTAGAAACCTCGTAAACGTACGCGCTGTTCTTGCCGTTTTTGCTCACAAGTACCCAGGTTTCTTTTTATCTGACCTTCAGAATTAAGATGCCAGTGTAACTAGTTAATTCTTTCATTTTGAATTTAATCCTATACTCGATCATAACGAACGCCAACACAGGCTACAGCTGCAATGTATCTTCAATGTGTTGTACCACTACCAGGCCAACTCGTTTAAGAAGCAAACGCCTCTCCCCAAACGCACCAAATTACTGCTAACTGCATTTTATTTCATACAAAATAAGTCCATTGATATAATCGATTGATATTCATGGTCACTCTTTTCAAACAAAAAGGCAGTACATGCCATATTTAAAGTTGTTTCAACGTCTTTCTGCATCCCGAATCACGGGTAACGGGCACAGACTTGCATAGAACTTTCGTGTGAGCGCACATTCATTTTGAACGAGAGTGTGACGGACAGGTGGCGCTATGTTTCGAAAGTTGTCTACACAACTTCATTTAAAAACCATTGAATACATCTGATAATATATACATTTATAGTGATATTTTTATTTAATAATAATAATAATAATAATAATAATAATAATAATAATAATAATAATAATAATAATAAAAATAATAATAATAATAATAATAATAATAATAATAATAATAATAATAATAATAATAATAATTATTATTATTATTATTATTATTATTATTATTATTATTATTATTATTATTATTATTATTATTATCGAAGTCAATGGAACCAAAAAGAATGGCAATGAGGGATCTGAAATTATTTATCATTTATTTATTTATTCACACAAAGACCCTTGTTGTCCTTTTGGACTCTTGGTACTGGTGGTAAAAGGTTCCTTTTTGAAATTCCGTTAATCGCCGTTGAGCAAGCAATTTTTTTTGCTTCATGTTTAACCTTTGGCATATTTTTCACGTCACTTTATTGCTCCTTTCAGGAAATATTCCCACGCTTGTGAATTTTGTGTCCCCGACATGGTGATCACACCTTTGACTCTGGCAGGTAACAAAGGCAAAGGCTCCAAAGAATCACTCTCAATAGCGTTTTCCCGGGCTGATGTTTATTTAAATTCTGTGAACTGGCTTGTAGTTACTTACCACAAGCCTGTTCACAGAATGTAGGAATATACACACATAAAACGATTAGAATCCCAGAAACTGTTTATAAATGTCTTTAGGCAGACATTTTTAATATTCCACTAGCTGATATAATATAATATAATATAATATAATATAATATAATATAATATAATATAATATAATATAATATGATATAATATAATATAAATATAATATAATATAATATAATATAATATAATATAATATAATGAAAGGTGAGACCTCATGACCTGTGGACGACCTCGATAATGAATCCACAGTGAGGCTTAAAGAGTATCGGGTAAGAATATGGAGTAGATCATCTCTTGTGAGCGGGGCCAAGAAAACCACCAGAAGCAACGCCGGAAATTTTCTCGTGTGTTTAAGACAATTTCTGGCCCCTGTCTGGCCGAGCTAGATTTATGGGCCAATAAAGACCAACACGCCTTGCTTACGTGGTGATGCATATGGAGTCCAGTTTATTCACATAATATTCATGAATTAAAATCATTATTTTCGTCAAATCAATACTTAAAAAAATCATATCACTTTAAGTACCACGAAGCCACCATCCTGATAGCTCGTAATTATATTTAAAGCTACAACTACACTTTTCCTGGCTGCTACGAATTTTACAATTTGGCCCATAAATGGGGAGGGGGTCTCCTGCCACAGCCTGGGAAACTAGCCCCCCCCCCCGCCCCCCAATTTAATACTGAATATACTTGTTTAAACCATTAGACTTTTAACGCACAAGCCGTCTAATCTCTCCCTGACATGCCCATCTGGTCTGCAAAGGTAGCTTCCCCGATGCGAAAGCTGTGTGCCTTGTACGGATTTGTGTTAATATGTAAAATCTTTAGTATGCGAGGTAGTTGGCCAATGAAGTCATTTCATGTTACTGGCATTCCATTCTGCTTACAGAATAATGGATCTCGTTTGGTCCCTCTACACCATAAACATGCACACAAATTACAAGGCAGTATACTACTTTTTTTTTTGTAGCAAAGAAGCATAACCTGTGCTGATCTACCTAGGAAATTTGTATGATGCCACGGTCAAGATATTCCAGTCCAGTCTAATCCTATGCCACCGTTCCTTTATACCCTTTGTAAGATTTATCATCCTTCTGAGAAATGCTCGCCCTGGTACCATGGCATAGCATGGAAAATTCAAGCTACCAATAACAGAGTGTAGCTACTTAGGATTTTTTTTGCATTAGGAAGCTAAATAATAACTCTTTCCATTATTCCAGGATTTTACTGTAGCAAACATAATTCCATTTTTAAAGAACCAATTTTTATACAAGATCATGGTGGTACCCGGGCTGAGTGTTTTTCCTGGATTCATAGGGATATCTAATTTGATACAAAGTGTCAAAAATTAGGTCCAAATTCCTGACATTGTTGCCATGACGAGCCTATAGGAAGAAAACCATCAATGATATGTACCATATTTTTATTTCAAGCTTGGTATTTGCAATCCACAGTATTGCCATGCTGAAGGTTTCAAAAAATGTTTGCAAGAGACTGCACAGCTCATAGCGACAGTTCTATGGTAATAAAACTGATCCTGCCACTTAAAACCGAGCAGTCCTAGATCATCTGGATAAATATGAGTGATTTTAAATCCATGTTCAACATCCGTTTTTGCTAAGAAACTCCCTTTACCTAAAGCTTTGATCACGTTTACTGCATCATCTACTGTGTGATAAGATACAACGGTAAATTATTTGGGTATGCCGTGGACAGTCAGTCCTAGTGGGTATGAGAGATTTTGAATCAGTCTGCACTTCCCTGGTTTTTTCCTAGTTGCCACACCCACAGGTGGTGCTACAAAGTTCTTTAAAGTGATTTCCAAAAAGAGACTGCTTAAATGACCTGAACACAATTCAACTTGTAATTTTTTCTTATTACATCAGGGTTTTCCCTCGCTGAGATTAAGTTCTAAGGAATTTTTTTGTGGTGGCTCACCTGAATGTTGGATTTTTGAAGCATGAGAAAAGCCTTTGAAACGGAACAGTCTAGCTTCAACATTGTATCCTGCTCATTAAACAGAATCTCTGCCTTGAACTATTTGTAAATAGAGTCAACATAACTCTAGCAAAACAAAGTTTGAAATATGAAATCCCTGTGTTGTAAACAATACAACAAAAATATTAAAGATAAACGTCTTACTCACAGCTTACAGGACTTTAGTAACCATGTTAAAACTGAACTTTTAAAGAACTACCGCATTGTATGCTCGAGATTAAATTGTTACGTGTGTCAAAGAAATAACAACTAAAATAAGAAACAATGGTTCCAAATCCATTTATTTCATAGCTTGTACCTTCATACAGCTAGTCGAGTATGAGACTTTAATAAACTATAAAAATCAATGAAATTGACACATAAGCTCTTTCTTTTTTTGTTTCTTTGTCATAATTGCTTCTTCAGATGCTCAGTCTCCCGTTTATTGTACATGGATCAAAATTCTAGATTTCTGTTCAATATATGTATATATATCTTCAACTGTATCTCAGGGTGGCTCATGTGTGAGCAACATTTTCTATGTTATAACGTGGGTCTCACAGACAACCCACATCAATGTATACAAGTCATTAATCATATAATAATTAATTGAATAAAGCATTCTGAAAAATTCTGATCAGGGTCACTACTGCATCTGGCAATTCCTGAGCATGTGGGAGTACCTCTGCCCCTACATGTGTATGGTCTATGGTTTTGTCCACGTTGTGGACAGGTGTGGAACAATGTACACTGAGCAAAGTCTCAATACTCTACTTCATGAAATAGGAAGCAGAAGGACAAGGCAATTCTACCTGCAACTCTTCTGCTAAAAACAAATTGTCTCATTGAAGATGTTACTTGACATGTGGTGTCACGGGTAATTACATGTTGCCCTTAGTTGCATCAATTTCTTGTCATTAAGCTGTCAATCGCTGTCCGTCTCTCTGGCCATGTCGCAGACAATATCAATATATTTGAAAATCGTTTTGTGTGAATAGTGATTGCAATATACCAAAGCAGATATCAAAAACGATTGAAGCCAGTCATGGAAATGTTTTATTTCATATTCTAGGAAGTGCTTTGGGAGGGCAGCCTGATAGAGGTATTTTGAGCCATGTCTGTAATTATCTCTCTGTACATCCTCTTCAAATTGAATTGCCTTTTTAATTAAAGACATATCAATGTACTCTTTGGATGCAATTTTCGTTTTCACATCCTCATTCATGCAAAACTCCAACGTCTCTGGGCACAAGGGAATAGCTCTATCCCCAGGAGAAACTAATGTGCCTTGCAACAACACCTACGACTCATGATAGCCAGCTGTCTCTGTCGGCAATTGGGAAACACCCATGCCCATTGACATGCCCAATCCAAATGTCTGCATGGATGCAGGGGTATAACCATTGCCATTGTAACTCATAGCCTCTCTTTTTGGGAGCTAGACTGAGACAGGTGATGGCTGTATTGTGAATCATGGCCCTCTTCACCATTACTACCTGCTGCCTCGTCGATCACAGAGTCTGACACCACATAATATACTGCATCACTACCTGTAAGCCCCAGACTTTCAGCAATAGCATTATTAAATTCAAAGCCACTATCTCGGTAAAGTCCAGCTGTGGGTACCTGGGGTGCATGTGATGCAGAGCTTTGATTGGGTCATCTGCTTTGGAGAAAGCCATCTTTTCAAAACTGGTGGCTTAGGCAGTTCTGTCACAGTAACAAAGTTTACGTCTGTGTCAATGGATGTGCCAGGCCTGGGGAACCCAACAACACCTTGTGTCAATGTTACAACATGGCCTGGTTTGTGGGTTGCGTGGTTACCTGTGGTGACAACTTTGGCTTTAATAGGGATATCTTCGATAGTCATGATATCAGCTCCTTCAGGGGTGCCAACACATGATGGGCTTTACTTGATGTGACAACATGTTGATTACTCCCTGTGGATTGCTCCGTCATACGGACATGCTTGTATCTCATGGACCATATGTTTATTTGAAGTCTATCCAGTCGAGTTGCAGCCTTCTCAAATGAAGATACTGTCTTGTTTGGAAATGATATGGCTTTCTTTTTCTGCATTGTTATCGACATCTGCAAGTCAAGACTGAGCACTTTCACTTCTGGTCAATCTAACTCATGATTACATCGCTTTATTAACTTCTGTTGTTTAACTGAAATTAAATATGAATGTATGGACTCCTGAACAAAGGCAGTGCCAATGCCAGAATGTGCAAGTATACGACCAAATTATATTTATACAGACCATGAAAGTTGGCTTTTGGAAGGCAGTCAATTCTGTGACCTGGCAACGATACTAATGGCCTCCCAAGCTTGATAAAAATGCATGGTTACAACTCAAGAAGCTTGTAAATGGTCACCTTTTTAAAAGCCATTATAAAGAAACAAGATATGACTACGGGCATACAATAGCCGTTGGTGGATAGATACTAATGACAGCATGCAAATGCACATAAATGGTTCTGGCATACCACAGCCATATACAAGAAACATCTTGACATGCACTGAACACAAATCTACCCATAGATAAAGTCAAAATGTTTCTTTCAGAATGAATCGGCCAAATGTTTCAACGTAATGGTACACCATTCATAAATATTAACTCATATTCAAAGAAAGCCTATTGGTTGCATAATAAATACTAAAAAATTTAACGTTAGAAACTTTGAGAGATGCTATAAACTTCTTTTAGATAATACCTTTGTTCATTGGGGGACCATTGGATTTTCAACAAATAAAAGGCATTCCAACAGGTAGCAACTGGTCCCCGTTACTTGTTGATTTATATATAACCTGGCTTGAATTTAAGTATATGGATAAGTTGGTGAAATATTACTTTCGAATGGCTACAATATTATTATCAAGCAACACAAGATATATTCATAACACTGCTTGTGTAAGCGTACAAAAAAAATCATTGAAATTGCTAAAAAAATACCCAAAAGATTTCCCTTTAAAAGGTAACAATTCAGATGGTTTCAGAAATGTGTTTCTGGCCTTGGATACTCAGGTTTTGCATTAAAGTATAACACAATTTTGATTAGTTTAATTTTGAAGCAGTTGACTATCCTTTCCTGGGCAGTAATATTTCGGAAACTATAGCATATAATACATTTCTGATACAGATTTTAAAATTTGAAATTTGGTCGTATCTGTTCTAAATTTCAGGACTGGGCATTTAGAACCAAATTGACCAATAAACTAAATTCAAGAGGATTCAAAGATGTATTTTTGATCAAATATTTCTACAAATAGTTGTTGTAAGTACCCTGAGATTGTTAGAAAATTTGGCTTTAATAATTTTAGACTCATGTTTCTGTTTAATTTTGACCTGTTTGACATTTTAGGCTAGCTTGTTTTCTGTCAGGTGAACCCCTGGAGGTTGTCAGTAGCATGCAGCTACTTACGATAACAAGCTTGCCTAATTTTACTTGATATTTAGTTAAGAATAATTACATTTTGATTACATTTTCCTGACTTAAAAGCTAGTGAGTTCCATATTTTTCCTACATGCCCTACAAATTTTGCTCTTAATAACCAGAGATTGTCACATATTTTGGCTGCAAGTGTTTTAAAGATTTTAGACTTGCCTGTTTTGCTTATTAGTTGTATCTTTTGGCATCATTCTGTTTTAAAATTCACTTTTGAGACATTTTAGGCTTACAAGTTTCCTGCCAGGTTATGCCAAGGCCTATCGGGAGCATGCAGCTACCTAGGACAGTTACAAGTTTGCCAAATAGTACTTAAAATCTGGTTAAGAAAAGTAATATTTTGACAACTTGTTTTTGACTTAAATACTACTGACTTTCATTCCTTTCTGATATGCGTAGGTGCACATTCTCTCAATGTCAAAAATTACTTAAGTTGACAGTATTTACTCAAATGTCACAAACTTGACCCCCATTATGTTGAAACATTAACACAGGGTTGGCAACGAAAAACATCTTTATAGTTTTTAAACTTTCAAAGTGAAGAGTTGGTGTCATCATGGGGTTTGTTTCACATTTCTAATGCTAAATGTCCATTTTTGCAGTACTTGTTAGTATTTCCTTCAGTTTGTACAAGTGGCCTAGCTACAACTGCTTATTTTACAATCACTGAATATAATGTCCCAGTTTGTTTCTGCTTCAGTTATACAGTGGCAGGGGGCTTAACTAAGGTAAGCAATCCATCTAGAAAGGGTACATTATGGTTCTGGGGTAGTCAAATTATTTTTATCTGAACTTGTGCTATACAAATTTAATAATTATGTTTGTTTTGACAGGTATTCTTTATTTATTATACAGCTCTGCATTTATAAGCAAAACTTCACTTATTTAGCTAATTCACCATTTGCTACGTTCATATTTATTCATTATTATGTGGGTTGTCTTTGCTGAATATTTAGCTTAGAAAGGTGCCGCTACTGAGAGACATGAACTGATACAGGCTCCGAAACATGTTCTGAGTAGTTACCCTTTAAAGGGCCATACGATAGCCGCCAATGTATTCAATTTACATTATAAAGATGAGATAGAATTTTTCTTTCTGCCGATAAATTCTTTTTAGGAATAATATCGTGGCATCCGATAGCCTGCCATGAATAAAAATTTCGGAACTGACTAAATATGACCGTATGCTGGGAACAATGATCCTCTTAATTGCCATACATTCATCCTGAAGTGACTGGGAAAAAATGATCCTCTTAATTGCCATACATTCATCTTGAGGTGACTGAAAATATTCTACTAATGTAAGAGAAAGACATGCTGCTTTATACCATTAGATACTACATGTCCATATGAGAACACAGCCATAGCCAGAGGAACACCCAACATCGCCATTTACCTGAAACAACACGTGATCCTTCCTCACGTGACTCAGCATGACTGACGTCACTGCACCCTGCAAGATATCACGGGCCCAAAATGGCCATCACAACCAGAGCATCATGGTCCCAAAATGGCAATCAAAACTTTGAAATTGATGATTCTTGCAGGCAAACATAATAGCATTCCACACCTCCCTGTAAGACTTATCTTGGTCAATTGGTGTCAGATATGTAGCGTCATCGTCCAACAGTTTTCGTTTAGAATTTTTAATGCCTTTGTGTTTCCAATACCAAACTCCGTATACTTTTCTTCAAGAAACATTCATTAGCTTTACGCGCCTTTGTGCTATACAGATCTACGTTGTGGTCGGTGGGCAGCCATTTCCTTTTGCCATGAAAAACTAACTGGCCAAAGCATACATGCTCAAGATCAAAATAGTTCTTACAGTACTTTGCACATCTAAGAATCTGTTTTGACACCCTTTTCTGCGTCTTTTGGTCCATCTTGTATCGTAATGTCAAAGTCTTTACCACTGACTTGAACGGAAACAAAATAAGGGTATCCGTATTTACGTTGCACCAACTTTTTGTTTGGGGAATCCTCAATCTTCCTCTGCAAAACAAACCCGGGCCATAACTTGCGGGCCAAAGTCCAATTCAAACCCAATCTAACAAGCTTCAATATCATCCCTCACAGTTATCGCAAATGAATGGCCCACAGCAAGCATGTCTGGACTGACTGTCATGTTGCCTACCACGCGTAAATTTATACTTCTTACAATGTAACTTAGCTATGCTGTTTTACTGACTCTTATGCTATATATCTGCCACACAGGCACGCCTTCATGTATCGAAATAAATACTTAACTTTTTTGTCGATTTTCGTTTGCTGAAATGCCTGCAGTCGTTGTAACTGTTGTGCACGGAAGTCTACGCTCGAACGGCCGCTTGTATCAACGATGTAGGTAAACATGGTAGCTTACTATGAATAATACAGCCATGAAGAATACTACTTGTACTCTACCGTACAGGTGGAATTTGTACTTAGCAATTTGTTGCCTTGAAATGAAAAATGCGTCGGCTTCAATTTTAAGAGTTTAACTGGTTACACGTGTTTCCTCTATAAAGGTGAGAAAATTGTACTAAGCAATTTGTTGCCTTGAAATAAAAATGCGTCGGCTTCAATTTGAAAAGTTGCGTTGCTTACACGTGTTTCCTTTATAAAGGTGAGGAATTTGTACTTGGCAATTTTTTGCCTGGAACTAAAAATGTGTGGGCTTCAATTTGAAGAGTTGCGCTGCTTACACATGTTTCCTCTGTGAAGGTGAACTTGTAACCGCGGAACTTCACGGGAGATTGGCGTCAGAACGGTCATAACCACGGAGTGACCTATTGGGTCAGGTTGTTCACGTGACCCTTGAACACGCACTACCTGCAACGGGTCTTATTGGCTTAGTAGGGCGCTACTTTACATACCAATGCACTGCTGTATTGGCCCTTATCATGTGAATTACGACCATTGTAAACATTAATATGCCGTCCAGCTACGCATAAAACCGATTTAACTGGGGATTTTATTGTTGCTGAATGAACTGAATTGCTGCACATGACGGAATTAAATAATCACCACACCTTCGCAAGCAGAATCGACCTGGTCCCACTCGCCCATGAAAGAACAGCGTATTGAAATGTTTGTGCGTCCATCCGAGAAACGTCTCCCAGGATCACAGGATATTATGATGTCAGAACCAGCATGTCGGTCCATTCCAATTCTGTTACTCTTTTGAATCCTCGGCATTTCGGGGCAGAGTATCTCTAAAACGTATTATAATTTACATAGAATACGCATGGTTTATATTAATTAAACAAACGTCTTCCCCAACTGTAAAGGCGTCCCACTTTACTTTTATACACATGTATGTATGGAATATATCTTTCGTTTCCCCCCAAATCCTAAGGCTGAAATAGAGCTATACTTAATAATCAACCAGTTGATCACAAGGCTTGGAGGGATTTTCTTACATATCGCTAGGTGTAACAAAACGACGAGCGGTCCATCGACCATTTACTACTAACAGGGCGTTTAGGCCGGTCTGCATTACATGGGTGGAGGTTTCACTTGATGCATTTTTGGGAGTGGCGTGGGGAGCAGGGGTGGAGTGGATTTTCATTCTGCAGTCAGGGGGTAAAAATTTCGTCTATGCATGTGCAGATTACAGCATATATATATATATATATATATATATATATATATATATATATATATATATATATATGTATATATATATATATATGTATAGATAGATAGATAGATAGATAGATAGATAGATAGATAGATAGATATACAATATGTTTGTTAATATGTGTGAATTTAATTTAACAGGTTTGTATTATAGAACTTAACTATATGTATAGAAAAAAAGCAAACACATGTGTGAGCCACTGCGGGTGCCACCTTTCGCATTTTATGATAAATTTATTAAGGAGATTTACATACTTTACTTCAAGGCAGATATTCTGTTTTGCATAATCTTGGTCATTTTTTCAAGGTCATTAGGCACTGTAGTATTGACCATGACTTTGAAATGCAAACACAACTTAATAGAGAATAAAATTAATCTGTGTCAAAGTTTGTGTTTTTATTTGAATTTTTTATTTCAAAGCCTAGTTGAAGGACATACCCTTTTAGGATGTGCTTATTAAAAATCATCATTATGATATGAACAGAGAATCGGCATATATATTTATTGTATATGATTTTAACCCTGTAGGTTTGAAATTATTATTATTATTTCATGTGCATGCGGTTAAGGTTGTTTTGTCTGAGATGCGGATTTATTTTTGCGATTGTTTGTTAGGTTGTATTTTCTTTCTTTAAGGGGAGGGGGGATTTTTTCCATTTAATAACCCCAGTGCCATGCAGTATTTTGTATGTGATGTATATTTTGAATTTTTACGCTAGACTCTATTTCCACAATCATTCCTAACATTACATATATCAGTATTTTTCTCTAAATTCCTAGGACCTTAATAGCCTTCCTAAGAACTGAACTCTATGTTCCTTGGACTTCAGTATATATTCCAGGGATTTTAGTAATGCTCCTTGGCACTTGCCATTATATTCCCAGGAGCGGGCCACTATATTCCTGGGACTTTGATTAAATTCCCAGGACCGGCAGTGGCAACTTAAAATGACACAATGTGTGTACCTGTTCTATAGTAATTAAAGGTGATCTTATTTGAATGAGTACCACAAATTAGAAAGTTGATGCTCAGGATGGTTAGAAATGATATCTGAAAACCAAAATAAATTTCATTTTCAAATAGTGTTTTTCTAGCTCCAAAGGGTACCACATTTGCCACTTAAAAGCGCGGGAATTTTCTCTGATCGTGGCCCGCCTACATAAGTGAGATCGGTTCCAGGGCCTTGCCACTAGTTCCAGTAGATCTTGACTGCATGTGTCTGCGCTGTCGGTAATATCAGGTCTTTTGGGGAAAATGAACAAGCTGTAGAACGTGTATTGCTACAACCCACCGACCCATGAAATGAATATTTCCGCATGCATTTTTAATCCTATTGACGAAAATGAATATTTCTGCATGCATTTTTAATCCTGTTGATGAAGTGTCATAGCTCTCAAACATGACCTTCCCTGTCAGCCAGCGGTGTTGCTTGTGACGTCACTAACCTTTCGCGCCCTGAGGATGTCGGAAATGAACGGAAATCGTCGATTGAAAGCGTAGTTTTTTCAAAAAATTAAAATGTGAATAAAAGTAAAATTTTCACATCTTATTTATGATGAGTCACCGGTGTATCCATTTGAAACATGCTCAATCAAAATGACCTTCAATTAGCCGCCGACGTCAAGTGTTAGGTAAGGAACGTGGTGCAGGTCCATAGGCGTTTTGCTGGACCTGGGAGAGGAAGCAAAGGACACGCTCGACTGCGCCTGGCATGACCTTTGATTCATCAAGCAGGTTCACCAAAACGCCCATGAATCTGCACCAAGTTCTTTACCTGTCTTAATGAACATTTCTGTTGTTTGATCTAACTTAACATCCGATTTATTATCGTATTTCCTTTGGGCATACAAACATTTTGATGGAAATGAACAAAGATTTATATTGTAACTGAGCAGTATCTTATCTCATATGTCCCTCGAAATCAGCATAAATGTATACCATTGCAGTGTTCAATGTATATACCTTTAATACTACCATGTTCTCCATCGTGTCTCATTTGCATATTTATACCTCACACCATTGGTTTATCCAACAGGTCTGTAAGAATACATGTATAATGCTCCCACATACGGGTCAACACTCCGCAGGTGGGTCGACAATGACAAGGCGGGAAGAAACACCCCAGCTGCTGGGCGCACTGGCGGCTCCAGTGGCAGTGTGAGCATGCAGCCAGTGTGGTTCGGCGGCGCCCAGCAGGCTATAACCTCCCCTACAGTCGCTCCCTGTGTAGAGGATGCATCTGCTTGTTTATCTATCTGTGTATATTATGTGCATGTTTTTGATTGGGTTGGAATGTTAAATATTTTGTTGTTTAATTATATTTCAGCGTGTCTACCTAGATGTCTAGTCACATGTTTGTGCATTGTATTATCCTATGCGTCTTGTATATATCAAATTATTATTATTATTATTATCATCATCATCATCATCATCATCATCATTATTATTATTATTATTATTATTATTATTATTATTATTATTATCATCATTATTATTATTATTATTATTATTATTATTATTATTATTATTATTATTATTATTATTATTATTATTATTATTATTATTATTATGTGTGTCTACGTGTCTGCAGAACCGCTAGATTAGTTATATTTTGTACTATTGGGTAATCCAGTGAAAATGAATATGTTTAAACTAAACAAAGATGCAACATTGAACTATATCTGATCGCCAATTCACCCGCACGTGGCAAGGACTAATATCGTCCTGTTTACGCGCACTATCAGGGCCGTAGCCAGCCTTCTAAAATAGAGGAGGCAAAGGGTACTGGTGGGGGTGGGTTTGGGAGGGGGGCGTGCCCCCCTCCCAAGATTGAAAACTTTTGAAAAATGGCATATAAGATGGTGTAATTTAGTGGGTTTTGAAGGGGAAAAAAGACTTTATACATATATAAATTCTCAAAATTTTACTTCAATGTGACTATTTTTGATCTTTTTATATGAATTGAATTTGGTCCTGCAACTAGTAGGGCAAAGATACAAGTAATCATTGAAAAAAGTACACCTCCTGTGATGCTCCTATCATCTATCACTATGAGTGACTCAAATTCTTAGTTACAGTAGGGTCTTTTTGTTTCTGTTGTGTATAATAACTTAAACTTAACGAGTTTTGTTGAGGCTAAATAAACTATTTCTAAGCTAACTCCTAACATCATCAGCAAAAATTCAGAGGAGGCAAGCGCCTCCTCTGCCTCAGCCTAGCTACGGCACTGACTATTGATTCCATCCACCAGCAATGAGGAATGCATTCAACATGTGTTAACACAAAGAGAACCGCCAGTTCTGCCTGTAAGCCGTTTCAGACTGGCGTGTAGGTGATCGGATATGCAAGGAAGGCTGTCGCGGTTCGTATCTTCTTCTTGCCATCAAAAATATAACCTTTTTGATAAAAGCGCAAGGAACATGCCAAAATTTCAGTCCATCATTTCTGGTCCCCCAAAGTAGAAACTAAAAAAGCTGTTCCTTAGAATATTCTGCCATAAGGAAAAGTTCAGATAAGGCCATTAATAAATTTTTCTATTGTTTAAGACCATACCTGAACTTCCACGAAGGACCTCCAACTGAACTTTTCTATTGTTTCAGACCATACCTTAACTTCCACGAATGTGGACCTCCTATACAAATTGATGACTTACTGTTTTGTGGCAGAATTTTAGGGAATACCATTGATCACCAGAAATGACGGACTGAAAATTTGCAATGTTCATTACACTTTCATTCGAAAAGATATATTTTATGAAGGCAAGAAGGGGATTCGCTGGGCGACAGCTTTCCTTGCCTGCCTGCCTGCCTACCTACCTGCCTGCCTACCTGTCTGTCTGTCTGTCTATCTGTCTGTCGCCCGATCCTCTGGACACTAGTCTCACACAGCTGACAGGTAGAACTGGCGGTTCGGTTTGTGTTTAACATGTTGAATGAATTCCACATCGCTGGTGGATGGAATCAGTAGTGCATGGCAATTGCGTGGCATCTTTCTTAATTTCCATCAAAATGTTTGTATGCACAATGCAAATACGATAATAAGTTGGATGTTTAGTGAAATCAATCAATAGAAATGTTCATTAAGATAGGTAAGGAACTTGGTGCTGGCCCATAGGCGTTTTACTGAATCAGCTTGATGATTTAAAGTTCAGGCTCGGCAGCGCCTCGTGTATCCTTTGATGTATCTCGCAGGTCCAGCAAAACGCCTATGGACCTGCACCTAACACTGAATATGGCGGTGTTGTCTTGCAAAAAGAAAACCGCGTGTGCACTTGATGCCGGCCCGTAACCAGGGGCGGGGTGGTGGTGGTGTCAGGTGGTTCAAATGGACAACCCCGCTTGGCTCAGGATTTTCACCCTCACCCACCACCCACCCCCACCCACCCACCCCAAAAAGCAAGAGACAGGAAGAATGGAAGAAAAGAGAAGAGAAGAGAGTTTGAGAAAAACCATAACCAGGATGAAATATACTTATTAGTAATTAAGGAGTTCCACACCAAACCTGAAAAATTTAATATATTTTTTCCAAGGAGTTCCACCCTAAAAGTAATAGAATATAATTCGCAAGAGTTCCATCCCACCCATCTACCCATTAAAAATATAGAATAAAAACAAGGAGTTCCACCCTTAAAACTTTAACATTTTTTCAAAGAGTTGCACCCTAATAGGATATAGTTTTTAATATTTTTTATTGTTTTATTGTCACAAAATACACACAGGGTAAAATACATTTACACAGGTCTCTCTGTAATGTATTTTGCAAAGGAGTTCCACCATCATATATAGTTTAAAGTTAAAAAATAGAGAAAAGGGGGAAAGTATGACATGGATGGTGGGAGTAGCATGCAATCTGCAACAGTTTAATATTTTCACAAGTTGGTAAAAGATTCATCAACATGCACCATTTTAAGTGTCTTCAAAAAATCTACCTTGCGAGGGCGTTACACCCTCGCACCTCCCCCCCAACTCCGTCGCTTCATGCTTCTTCGCAGTTCCACCTTCATGTTTTCTCCCCCCCCCCCCGCCCCCAAATTCTGACCTGGTTACGGCCCTGTGATGTGCGTATGATGAAATATGACTGCAATTGATTGGATACAATTTGAGATCAGCTGTGCACTTTATCAGCGGCTTTACCAGGGCTGGGCTTTCGAAAAGACAATTGATTTGTTATGTAAAGACGCGGTTAAAACTGATATTAAACAAAAAAGCGTCTAGGGATAGTCGATTTTTCAAGAAGATAAGAACTCGAGACTGGGTTGTAAATATGGCATAAAGTTGGTGTTTCCAATGTACAACCCAGTCGGGATTCTCTATATCCTCTTCAAAATGTAACTCACGTTGACAATGGGGAATGGTGTCGTTCCAAGTTCCGCCGTTTCCGCCTTTATCAATGCACTTGCCGTATTTAGAAGTTGTCTTGTCGGGAAACCAAAATCCCGGATTGCACGTGACCTTGACCGTGATCCCGTATGTAGCCAGACTTGATGACGCAAATGAATTATTTGAGTCAGGTCGATGGGGACAGGTCAAAGCTTATGGAATATAAATAAGAGAAAGTTGAAAAGGAAAATATCCTTCAAACTTTCAATATTTAAAAATCATGCGGGTGGTTACACTTGATAGTGCTGAGACATCACAGACCGCTGTTCCCGTTGCTATCCATCCAGGCTGGGTTCCTTGTTCTATATTGATAGTGACTGTTACTTCTATGCAAAAATATAATCAAAATATATGAAAATTTTATTCTGTATACAACGTTTTAATAATTTAAAATTTTGTGTCATATTTAACTTTAAAAGTAGAAATTAAGGACATCAGAAAGTAAATTTTGGCAATATAATGTCACTTTATTACACTTCGAATAAATATTGCTCCTGGTCGATAGAATGTTTTGGCCGTTCATAATTACAGCAGTACCATTTTCGTCTTGCTGTTTGCATCTATGCTGGCCGTTCTTTTATGCCGAGCATGCCGTCCTAATCGCATTTGCATCTAAATTGAGATGTGCAGTGACACATAAAAGCATTCCAAAACATACTGACGTGTATAAACAGCTCTTTAATAAGTGCTTTTCCGAATTGGCACCAATTTCATATTAAAATGTTATGGCAAACCACTCACCTTTATGTTCAATTCATAGAAAAAACTTAATAAAAAAACCGCCCTGCCGCATCAAAATAATATGTTCAGGAGAAAAATAAAATTAAAAAACTGCCCTGCCTCATCATTTAAAAAAAAAGTTCCTGAGAAACTATTTATTAATTTTACATGGCCTTATATACCTGGTTTTCTTCAAACAGAAATCCATGTATGGTCTTGTGTATATTTATAAAAATGAAGAGACAGTCATCATAATGAGCATTAAAGTATCTGCGATGGGATCTGACAAATATCATTGGAAATTCTCTGTAAGGATCATGTGGTATGTAATTTGTGTTTACATGAGGAGAAGAATTTGCATAAGCCTTTGGCTAGTTTTGTAATCCTCTTTAAAGAAACAAAGTATACTAACAACAAAATCAACAACAGATTTCCCTATAGTCCCAAATGCAAAATTAACCTGCCTAATGTGGACACAACGTTTATAAAATTCACCACAACTTCTCTTGTTCTCAACCTCAATAGGCAGTTGGACAGGTGTATACAATGATAGTGCCTGAACCAGGGATGTGGAAAGAGTCTCTTTCCACATCCCTGGCCTGAACAAACGCAGGCAACTAAAATCACAGTCACAGGCCACTGGCCTTACCATGTTTTATTTGACAGAAGTTATCCATATTCAGTGAGCCAAGTAGGTTGTGGAGAATATGTAAAGAAACATTTGGTGTCTTAACATACGATCAACCGGGATTAATTCTTAAATTTATGTGAGTTATCACAGTCACTCAATCAATCAAAAAAAAAAAAAAAAAAAAAAGAACCCCCCCAAAAAACCTCCAATAAATCATAATCATGAAGAAAGCTTGGCACAGCCTGCTCAGTTTGCTCTTATGAAGTCATCCATTATGTATCAATCAAAGAAAACAAACTCCAATAAATCATAATCCTGAACAAAGCTTGGCATAGTTTGCTCACTCTGCTCTTATGAAGTCATTCATTATGTACAACTAAGTGACTTGAGAGTAAACCTTACTCAAAGAAACATGACATGCATCGTGCACTTGTTTGTACGTTTCGATCCTGATATTAAAAATGTAGCATAATCTTGTCGTCTGCCAGAAAAACAATTTAATTATGCACATGTATATGCATCTGCTCACATGCACAAAGAAAAACGTAAACATGCGCATGTATATGTTCATTATATCTGGAGGTTGCATAAGTTCAGCCACTGACTAATGTGGAAAACCCTCAATTGTGGACACTTTTGCTCAGTCCTAATGGTATCCGCAATCGATAGGTTAAACTGTATAACATTTTCATCGTAGTTAACAAATATTTATGTTGTTCTTATTGCTTGTAATATAGAACAAGTATTGGGTAACCTGGATGGAAGCTTTTTTACTATAATAAGCATGGTATTGGCGTCATACTTTGAAAAGTGTGGTTTTGAAGGCTTCAAAGGATTTAACATGAGATCAGTTGGACAAAAGTATTAAACGCATCAATCGTCCCTGCTTTTCGAGTGTGGAGCCTAAAACTTCTTTCAAATATAGCATCTTTTGTATGGTACTCGTGTTCACTTCGCAGATGGTTTGGCATCCTGAAAGTGCATACCAATTGCACTGCCGTACATAATGTCATATTCCATTTAAACTCTACTGACTTTACCTGTATGTACAAAAGTTTCAAAACAACTAATGATGTATTGGGCAAATGAAAATAGCCTTACGTATACCAAAGAAAAAAAGTCTGATATCCAAGCAAGTTGCTTGGACACTTTTTTCCTGTTCAACTCAGCCCATCTTTTACTTGCAACACAATCTAACAGCTTGTGCATAGCAGTTGCCAGTGGCAGACAGCGGCGATAGCCGTTAGCGCCCCGAGACCGCTACTACTGTTGCCGAATACGCCACCAAAACATTTGCTACTAAAAATACTGACTTGGGGTAGGGTGAGCCAAATACAACTTGGCTCCTTATGTTGAAAAGTATGCGAGCTGCTGTAAAGGTAAAGCAATACAGTTAAATACATTATTTTGAAAAAAAATTAAGGTGTCACCATCCACCAACTTCGTTTTTATTGATTTGTCTTGCAAGCGTCAGAAGGCTATGTTGGAACTCAAAATCTAGTAGCTAAGATAATATAACAAGACGAAAAGATTTTTGAATCAACTGTTTTCTTAATTCGCTGATTACTTTAAAAACATACTCATTTTTTTTACATATTTTTACGTACCGCAAACTAACCTGTACAGTATATGCTTTCCTCACTCCAGCTATAACCATTGCATTTAATTAGTTTCGTCTTGCGACCATCAGGAAATCTGTGACCTGGTTTGCACGATACTTGAATAGTTGTATCATTGTCAGTGTTGAAGTGATTCGAAATTGTAGAATTTTCCACTAGTGGTGGCGGCGGGCATCTGTTTTCTGCAAGATTCATTTTTAAGGCTTGTAGCGAAAAACCATTATTTACTGTTATGTACATGGGAAAAATACTCATATATATATATATATATATACACACACACACCTAAGTTTACAAGTTTCATTAGCAATCTATATTCAGAAAATACATTCTGTGGAGGCACGGAGGCTCATAACTATATATATATATATGTATATAAACGGTAAAGAGACCAGTTTATAAAATAAAAGTAAAAACATTGAGGTACATGGTACAATTGCTGGGAAAAATATTTCAGACAATTTATAAATCAGTGAAAGCATTTAGATACTTGGCACAATAGAAGTAGTGAGTGCTCAAAAAGGCTCAATGTTGCTAAAAACATAATTTAGCACCTTTTTCTTAAAACTGTACGGTGATTGCGTATCATGGATATGCTGGGGGAGAGCATTCCAGCTTTTAGCACCAGTGGTATGGAATGTGTTTGGATTGGATTTTTGGATAAAGAAATTGCCAACATCAGCTGATCGTGTATTGTAAGAATGGATAGACGAGGTGCGAGTAATGAGAGGGGTGAGGTAATCGGGAGTTTTGTTGTCGGTGATCTTCCACATGAATATGCGGTGATTGTAGAAGAGTCTTTGCTTGACACCCTTTCCTATTATTCTAATCCAAATGTTGACACCATATCTCATGTCCTACGGGAAGACCTTTCCCTAGTAACTACATGGCTCAAAACCAACAAGCCCAGCTTGCACCTTGACAAAACCAATATTAGCTTATTAGCAATAAGCCAAAAATTTTGCATACATAGTTACGTACACATTATATATATATATAGATAAATATATATATATATATATATATATATATATATATATATATATATATATATATATATATATAGATAGATAGATAGATAGATAGATAGATAGATAGATAGATAGATAGATATAATGTGCACGTAACTATGTATGCAGACTATGTGTCCTGTGTGCAAATCTAGAAAGTACATATATAAAAGTCACAGCTATACCACATTACTAGTGTTAGTGAATGTGAATGTGTGTGTGCGCGTGTCTATATTTCACTCTCTACACATACAAAATACGGAATATGTGCAAAAATATACATCATGACATCCTGTAGGACTCCTTTTATGAGCATGATTCATTTCGTTCAAGTTATTCATCAGGAAGTACCTCATTTTTCATGACAAATTATATACATCAAAGATACCTTACACTTGGTCCTAAGTAATTTAAAAAGAAGGCAACGTTGTAATGTTATGCAGAAAGTTAAAGTAAAATGGAATTAAATGACACTCTATCTGCGTCTGTGAAGGCATGCGCAGCTCGGATGCTTTATTGAAAAGTCGGCCACTGTTTTCCTTTGACACAATGGGACAGTTTTGAGCCAAACTACTCATCGCTGTAACATAACATAGGGCAGAAATGCCAGTCGATAAATCATTATGACTGCAACAGCAGAGCGAATAAGGTAAGTCATCATTGTGCTGTGCTGGCCACCACAATTACATGTACCTGTCAAGTTGGCAAAGACTCAGCGTTATTTGCGGGCAGTCGCTTTGTGCAGCATATTTATTATTGATGAATACGTGTACAAAGTTTAACTTCAGTGGAATGAATACATTCGGGAAAGAGCACGTTATTGTATTGTTATCAGATCTACAGTTTCCCTGTGTTTACAGCATCGCTGTCAGGTAAAACGCATACGGCGTACATGTAACTTAATCCGTGCAATATTCACAAGGATTTTTCATCCCAGGCCAAATTTTGGATCAGAAGTGAAACAGGCTTGTTTGATCCCAAATTACTTAATCCCGAGTCCAATATCGTATTTACCTTTGCAGTCAGAAACAGAACTTGACCATTTCCCAGTGACTGTACATTTAATCATATCACCAGCAGTGCCTTGTCTAAAGCGTAAGGTCGAGGGACATTGGAGATGTATGTGGCTGTCGTCTCTTGTATTTGTTTTAAGCCTGTTATCAATATGCGCACATGGTCTTCCTGAAAAGAAAGCGTGCATGTACAGACATATCAACATAATGTGCTGACAGATTGATTTTCTATTATATCAATGGTTATGTATGAAGTTGGGAAACGTCCTCGTTATATTTATCAAATTGACTCTAATGTTTTAAAAATGAAGGTAAATTGCTCCAACATGTTCATGCTTTCGACATCTATGGTTGAAAATATTGAGATCTGTAAAGATGTAAACTTAAATTATACGTCTGTATTTTGTAGGTTGTAGAGGGGACATCCCGTGGTCCTTTATGGTGCCTCATCAGCCGCCACTTAACCCGCTGATGGCCTCTGGCAGCCTTCAAGTGCTTTCTCTTTCTGCCCAAGTTTGGCACTGGTCGGCGGTCGCTGCTGAATGCCACAGTTCGCCACCAAATGACAGCTCTGAGCAACCCAGCAAGCAGTGAAGGTTGGCATAATGTTAAGCCAATCTTACATTACATTGGACCAACCCTCATTGCTGCCAGGGAAGCGCCCCATGGTCAGCTCAATCTGGTTTTTACAACATCTGGTTATTTCGCAGTTTAAAATGACCGAGACTCTTGTCTACATTCATGTACTCAGGGGGGCAAGTGGTCACATACATATACACATACACGTAAGTAACTGACGGCATGCAATTTACAGCCCACATCGGTTATTCCTCAAGTCTCTGGTCAATATCACAATACAAAATACCCTATTTTGAATAGGTAAGTTACACTTTTGTATTCCTTTCATTCCACCTTTTACCATTCAAACATGTTTTACATTTTGGCAGTAACAGTGATAGAAAGATTTCTGATAAAGAGCATTACATTATTACACACTTGTTTTACAGTGGAGGTCTTGCTGGGGAAATTGAGTGTAACGAGCACAAAAGGGTAAATAAAATGTTCTGCATTTGAGACTGCTAACTTGACATATGGCTTAGCTAGTCTTCATTGTATGTGGTCTCTTGTATTGTTCTTTAAGAACAACCAGTTATTCACCAATCATGCTGGAAAACTATTCACTGGGATCGCCAGTACCCTGCCAAACCCGGACAGAAAGTGACTCTTGACAACGGACAGTGAAGACCAGGAGATTCGATGGCAGTTGGCGAAGGCCTCGCTAAGGACTACCGAACACTGCTGGTCATCGCTGGCTGCATTCAATTGCCGCTGAATGCCGCCGCTTGTTGTGGATGTCGATTATCGCTGAAATTTTGTCCACATGCTGCTCAATGTTTTATCAATGATACGTACGTGTGCAGTGTGGAATCTTTGCACTCCATTGTCCGGAAGAAAGACACTCGATAGTTCTCGTGGTTGTTCTGTCTGGAAACTGATATCCAGCCATGCAAACAAAATACAGGATACCAGGTACCTTTGCGAAACGTCGGGCATTCTGCACAAAGATTAAGCTGTCCACACAACCTGTAAAATAGTGATGTCTGAGAGTACACTCCAGAAAAACACGCTTTGAAGCTGACACTACTATCCATGTTATTTCATATTCCATGACAAAAAGAAAACACGTCAATCTGAATATGTATATTTCTTTTTTCCAAACCTAACGTAAATAGGTATAACTGCTTTCGATACCTAATTCATCTAAACGAAGTCATTTCTGATAACGTCACTGCTTATACTGCAATTGACAGTTTCATGCCAAAAGCCCCAACAAAACACGAGATTTAAATAATAAATTCTGCCTTGACCAAATGCAAAAGATAAAGCACAATTTCATGAAAAATATCCATATTATGTCTAAGGTGTATACTAAGCAGCAATATCACGACGCTGACCTTCCAAGTCCAGGGAAATAATGACCGACACAAAATAGTACTTATTTGAACAACTTATCTACAAGAATCAAAGTTCAGAAGAAACCGAAAACAGGCAAAAAATTGTGGACCATTTTTTATTTATTTATTTATTTTTTTTTGAAGAAGGAGGGGGGGGGAGGCAGGGCAGGAATGCACTTGTTCCGTGTGAGTTCATATCATTACTTTACATGCTACAACAAACCTTTCACAGGAGATGCCGCTGTTGTAATAAGCATTCCCTTTGTCTCTGTGCCAATCGCTGTACCTGCCGCCCAAGTAGACCTTGTAATAGTAGTTGTTGGGTCACTCGGTGCTCGTGATGATGATGATGATGATGATGATGATGATGATGATGATGATGATGATGATGATGATGATGATGATGATGATGATGATGATGTACTTTTAGTTGCCGGCGTTTGTGTTCCTGTAGCCTTAGTGTTTAATGTGGAATCTGAAGTTTTTATCCCCAATGTTCCCGTCGTATATATTTTTCGTCTTGTTGGTCGAGTACTTAGAATAGGCGTAAATGTTGCTGTTATTTTGCTCGTTGTCTTTTCTCTGATTGCATTTGTCTGTCGGGTCCATGGTCTTATTTCAGTTGTTTCTCCTGATGACAATGTGGGTTCTGTTGTGATCTCATCGACCGTTGGTGAAATGGTTTGGCCAACCGTGACTATAGTCTGTTTTGTTGTCGTATCGTGCTGTGTCAAAGGTCTGTGTGTTGTGGTGGGACTCTCTGTTGAAGTAAGGCGCTGTGTTATGGCGTTCTCCGTTAACACGGGGCTCTGTGTCATTGTAGAACTCTGTGTAGTTGTCGGGCTCTGCGTCATTGCAGAGCTCTGTGTTGTCGGGCTCTGCGTCAACGTGGGGCTTTGTGTCATTGTAGAACTCTGTGTAGTTGTCGGGCTCTGTGTTGTAAGGCCTTGTGTTGTTGTCACCCTATGTGTTGCCTGTGTGGTTGCAAGATTCGGTTGGCTCCTTGTAGTTCTGTCTGTGATTGTTTGTAAAATTGTAGCAGCAGTATTGACACATTCATTAAATAAAGACAAAGTATGAGTGTTTCCGTAAATTATTTTTTAAAATGCTGAAACATTATATGTAAAATGTGATATTTATCTTTGTTGTTAAAAATTAAAATTCGCTTCGATTCTTCAATACAATACGAGGTTCTGGCAGGGTGAACCGAGAAAAAGGCTATGCCTTTCAGATACGAAATATTTTCAATCGATTCAGAGCAATTTATGCAATCAGTTAAAACATTACACGATGTTTGAATTGAAATAAGAAACAGCTTGGCCATTTTAGAAGTAAATACCAAGCTTTTGTCAGGACATGGTTTTGCGATACTTCATACTTTTGAAGAGACGGATCATTTAATCCGCATGGAGTGATCATTATATTATCCTGGTAGTAGTTCACCACAAAAATAATGACTGATCAAACAAGTGGACAAACAAACAAACAAACAAACAAACAAACAAACAAACAAACAAACAAACAAATAAACAAAGAAACAAACAAACAAATGAATGCACGAACGAACGAACGAACAAACAAACAAACAAACGAACAAACAAACAAACAAGCAAATCAATAGTAAATCATCGTAATGACATCAAACACCATCAAACTGGTTTCGAGTCGCAAGCTGCCCAATTGGTGTACGGACACAATGACATAAGTGCTGATCATGAAATCAAAAGAGCTAACGAAGTAAGAAGAATATATGTCAAGGAATGATATAATTTTGGCACAGCTGATCCACTGTGTTGTCTATGTACTCCATGTTACAAAGTGGAATCAAATTTCACAAAAACTAAAATGAGATATCCCAGTTAAGAGTTAGGTCTTTTGATGTTCTAAAAACGAAATTCCATTTTAGTAATAAACCTTATTTATTTATGGAGGATCGGACCAATAGCCAATGACTATTCCCAAGTCCTCTTTCAGGCACAGATGAATACATGGAACTACAACATCATCTTACAAATAGATGTGCCGGAAAAAATACGAAAAATATTATAAAATCCATTTTGCCACATGGATGCTGTATATGCTGCGGGGAGGAACAAGGTAGTCAACCGGCATTAAGTTCTAGGAGTGGAATGTTCTTTTTATTTCATTTTTTCCCCAGCAACGTAGTCGTTTGGGCATGTTCATTGCAGTTCTTCTCAGCCGGCTCTCCGATGGTTCTTCTTCTCCTGGTATTGCATTGTATTTTTTTCAAGGATCATAGTAATATGGTAGCACATATTAAAATCAAGTATGTGTATTTCTCTATTTTACCTTTTTTTTTTCTCACCTTATATTCTGTAAGGTTCTTGTCAAATATACTTTGGATTTACGCGAGAAGAAGAATTTATGATTCGGAATTGGCTAATTTACTAATCCTCCTAAAAGGAATAATGTTTATTAATAAACAAACAAATTGCGAAATCACTCCGCCTGGTTTGTAGTTATTCCAAATATAGGACCTATCGACGATGCGATGATAATTGCATACCGTCATGGCGGCCAGGATGATATCATTATTGCCCTTCATATACAGTTTGAGGTGAGGTAGCTGCATAATATTAAACTATATAACTTACTCAGCCGTTTGCAAAAAGTGCCGATCCCGATGATTGTGAACATGTGAGGATCAAGCTGGTGAAATTGGGAATTAATCTAAACAACATCTTGTCAGCTGATCTTTTAAACCCTTGACCCTTCGCAGCCAGGAATAAAGTTGGCCCACTATTGGCCGAACTTTGGCTAGGATGGCGCAGCATTGTGGCAAAGTTTACCTTTATTGCTAACTGGGAAGGTCTATTTCCTATAAAAGCTGTAAATCAGCAATAGAACAGGAGTAGAAGACAACAAACACACATGAATACGACAAAATATATTTTCATAGTAAAAAACCGCATTTATTATGAATAGATGTGCAGTGCGATACGATGTGGTGAGAAATATGAAACCCATCTCACACTGACCAGTAGATTTCTCGCAGAGGGGCATGAACTTATCGTTACAATTTTTATTTTCCCATTCCCACTCTCCAATTTTCGCTTTGACACATTCGTCATTTTCATCAGGTTTGCCTGACATCCAGTTTGTCCATGTGGCCACCGCGTTGTTATCTACCCACGTATATTCTCCAGCGACACCACGTAGCCCAATCCAATATTCATCGGTCCTACAAACAAGGGAGTGTCATAGAAAAAATAAGTGACAATAGGGGTGATCTGGGTTGGTTTAATTTCTTGACACACAGCCTTTTGTTCCCATGAGGCACGTTTGTGACTCCAAGCAACCCATGCCATTTGAGGTCAGGTGGGTCACCAAAAGCCATTACATTACAGTGAAAGGTTCACCCTGCACATTAGAACGATTTTTGGAATTATCCTCTTCTAATCTACCTGAAGTACATATTGTTATCTTTCAAATGCACCCAGGTGTGATAAAATGAAAGTTTAATGCTTATTTGACATCAATAGACAGGTTAAATTTATATATGCTAATTCCCCATGTTAGTCTGAGGAAAAAAGTGAGGGTTCTGGGAAGTGACCACAAGATGTGGGCGGTCAACCATGAGCAGGATTGGCAGCACAGCCCTTAGGCAAATTTAGAACTAACCCAGATCTACCCTGTTGTATGGATGTGCAGATACCGTATGTCACCAACAGATGGAGCCACTAGTACATGGGAACTTATTGCATGACACAGCACTTCCTGTTGGCAAACGACTCGTCAATCAGAAAAATTAGGATTGTTCATCGCAGAAGAGGTAAACGTTGACGGAGTGGTCTACTCACGTGCTCCTATCGCATGGTTAGAGTGAGGGCTTCAAATGTGTCAGTGTGTTCTACTTTACTATACCGATGGAAAGAGAATTCTTGCACGACAGACAACCGAGTTACGTGCCCACAAATGCATCTTAACAATGAGAATTGGACCAAACTGTCTGGTCGTGCATTCATTCATTTTGTATTGGCCGGTCCGACCTTGTAAGGACATCTCTAGAATGATGTCCATGGAATTTATAATGAAAGTAGGACAACACACAGTAATGTTTAATAGCATCAACATGGCACATGCAAAGTAATTGAAGACGAAATTCTTTTTTCATTATTTTGTAAGAAATTAATTTTCCAATCAGAGAGCTATTTTGATGAGAGAGATGTCAAAAATTGTTGTCAATTTTGATATTCTCAATTCGGAGGGAAAATTTAATATGCTAATGAAATGCGAAGATTACGATATTATACTTCTGTCCAAAAACTATAAATCATACTGTTGAAAGATTGTATTGTGCAAACTGTGTTGTGTTGTACAGGCAAAATCCCTAACCATTATAAATAGGTGCATCCAATATAAATTCACTCAATATTAAGCAAGCAGACAACGTTTCTGATCAGACATGCAACGCTAAAATGATATTTCAAAAAAAAGGTATGAAACTATTCGGTTTTCACTTACACTAAAGAAGTCATGGTCCTGAGAGGAGAATTGACAAGATTTCGGTGCTCTGCTTCTGTGTCCACAATAGCCAAATGGTATCCTCGGTCTGCACAGTTATTTTTTGCCCTCTGCCAACGTATTTTTTGGGAGAGCACACAAAATTGTTTGTTTCCAACAAGAAAAGTAACACAAGCAGTGGATCCATGGTGATACCTTGAACTGACTGAAATTTTAAAGCAGAAATGTAAATGTAAGCCTACTTGAACTCTTTCAGTGCCAACTGAGACTAAAGTCGAACTACTTAGAAGGAACTAATAATAATAATAATAATAATAATAATAACAATAATAATAATAAAATAATAATAATAAAATAATGATGACGATGACGATGACGATGACGATGACGATGACGATGACGATGACGATGACGATGATGATGATGATGATGATGATGATGATGATGATGATGATGATGATGATGATGATGATAAGGGTGCTAGGGTCATGTTCCCTGTAAAAAGACCTTTCATTCAAGTATCGGCATACCTGTAGTTACATGGTATATTATGGTCCAGGTCAACAGCTTTCCTCACTGCGCTTTGAAGCACGCCAAAGAAAGCTGTTGACTCAGTCCAAAATGTGGCACTGAAAGAGTTAAAGATCTCAAGGAAAAGTCAGAGCCATGACATGTAATTTAAAAAACATCTCAAAATAAACAATACAACAGAATTGTATGCTCAAATGACAACGAAGATCAAAGAATCTAGGAGACCAAAAATAAATAATAAAAATTCCGATCCTTACACTCGGTACAAATACTCTATACTATACCATGATTATAAAATTTTAAATTCTTGATGTAGGCAAGCAAAGAAGCTATGTGTTCTTAAAAAAAAACTATATCTAGAAAGGGGTATTTGTTATTGTTTTCTTCTAACACCCTTTGATTTTTTTCGTCAGTTAGGAAAAGGCACACTGGGTGAGCTTGTATGTCAAAACCCAAATTGAAGTGCTGAGCTATGGCATTTAGGCTGTTGCTACAGCACACGTAACGTGTAAGTATGTAACTGATTTGCTTCAAGGTAACTGAACGTGAAAATACTATGTATCAAAAGACTGATTATGATAAGCTATCATTTAAAAATTAATTATTGCATCTTCCTAAATTTCGATAATTACAATTCTTGCCATTCAATTTTAATTTTGCATGTTGGCGGTGATCGCAATACATTGTTGCCACTTATATAAAAACCCACCGGTAATTACGGACCTGTGTCCACTATCGGGGCAACCTTCTCTATTAAGAGCCATCTTTGGCTCAGCGGGCCCTTGACTGCGGTGCTCAGTGGTGCCACTTAATTCATTGCTTCAGGGCGATCTCAGTATCTAATACAATATCCCAATGCTGGGGCCGACCGCCGTCAACAACTGGCAAATTCAAGGCGTTCTTTTTGCATTTTTAGGTAATGTTCACGCTGGAAAAGTCCCATTTTACATAGTAGTATTCGGACGATCGGGGGGGGGGGGGAATAATATGTGAAACATAAAAGTATATATTTTGCAAATATTTCACAGCATTCATAATGATATGGTATATGCTGTGGCCGCTACTCACTTTGATATAAAAAGAATCAACTGCGTTTGTGCAACTTCCCTGCCCCCCCCCCCCCCCAAAAGGTACAATCTCAAAATGTCCCGAATGTGCACGATATCTACAACGCGGACATCGGGGACATTTGTAACACAGACATTTTCTGGCTTTGTTTCGAGATTAAAGCGGGTGAAGCCACCCATGCATAGTGCACCATTAATATTTATCATTCAAACAAGGTTGTGTTTTGGCATGATTGAATGTAAATTTGGATGGTGGCAACATGATCTATGTCTCTTGCAATGCGCCATGTTCAAAATGGTGCATGATTCGCCAGCTTGACATTCGAGGTATATTTTCGCAGTTGGATTTGTAACTGACGACGACAACTACTTCAGACACAACTGAGCGGGGATATGAAAGTTTAGATGGTACATTATGCTTTAAAAGTACTTTAACGACCGTTTCCCCCACTAATTTGGAGAACAGACGCCTGGGACGTGGCGAAATATTATGATAACGATCACTGAACCACCAGGGCTATGCTGTTTCACTACGGATGAATGAATTGGTTTAAACATATTTTATTTCTCAAAGTGCACGAATAAAGTTTCACAGATATGATATGACAATTGGGTAAAAAGGGCTGAGCCCTATCCAAATCCCTCTTACAGAGAAGAGACAGAGACAGGACATTACAAACAAGACAAAAACACACTTGAGGATGACAGTCACAAGACCAGGACAGATAGAGAATAAATTATTCCTCCATGGTTTCACCGAACAAGCCTGGCTATGAAGCTATGCTGTTTACCCGGCCCAAGTTAATCCCCAGACAAGTGGAAATAAAATGCTGTGTTTGAGTTGACTTGACTGTAAAATAACGGCTTTTGACGGCCGCTTCCGCGATAAATCTTTCAACTGGGGCTATGGCTATGTTGTTCACCGTACATGGAGCTCCATGCATCCTACACCCGTGGCTATGGCCTTTGCAGCTATGCTGTTTCCCCGACCCAAATTAACTGTCCACTGCTGACAAGTTGAAATAGAAAATACTGTGTTGCAGTTGACTTTACTGCCAAACAAAAAAAAAAAACAAAAAAACAAAAACAAAAACAAAAACAAAAACAAAAACAAAAAAAAAAAACAAAAAAAAAAAAAAAAAACAAAACAAAACAAAAAAAAACAAAAAAAAAAAAAAAAAAAAAAAAAAAAAAAAAAAACAAAAAACAAAAAAAAAAAAAAAAAAACCACAAAAAAAAAATACAAAAAAAAAAAAAAAAACAAAAAAAAAAAACAAAAAAAAAAAAAAAACAAACAAAAAAAAAAAAAAAAACCCGGCACACGACGGCCATTTACTTCATAAAATCTTTCAGCCAGGGTTGATTAATTTTTATTAGGGAACGGCGGCTTAAAACTTTTGTCTTATTTCATATTTCATACAAATTATTTAGTTCCGGGAGTCGGGTCTTTTCAATTTCAGTGTAGTCGGTCATGTTATCGGCACAACACATATATTTTGGTTAGGGCTTAGGTAACTTGGACATTTGTTGAAACATGTTTACAATGGATATTCTTTCCCCTTTAACACATTACCTCCTTTGACGTCAGTTTAACTTGTAACCTGGGCACAGCTGAAGGCGCTTGGGTAATGGATCATAGCTCACATACTATCAGGGCCGTAAATTGCATTGAGGCAGCCGAGGACACTGTCTCCGCTAACTTTTGTCAACAAAAGAGCGAAAAATGGTCAAGATGGGGGAAAAAACTGGTTATCATGTTGTGTTGGTACGCCCCGCCTTTGAATCCTTTGTGTTTACTTGGCAACCCTTTTTGTTTTGGTAGTAAGCCTATTCAAAGAATTTTTTGCAAGGCCTGGGCCCACATGGGAGAACAAAATACGCTGTAAAGTCTTGGAAACTGATAGATCCCTCCTAGCTTCCATCGCGCGAGCAGCCCCATTGTCAAACTTAACTTCAACACACGAAGAGAGAGGTAGGAAGTTTGGATTGCTAGGGCGGCCACGGATTGGAATTTGCCATTCTGTACAAACTGTAAGTTTCTAAACAAACTTAAAGGTTATCTACGCTATCGGTAGATTTCAGTTTATCTCCTGCTACTGATGTATCGAAATAGCCTTGCAAAACTATCTGCGATTTGGAGGAATTTTGAAACAGACTTACATCTGGCTATAGACAGATCATGCTTGCATTTGACACAATCAGTAAGTATTAGTTGGATGCCGGTCACGGAGATTTGTATTTGACAACAAGGACAAAGTGTTAGTTCGATGCGGCCAGATTTAAATTTCTTAATTGGCATCATGGCTTTGTGTTTTATGGATAGGGGCCATAATGCACCATATCCAGAGAAATTGCCAAAGCAAATCCTCTAAATTCCAGTTATGGCCAGTTCGGACATTATATATAATTCATGTCACTTAGCAGTGCAGTACGGATGACCCACATAATTATAGCCAACTATGCACAAATGTTACAAATGTTTGCCTTGTTATCCACGAGGGAAAGGGAGATTTTGTGCCAATTCATGTTCGAACATCGGTGTCTTGCATATCTTTAATGTGGCGTGAAGAGTCAAATACTTTGTTGTTGTTTTATATATTCTGCTAACATCGACAGCATTAATGAATTATAGAACAATATAACAACCGAATTTTTAACCGTCGTTAACATGAAGCCAATACCAATCATACGTAGCTGAAGTTGCTGACTCAAATTTTATGACAACATCCTACAGAAAAATTGTTCATCTGACATGCGGGTACCGTTTATCAGAAAGTAATAATTGCTTTTTTGCATATTTTATGCTGTTACATATCATTAATTTAGTTTTTTTTAATCCACCACAGATCGACATTTTGTGTTTTATTCTTCAAAAGTTTATCAGCTTGGGAGGGCGGACCCCCTCCCCCCATCATCCATCCTTTACGCTCCTAGCCTCGCCTAAAATTTATCTCAATTTACGGCCCCGAGTACAGTAATATACCGCCTTTTTAAGCGAGGGAAAATGTAGTTATTTATGTGTAGCTTAAATGCAGCAAGATTCGTCGTTTTCAATGTAGCGCAACTTTCATAACAAAATGTCGGCATTTTATGAAGCAAGTGTTCCATTTTTAGTTTGGTAATTTTTTACTTGTCGCACCATATATATTCTATACAAGGGTCCGCCAGGAAAAACTGTGAAGTCCTATGTAACCTCTCTCTTTTCTTATAGAAAGGCGTATCTTCGTGGAATCAGTAAATAATATTTCATGGTTCGCCAGAGAACCTCTTAGATTCCAAACGAAAGTTAACAGCATTATGGAATTTCTTTGAAGGACATAGACCGGCGTTCCCAAAAAATGCATACAGTGAAAGAAAAGGTCAAGTATGTTGTCATATGGAATAAAATGATACAGCAGGGACATATATGAGCACTGAAGACCCAAGATGCAACCAGTGTGGCCCCTGACACTCACCTTTTATTTTTCATTAGGGAAATAGTCCCAATGCTTAGCTTGAACAAGGAGGGTAGCCTCCTTGGTTTCAACATGTAATTATGATTGAAGTGGATTTTCCTGCAAATAATCGCCGATCTTGAAATCCTAAAATATGCACATACGTTTCGTTCCATCATCGCAAAAAATGAGCGTGGATGACTGACATATATTTCCAACTTTTGCAGGCAGAGGGAAAGTTGGTGGAATATTTTCCAGTGCCAAAATTGCAAACAGTAGGCATCCATGGACACGGATCAGTATTAGTACCCCAAAACAGAAAAAAAAATCATCATCATCGTCGTCATCGTCGTCATCATAATCCAAAATTGCAATTAGATTGAGCGCGTTAATAAATCAGTAAACCAGATAACACTCTGTGTGAAACATACCAAATCGAGCGTCTTTACCTCGAGCCTTGTACATCAGCAACAGGAAAGAAAGCGTGGCATGATGGAAACATATTTTATTCGCCATGATGATATAAACTCTTCACGTACTCTTCGATGATATGTGTATCTCTAAATATGAAAAAGAAAAACAAAATTCTGCAGAGGGCACATATCGTCAGAAAATATATATATATATATATATATATATATATATATATATATGTATATATATATATATATATATATATATATATATATATATACACATATATTCATACATATTATAAACATATGAGATAAGATGGGGTAAGAATATTTGATTGTATAGTTGTAACACGGTCCTTTAAACATCACATTTGTATAAATGATTATATCTCACAGAGCCATATGATGTGGCATCATGAGCACATGCTGCCAAAATGTACTCACTTAAAGTGTTTCACAAATTACTCTGCTGATTAACCCCACCGGTGTCAGAAACCAGTTGAACCTATTCATGTGTGGTGGTCAGTACACAGGTACCATATGAGGGTCTCCTTAATTTTGCCTGTAAAAAGTTGCTAACAGCTTTAAAATAAAAATGCCTGGTGCATTGCCGACATTGACAGGATTACTAATGAAAAAATTTTACAATTTATGTTCATGTTGCTATAATTAACCTCAAATTTACTTTGAAAATTTGTACTTTTAACATGCATCACCCTATGCCCACAAGCGTCCATCCCTGCGAAGCCCTCTCCAATCAGCTGGAGGTGAGCAAATTCTATGATTTGCTGGTTCTGTGAAAGGAGTCAATTAGATAAAGCTACGAGATCCAGAAGAAGCCCCTTTCAACAATCTTGTTCGGGATGACGAGAGTTTCATATTTATATAATCCGGAGAAGAACTGTTGATCAATGACAATAATTGTATAAATTATGGAGGAAAAAAACTACGGCTCCAGCCATGACCTATCCAACAAACGCAAACTCATGGAGGTTAGATCATGAATATTCAAATTATGAAGTGTTAATTTAGTATTTCATAGAGTGAAAAGTAGGTCAACTTCATTTATCAAGTAGGATGTCTGTAGATGTACTACTTGAGTAGAACCTAAAGATTTTGATAAAATGATTTTGAGAAGGTCAAAGCGTAGGTAGAGACCGACATAATTTTAAATGGAAGCAAGCTGTTCATGCGGTAAAAAGTGATGGAGAGGTGGGGACTACGTTTACCCTAAAGCCGTACATGGATCATTTCTGGCCTGCTTAAAAACTACAATATACATCGTTCATAATTTTAAGCTTAATGTGCACAAAATTAAACACTATTGGTTGTATGAGTGGTTTAACTCTAGTTTCAGTGCGGGGTACATAAAACTTATATATATATATAAAAGCTACATCATTGTGGTATATATATACCACAATGATGTAGCTTTTAACTTCGCACACCTAAAAAGATAAGCCGTGTCACCAGGTGAGGAAAGATCTATGCTGGGCTCTTACTCACGCCTTTTATGAGAACGTTAAGGGCTTTATTCAGATAGCAGGTGAGCATTTTCTGGAATCCAGTGGTCACAGATTTGCGGCTCATAAATCCACACACTCCAAAAGGCGGGTAGAAGAAAAAGTTTCCCATACTGACACAAAAAAAAAAAAAAAAAAAAAAAAAAAAATCAAGGATCTCATAGAACACCACAAACACACTGAAACTTGCCATGACACTACAAATACAACATGATCATATCGTGGACCTTTTAGTGGCTACATGGCGAACGGAACTATCAAAAAAGGTCAATGCTTGAACACTTTCAAAATAACATTTCTTCATGCTTTTCTATCATAACGATAAATTGGTGCGGTAAGCACCCTA
This sequence comes from Hermodice carunculata, assembly GCA_964020975.1. NCBI lineage: Eukaryota > Metazoa > Annelida > Polychaeta > Eunicida > Amphinomidae > Hermodice > Hermodice carunculata. The sequence continues at coordinate 20,220,742 of OZ026620.1, forward strand.
TCCAATGACATTTTAAATTCTTTTCTGTGTTTTACTGCTAAGTCCGCTGCAGTAATTTGCTGCTTCACATACGCTGCAAGACAAATGGACCTACCTGCCTCTTTGAAAAGTTTGTGATTTACTTTAAAAATATAACAGCTTAACATTTAGCTATGCAGTTTTAATTGTATAGAACAAATTCAATAGTTGGTAAGTGCAGGATTAATGGTTGAAAAGTAACGCACAATATGTAAAATTGTTGTCCTCCGTCAATGTAGGCTACATAATAAATTTTACTTCAATTTAGCTTAAACTAGTGGAAGTTATTTTGAAAAATAAAAAAAACCCCTTCTAAATACACAAACTTTATATGTGAAATGTAAAAGCTATTTCGCAAATTTCCACTGATCCATGCTATCATTAATGCATCTATTTATCATTCGACACGTATGCACTCGCAAAGATGGATCGCGATTAAGGGCACGGTTTTATTGCTAACTATTCTTTATCACCTTAAATTTTAGTGACCCAACTTTTAACAAGGCGTGTTTCCTGCATAATCTCAAATAACGAAACAAAAATTGTATTGGCATTCCTCCAAAGATCCGTAGTGAGGGTACTGTGAGATAATAATGTTGCATGTTCTATCATATATCATTCAATCATCGTGCCTTCACAAAAATGGATACCGTGCCTAATTGTACATGATAAATCATTGACAAAGTTTGGCTTCCTTTAGCAAAGAGAAGCATCCTCGGAGAGCATGACTTCTATAGCAAAGACAAATCTACTCGGGGAGCTTATTTTCTATGTTATAATCTTGTACCCAAAAGGCAATCAGGTGAAATGACATGGTCCTAGCTTGGGAGATGATAAAATCCCCCATGACAGGGACTGCAAAATAGCTGAACAGTGGGATATTTGAGCTCACCTGGCATTTGCTTGTCTTTGGGTTCCTTTGCTGTCAAACGGCTTTCTTACCTCTGGGGATCGCTGTTTTATATTTTTGATATTTTCATATTATGTTTTAAAAACAAATACAGGCACATGATAATGTATTTTCCGCTACTAAAGTGCACCAGTCTCTTCAATAAGCATTCCTCTCTAACAAGCGAATTTCTATGCATCTCAGGTATTGATGTTTCAGCACCACGATCTACATTTACTGGGAAGAAAAGTTAAAACAAAAGAATAGCAATCAAATAAAAACTCTTACCTTGCACAATTATCTTTCTAAGATTTGAATCTGAATATCGCTATCATCCATATAATGTATGATTGGAGATTAAAGCAAGATGCCAGTTACGATGTAGCGATCTTGTTTAAAAGTGTTGGTCCAGTAATCAGTAGGCTTGCTTGTCAGTGCGGGGACATTTAATGTTTATGAAGACGAAGGTCACTGCAGTATTATCTCGTATATTTGAATCGTTCATTAATATTTAATAGTGCGCATGTCGAGTCGTTCATCGAAAATGTTATGCGTGTGCCCTAGCTCTAATCGATAGATGATTTACAGAACGTTTGCCCTCGAGTACTCATGCATGATTATAATAAAAGTGACTGTGTTTGAGTATGTTTTTCCGGAAATCCATTCAGTTATATTGATGAGGAGAATGTTTTGCATCGACCCTTTGCTTCCCACATACAGCCACTTCTGGCCAAATTTTCAGAACCACGCTCAAAGCGAATCCAGTAAGATTGTAGATACAGTTGTTCTCGTTATTTTCTCACACAAACACAACAGAGGTCACCTGGTATATTACATAATGATAAGTTCAATATATTTTGTTCCTGTAAAGTCTCGGTGCGAGAGTCAGCTGCCTGACTACGCAGTAACAAAACATGTCATTATGACCCTATTTATAGATAAGATCATTCCACAAAATAACTGACTTCAACACAGTCAACAACTTGTAAAAGAGAAAAGAAAAAACTCAGAGACCACAGTTTTATTATGCAGCTCATCAAAGGAAATGTCGCTTCCAGGATGACCAAGATGGCTGCCACTGCTGCCACAACTAAAATATGGTACAAATAGTTCCTTGAGGAATACGTCTTCCTTTCTTTCAGCATCTATAGAATCAGCCAGCCAACTTACCAGTTCATTTAAATAGAGCCATTTCTATGTTACAGGCAAAGTGACTTGCCAGGGTCATTCGTTATCATGTCATAAATTTTGATAGCCTATGCCCCTGTTTTTTTAATTGCTTTTTCTTTTTCGATACATACACTTTCGGTGACAATTAATGATGCACCTATACAGTGACCAGATCTTTTATTTGGTTGCTTTTCTCTTTGTTTTTGTTCTACATCTCGACCGAAGTACTCCCTATGGAATACTCTCCAAGATTTGTTTGATTTTTGTTTTCGTAAAATACGAATTTTTCTGATTCGTCTTATGTTCTGTCATTTTGTCAATCCTACATCTATACGACATAATTTACTATGGACCATCATACGTATTTACAATAATTCATAGATCTGAAATGATCCGTTTTCTAGTGTATGGTTTCAGATTTTGTGGCAATTTGCAATTTGATTTGTGTTGTATGATCATAAATATATTTTTGGAAAATGAAGGAACGAGAAATTCTGCATATAGTTTTAATCTTTCATATTATTCTCAATCTATTTATGTATATTTGCTTTAATATGATAACGCATAATTGTCGATTTTGGTTTATTGACACTAGTATTTTGACGAATGCACTCAAAACCAGTGTGATCATTCTAAAATGTGTTACTTTACCCCTGATTTTTATGTGTACATTATATAATATATGAATACAGAGAGCCTAGTGAGTAATATTCTCCGGAATTTTGGAGGTGTCATACGGAATAATTTGAAAAATTTAATTGATAATCCTGATATATTTGAACATGCTATTTCAGTGGCTTCAGATTCCCCCTTACATTGGTACTAGTAATCTTCCTGATTACATGCGACTTTTCTCAAAAAAATTCCGTATTGGGCTTAAGTATTCAGTGTTTGAATGCAAAATTTGACAAGTTAAAGTTTTTATTAGATGAATTAAAACATGAAAATATCAAATTTAGTGCTATTTGCCTTCAAGAGACCTGGGTTGAAGGTACACAGCCTGACACTTCTCTTTATGAATAAAATAATGACGTAGCTATTCCTCTTGGTGCCACCTGTAGTTCGCACTACGGACTAATAATCTATTTGCACCAAGACTTTCAGTATGTAATAAGGACTTTTATACTCCCAATACTCTATGGGAAGGACAGTTTATTGATATCTTTGGAAATGGTTTGACGCAAAAACTTACAATTTGCAATATTTATCGACCTCCTCGTGACAGAAATGAAGATATTGAATTTTTATCAAAGATTAATCACCTATATTATCTTTTCTGTCTCGGGAGAGGTCTGATTAATTATTTCTTGGTGACTTTAATATTGATCTTTTGAAATCTGACATAAGAGAAAAATATTAAGATTTCTTAAATGAAATGATGAACTTCGATTTCTTGCCAAAAATAACCTTACCCTTATTCCCCTCAATATGTTGCATTAAAACAGAATCTTAAAACATATAATAAAATGCTTGACAAAGTAATTCAACATAAAAAACGATCCCATTATCATTGTCAATTTGAAAATTTTAAAAATGATACTAAAAAGACCTGGGATGTTATTAAGACAATCTTAAATGTTAACAAAAGGACAAAAGACTTCCCATCTTTTTTTGTTATTGAAAATAAAAAAGAATCCAATAAACACGAAATAGCAGAGAGATTTTACACATTTTATTGAATATTGGTCCAATGTTGGCAGCATAATAGATCAAAGGCATACACCTCACTTTAGTACATATTTGAACCAGCAACCCCAAAATGAATTTTTCTTTAATACTACCACTTCAGCCGAGATTGAAATTATTATAGATAAACTTAAACCTAACTCAAGTACAGGGCATGACCTCTTGTCAACGAGACTTATTAAACTTATTAAGTCACCTTTAGCAGAACCTCTGTCACTTATTATCAATCAGTCTTTAAACACAGGGATTTTTCCAGACAAACTCAAACTCGTCAAAGTGAATCCAATTTTCAAAAAAGACGACGACAAAGTTTTAAATAATTCCAGACCTATTTCCTTACTTCCTGTTTTCTCAAAAATGTTTGAAAAAAAATGTTTATCATCAACTTTATGACTACTTTGCAACTAATAATATTTTTACACTAGTCAACATGGATAAGAAAACTCCATAGCACAGAAACTGCTACTTTGGAGCTCATTGATAGATTATACAAAATTCTTGACTCGGGTGAAATTCCTTTGACAATATGTTTAGATTTGTCAAAAGCATTTGACATACTAGATCATGAAATTTTGATATATAAATTTAAACATTGCGATATTTCTGGCATATCTTTAAAATGGTTTGAAAGTTATCTGACAAATCGATGCCAATATGTTCAAATTGATAATGTTTCTTCTGCTCTATCAACAGTAACAACTGGTGTGCCCCAAGGCCCTATCCTTGGGCCACTTCTGTTTATAATTTATGTTAATGATCTTTATCTTGCTGCTCCAAATTTTGAATCCATTTTGTATGCTGACGATACAACTCTGATCAATTCACTCTGTACTTTGAATTTCGGGCCTCAATTCAACAATGAATATGCCTCAATGAACATCAATTCCGAACTCGAAAAAGTGTATAATTGGCTTGCAGCGAACAAGTTATCCCTAAACATATCAAAAACAAAATTTATGTTATTCTCCTTTCCACAACGCAAGTTACATTAAGATGTCGATCTTAAAACAAATGATATTGGATTGGAAAGGACTACTGATTTTGATTTCCTGGGAGTAACATTAAATGAAAAAAATTTGGGTAGTTCTCGTGTAAATAAAATTGCCAATAAAATGTCCCGAACGATTAGGATCTGAAGGATTGCGTCATTATCTCCCCAAATACACTTTATTTTTAATTTATAATTCCCTGCTTTTGCCGCATGTCAACTATGGAATATTGCATGGGGTTATGCTGGTGACCGTATCTTCAAATAACAAAAATCGGCCATTTGTTTGATATGCTCCGCACTTTACAACGCCCATATAGACCCATTATATAAAGAACTAAAAACTCTTAAAGTCCCTGATTTATTCAAACATAAGTCATTGAAATTTTTCTACCGATACACTAAAAACGAATTGCCTGCTTATTTCAATAATACTTTCGCAATCGTACCAGTTACTCATGATTACCCTACCAGGCATCGTTATATTCCCCGCTGGGATATATTTTAATTATGCTCTTAAAAGGAAGAAGGGGATTTTAAGGGGTATTTTCAAAATATTCCTATTTTCAATTGTTATTTTTATCACACAATAAAATGGTTTAGCAATACCTGACTAAACAAAGCAAAATAGAAAAATAAATCAGGCTCTTGACATGAACGTTCACTCCTTCACTATCAAGTTATTAAAAGTCAAGTCAAAAGCTGTGTGCAAAGTGTGTCAGAAAAGCTATTGACTCGGATCGACAAATAACCTAACCCCCTCCTAAATCTAGGGTTGCCAGTACTTGAATGAAAGCCCTTTTATTTTAATCATAATGATTCAAGCTACTAGTCGGACTATTAATAGTCGCTGTCAATTTGTGTACATTTATTTGCCTCAAATTCTATTTACCAATTTATAAATATGCAAGTTCATGCATAAACGTAATTTGTTTGGTAAATTTAGGGTCGTTTCAAATGTGTGGCAATTGTGCGATAACAGGGCTTTTTAACCATGTACCAACGGCGGGGCTTTAAAGCGGTGCCAAAATTTTCATGTCCTTAGGACCGCCACCCGTTTTTGCCAACATGCTGCTGATACGGGTTGATGCAGTACAAAAAACAAAACAAAAAAGGGGGCCAAAACGCCGCCCCTTTCTATCAACATTCGGCCAGTGCATACTAGTGTGTAATGTAAATTTGTCAATTTTCAAAAACCAATGCGTACTCATACGTAATTTTGCTTATTTTATTCGATCTTTGTGGCAGGAACCAAAACACACCTTTACGTTTTATTCTGGTTTCTTTGTTGCTTTATAAGCAGCTACTGGTCCACACATTAAGGTATAAAAAGCGTTTAATTATTCAAAAGCTAAAGCTTATCTATGCGTATTTTCTGTTATTTTCTCTGTTAATTTACAAGCAGTAGTGGTCGGCTCAATATGGTTCAAAACGTGTTCAATCTTCAGAAGCCAAAACGTACCTATACCCCTGAACTCATGATGACCTGACGCCAAACCGTTCGATAACGTAATAATTTATCTGATTAAATTAAATTAGATCAATAAATAAGGCAATAGTAAATACGGTTATTTCATTATAATTTTGTTTCTAAAAGGCTACAGGGCACATTTTATGCTTTGAAATAACACAAGAGGCCTGTGTGAACAGGCCGTGCTCAGCTGACCTAGAAATTGGTGACACTTGTTGCACTGTGGTATTGGGAATAAGTTCAAGTTTATCCACAGATTGTGTGTCTGCCCTTGACAGAGGACCACCACCATGCACAATATGAAGGTCGTAACTCAACTAACCCAAATTTTTACTGAACGTCATAATACATAATTCAGACGCCTAAAGGATATCAATCAGAATATATGATGTACAGGAGCAAAAGTTTGGTTGGGCAACCAACTGTTCGGCACAATCAGACCTTCAAACACACAACTAAATCTCCTTAGAATAACTACATAGAAGGAGAATAATACCAAGAATAATTTACCGAATTTATTTGCGAAAATTCCAGCGAGATAGGCGATAATGAGTGTATTTTGCCTACCAAGTAAGTATCAGTTCTAGAAGTTCAGCAAAACTTGAAATAATTTAGACACTAGTTGTGTGATAATCCTGACAGTGTGCTTCATTGAAAGGAAATACACATGCTTCGGGTAAAACTTCAATTACTGTGCTTCTAAGCTCATCAGTGATTCTCTCTGCTTTGTTTCCTGTCACATGATCCTGTAATACAATAGGCTGCCACTAGATGGCACTAGATGAACAGTAGCAATATTTTGTATGATTTTTTTGTTTATTTTCTTTAGTAGCTTTTTAAAAATTATGGAAGATTTTAAACTGTTGAAAATGATAATTTATTATGAATAAATATGAAATAAAGTAATGAATATTGAGAAGGTTTTAAAGTGTAGTCTTAGATGTACAATATTATCCAAGAGCCATTTTAGGGGTCTACAAAAGTGTAGACTGATGTTTTGTACAGTGAATGGACCTTTCAAGGTCACGCAAGGTCAAGATTCGCAATATCAAAAGGAAATCCACAAGTACTTTCCTATTTGTGTTTAATGGAAACCATGGGCTTAAGTTCCACTATTATTGTTAAAGATAGAAGTCCCACTTCTTCTAAGATAGAAAACAACTGTCAGGTCACTTATCATCAAAATGAATAATACCAAAAGAAATCCCATATATGCTTCCCCGAAACAGTTTCATATGAATCTTGGGCCAACGTGGCAACATTATCGAAATACCAGCCAGTATGTCAGATTTGCTCCTATCTCTACAGCAACAATGCTAACATGTTCGTGTACCCTCACTGGTAATTCCTAATTTAAATAACGTGTTTCACGTGACAGGTTGGCATGTCATATACTCGGATTTTGCTTTGGTACAGTGATCAAGAAATTTACTGAATTTTGGAATATTCTCTCAATGATAAGCATTGGCATGAATTTACGATCGTAATATTACATATTTTCAGTTGGATGCTTCAAGTGATCGTGTTGTCCCACTAGCATTATGTGATTGCGAGGGTAATATGGTTCAGATTCTCATACGTGTCCACATGCCATTTTTGCTAATTAAGTAACACCGAAGAATACGTTAAGTTTTAAATCTTTTGCAAGCTCTGATCCATCAATATGATGGCATTGCTCCAATAAAAATTCTTGGCGACCTGAACATATAAATTCCATCTAAAGATATGCTCCATCGTAAACAGTATATAGACGAAGGTTTTACTGCTCATAGTCGTTTACTGTATGGTTTTATGGAGCACAATGGTATGGTTGCACTTGACATATTATACAATCAACGGGTAACTTATACTAATTTTTGGCATGGAAACCCCGAATATTCTAGGCTTGACCATATATCAGCATTTTCCAGAGATTTATACTGCATCGAGCCAGGTTAAATTTTTACGCCTGGAGGATGGTAGGATCAGTGACCATCTTTCCATTTGCATGTGTGTCTCAAGTGCCGGATATATCAAAATTTGGCAACAATCATCGACTTTATCAATAGCTCTACAAATCTGTACCCTCGATGGGATAATAAGCCTTGAACTGAGAAGAATGAAGTTATTCTTACTGATAAAATAGAAGCTCCTGGGCCACTGGACTTATCGGGAGTGCCAGACAGTTGCAGAAGCTATGTAACACATATTCAGCTATGCGAAAGCGTGTAAAGATGCTGTTGGTATACAACCTACACAAGCTGAGTATAAGCATTACTGGTGCCCACACCTAAGTTACTTGAGGGACCGAGAGAAGTTTTGGTACCATTTTTGGGTGAGCAATGATCGATCTAAGGTCGGTGCAGTGTTTAAAGCATGGAAATATTTAAAGACTCTCGGCGACAAAGCAGGGGATGCAAGTAATGTCACATTAACCGAATTTACAGTCATCTGAATTCCTTGTTCCATCACAAGAAAGTGTTTTTCCTTTTGGAATTTCACCCACCAGAATAAATAGTCAAAGCTGCACTCAACTGTTTCTCCCAAGTTGTGTAGTGCATCTATTATGATTACGCCAAAGGATGGCGCTCTAATTTCGGTATTTAACAAACATATGAACAAACCGAAGGGTATGTTCACCGGTAAGCATAAGTTCCTAGAAACGCCGGTCCTGAAATTAGGTGATTGTAACAATATGGAGATGGACCACTTTGCTTTTCTTTTCGTCACGTACAGCAAAGATAATACTTATTCCAAGTATGTTATTAATCGTATTTCTACAGCTTGATGTGCCATGTTTGGCCTGGTCTCCTCTGGTTTTACATATCTCGGTCTTCATACTAGTGTAAAAAATATATATGGAATGCCACTGGTGCTAAATTTTTGTTATATGGTATTGAATGTGTCCAATTGATAGAAACACAGAGACACCGCTTATATTCTCTTAAGGGGACGATACTTTGAGGTGAACTAGGTATGAACAAACGATCACATGACAGCTATTTATTGCAAGCTCTGAAAGTCCCTCCGATATCTGAACCAATAGAGCAGGACAGTATTTTACTTCTACGCAGGGAGTCTCCATGTAGATCGCTGTGCTCATATTTCCTATCAAACCATATCATAAGTGGTTCTGGGCTGAAAATACTTTGATGGGCCATGTACTGGGTAAATTTATTTCAGGATTCCTGATATATTCTTTGTATAGATGTGCTCTTGTCAACGTATGATTTATTCTCCGGTTATGCAGGTTACTAAAATTATTATTATTATTATTATTATTATTATTATTATTATTATTATTATTATTATTATTATTATTATTATCACTCCTGGGAAGCTGTTGGAATACGTATTATTGTACACCGTCATACAAAAGCAAAAATTTGTAAGCAAACCGCTGAACATTTGCTTCTTTTATTTTACAACAGCATCCGATTACGTCAACCTTCATGCTCTGTATCAAAAGCTTAACAAACGTGGAGTATGTTGAAACTACGTAAATAGGTCAACTTGGTAAGTGCAAAATACATATTTAAGACAGCCACAAGGAGGGTCAGATGATAAGGTCTCCTCAGTGACCCATTTAAATGTGGTGTACTCCAAGGCGGCGTCATTGGTCCCAAACTGTTCACTGAACATTTAAGTGAGTCATAGTGACATAGATGAGCACTGTGGAATATTCCTTCATGACCTCCTTCTCCATTACTTATTGTGTCCGGGCGATCTCACCCTCTTTACAGAGCCATCTGGCGGTCTGAAAGGGAGGCCAAATTGTCTCTTTTCTTATTGCAAATAATAGCACCTAATTGTGAACGTACCAAATACTAAATTAAAATATACTACACGGCGTGAAAACGAGGCTACTGTGATTAAATGCTTTGTTTGCCGTGATATAACATCTGATATATCACGATCATATACTACACGGCGTGAAAACGAGGCTACTGTGATTAAATGCTTTGTTTGCCGTGATATAACATCTGATATATCACGATCATCCTTCTTTTTGTTGTGCTTACTCCCACTGAATTACCGCCACATATTAGTCCCTGGATTTTTATTTTACCATCATTAATAAAGTACGTAGAAATGTATGGCTGCTTTGTTCATGTAATATAACAATTGTAGCAAATGTTCACAAAATATCTTTCATGGAAATGCAATGTTTTAATTACTGTTGGTTCCGCTTTCCGATGATAGTAACCGTGGTCGATAATAGATGGCGCGGGAATTGAAGTGCATGCGTACTCGCTATCCGCTCTTGCCGCCTATGCTGCGCAACCAAATGTAGCAAAGTTACAAACCTTATGACGCCATTACTCCAAAATTATTATTCCAATGATCCTCACACACGTAATGACAAGTCGATACAAGTCCTAGAATTTTAAGTAGGCCTATCCCCACCCGTGCTATAGCATGCAATTCCTCCGGCTCCACACTCAAAATGAACTCTGCTAAATACTGTCACTATTGGTACAAACCTCGCACTTTAAAAGCCTCTGTCCCGTAAAAATAATCCGAAGAGAACACGAACTACTTCAAAATCGCCCAGCAAACCTGGTATTTGCCTACTTGCCATCGTCGTTCACTTTTAACCGTGATATATTGTTTTGTCACATGATCTGATTCAGACAATCACATTTGATGGACATCGTTCGTCTACGGGTGCCCTATGAGGTTTTTCACGTTCCAGAAAGGTTCCAAAAACCATATCTGCATGATAGCTACACGTAGGCCTCAGACACAATCATGATATACTTCGGTCTCTGTTTTTTATGATCAATATTTTTGAGCCTAGGCCAATTTGGAAGGTTGTAACTTAGAGCAGTACAATCTTCACATCTACGGCCCACCAAATATGGCATCACTCATCTCCAAAACGGCAAATTTTACAGTGTAGGGGGTATGCAAGCAAACGTGAACGGCATAAATAAAAGCGATGATAACGGGTGAAAATATGCCGGTTATTCCCTTTTTTGTGTCAAATTTGGGGCGTTTTTAACTTGAAACCATTTTATAATATGATTTAAGTATGGCGTGGCATTCATTGTTGTCAATATATCACTCAGGAGGCGCTGAGACTCCGTCAGATTGCGAGCCGATGGGCGAGCGCTCTGACTTCAATCTCACCGCCTCGTGATATTTTGGCAACAATGAATTCCACGCCATACTTAATTCCTTGAATGATGGTCTTTCGCAAACACAATTGTAAAGATAACTTCACGTTTGATGGCAAATCTTTCGAGAACCCAAAGTTTTAAGTACCTGAGTTTTCTTCTGGACTCTTCAAAGCTATATTTATTTCGAAACACGCCATATCACCTGGCAGAACAGGCCACGAGAGTCATGTACACAAGTTCACAGTTGTCTTATAGTCAAATTCTACCAATTTTAGAGTACAGATGTGAAGTTTGGACGGGTAAAAAAGAATTTGATGTCCTTGCTGGGGTTTGGCTGAAACAATTACCCTGTCGCCTTATTACATCACAGCGTGTTTACCGCAACGCATCTTGGGGGATCGCCGGGGTCAAACTCAGCCAACAGTTCAGACTCACAGTGGATTAGGTAGGTTATGTGCAGTGTTGACTCTTGCCTGTGTGATGCACGTGTGTTCAAGTTCTAACTAAACCCCCGAGAGCTGTCTTCTGCTATTGCAAGAAGGTAATTTTTGCACCGGGGACTCTGTTTTCATCTGACATAAGGAGGACATCAGCCATACTGCGACCACGGTCGTGTTATACTATATGCCCTGCTTTGACCTAGTAATACGTTTTTAAAGTAATAGAAATACATGCTTGGGGTGCGTGTTCAAACGACTACATTCGGTATATAATATATACTGACATTATCCGTTTCCCTCTACATTTGCGTCATAAATTTAGAATGGTCAATCTGTAAATGTGAGTTCTGATTTTCATTAATGTATATGCATTTTGTCCACTTGTGACATGATGATTAGGATGCTTGCACAATTTGCTTGTTTTGCGAGTACTATGGTACCCGTTGGAAAGCTCCATAAGTAATAAAAGGAAGACGTTTTCTTCTTGTGAGAACTTCAGCAAACATTTGATTTTAAATAACTCTGTTTGCTCTGTCTCTTTTTTCAGCCCTTGACTTCCCGTTTCTTCATTTCATATATATATATATATATATATATATATATATATATATATATATATATATATATATATATATATATATATATATATATATATATATACCTACATATTGCTTGGTGCTTGCGAAGAATGTGCCGTTGAAGATCCCCAATACTCAAGTTTGGAATTTGCAAAGTTCAAGCCATAATTTGAAGGCATGACTTTCATTTTACATTCACTAGATGTGGAAAAGTATGTTCAAAAGAGGTGTATATAATATTGGCAATATGTATCCGAGTAAAATTTCGAACAAAATTGCACGATTAAAAAGAATTATGTCGAGAAAAATAGGATGTTTTCGTTTGCGTTAAAAATACAAGCCTCTTGAGTGTAAATGGAGCACCCCCGCCCCCAGCGACTGTATAATCGACTGTCGTGAGAAGTAAAGATTTCAAGGGAGTGGACTCCTTTACCTTGATATTTTTAACTTTTACATCAGCAATTTTGTAAAAAAAACCTTCAGCACTGAAATAAGGATACTAGATTCATCTGCTTTGTGTACTGCCCTTCCGTTCAAATACCATCATGCCTACAGTTGAAGAGGCCATATGTATGTATGTATGTTTGTATGTATGTATGTATATATATATATGTATATATATGTATATATATATATATATATATATATATATATATATATATATATATATGTATATATATATATATATATATATATATGTGTGTATGTTTGTCTGATTCTATTAATCTATAAACGATATGTGAATGCCAGGTTTGAGATATAGTATTTTGACTTTTTGACTGAAAATACATCCGATCAATTATATTACAGTTCGAGACAGTTTATAAATTTTTTGTTAAGAAGAATATGTGATTTCATGCAAAGTGGCAAGGTTGGGTTCTGGACGTTTTATGTTGATAACAAAGGAGCCTGGGTCTACCGTGTAGATCTACACATGAATTCAACCTGCGTCACATGGGTACGCAGCACTATGTGGTTTATTTTTACGCGCACAAGGCCACGACAAGGTGATGCCTTTGTAGCGTGTGAATTTTCGTCACTGGAATGAAGCCCTTGATATCACTGTTGTATCGAGCGGTTGTAACGTATCTTTATGGTACGTGCGTATATAGAGATGTTTCAAAGGAGGACTTATTAATGTGCTTATATATATATATATATATATATATATATATATAATATATATATATATATATATATATATCTTTTGACCTCTCACAGCATCACTATTGTATTTGGTAGTTTATATTATTGATGTGACACCCACAGGCATATCTTTTTTATCATCCTCCACACAGCTCGTTTACACTCATTCATGTGAATTATTGAATGCATTATGAGCGTTAACTCTCTCCTAAGTTGAATCAAAATTGAGTCAACAACCTTTCAAACGGCTGATTGGTTCATAAGGAAATCTGTTGACCTAGAGCATAGTATTACGATGGCCTCCTCGACAGTTCTCGTTGAAACGTTTCAGCGTCAATAATACAATAAAATAACCATTGAATCAAACGACAGTTTCACCTGCTATTGGTTTCGATCGGTTTAATTGGGGATGGTTAAGGTATGCGTGTGAAATTGAATTAATCCACTTTTGGCTTAAACGTCCATGGGAGGTTCATGTCACCCTTTGCCGTCATAATTGGCAAAGAATACAACGATCGTACATCTGGCGCCTAAAAGGCGTCAAAAGAATCATCTGCTCCGTTCCAGGGACTCCGTGGCTTCCCTATGCAGAAGGCCAAGTTCCAAGCAACATGTAATATAATATGGGATAGAAATGTGTTGAAGTGAATTTCCAATCCCAGGTAAACTGGTATATCAACTTATCACTTATAAATGTTTGATGATAGAGGCTGGAAGTCTATACATCGTTCGAGTCACAGTCAGACCGGAAACAGGTTTAATGGTCCAGCTGTCTGGAGAGAGCAACTGTGTCTACATTCACATTGTAGACGAATGTGGCAATCATGCCACACGCCAATGAGTTTTGACGGCTTTTGAGGAACAAGCGAGCTGTCTGAACAGCCCGTCCTCCGCTGACCTTGACATTCAAGCCATAATAAGTCTCACTCAAGTCTAGAGGATGAGGATTTTGGAGAGGAAGTAAAAGCATGAGTTTCCATTTCACTCACTTTCAATTGACTTACATGGTAATCAATTGGAGTGCATACATTAACCAACAGGTACCTGAATTGTTACAAATCAGGGATCCAGAATATCACCACCTGATGAATAACCTGGTTTACGCCTCCCACAAGTTACATTTCCATCAAGCTTCATAAACAATCAGATCGGCAGTTTTGAAAAAGTCGAAAATAGGCTTACACACTAAACATTAGAAAAAAAGTCCACCTGTTGAACAAATTAAGGTTTGGGGGTCTTTAGAAGTGTTCTTATGCCACTAAAAAGCAATTGGCAGGACGCGTTACGGTTCTGGTGAAGACTTTTGGAGATTTTGCAAAACATGAACCCCGAAACTCATTACCACTTATATAAAAACTCGCCAGTACTTTCGGAGCCGTATCCACTATCGAGGCGACCTTCTCGGTTGAGCTAAGTTTTTGATGTAGTGGGGCGCTTGGCACTCAGCCTATTGCTGACCCTTATTTCGTTGCCTCAGGGAGACTTCATTGTCTGATACAAAATCCAAATTCTGGGGCCTACAACTGGTCACTGTTTGTCGTTGTATTTACATTTTCAGGTACTGCTCTCTTTGGAAAAGTCCCATTATATATTGTACATTACAATCGTTCGACCAATTAACCTTCCCTTAACACTAATCACACATATATTTTGGACGCTACCTCTTCAAAATAGCCAATCGGCGTGGCTGGCATTGTGACAATAGTGAGTTCCACACCCAATGCCAATGGTTTGTAAATGAGCATTAGTATGATCTTGCCACGTGGCGGTGGGAAGAGAGTTATAATATATGAAACCAAAAGTGTATACTTTGCAATTATTTCGCAGCGTCAATAATGATATATATGCTGTGGCCACGATTCACTTTGATATCCAAATAAAGTTTACTTTTGTGAGACTGTCCTGCAATATATGCATTAATTGCGCAATCTTCAATATGCCACTCGAACATTTGGATTTGTAACTAATGATGATAACTACCTCAGACACAACCAAGCAGACAGATTAAAGTTAAGATAGTAAGTCGTGTTTTAAAAGCACTTTAACGACCGTTTGCCTTAGTAACTCGGAGAACGGACACCTGGAATCGTGATGAAAACGCCTGGCCACTATTCACTGTGGGTTCCTTTCCCACAATGCATTGCGCCATGTTTAAAATGACGCTCAATGTGTGTGTGCATGCATGCCTTTATGTTGCATTTGGATGATAACTGCTTCAGACAGAACCGAGCAGGCGGATTAAAGCTAAGATTGTATGTCATCTTTTACAAATGCGTTGATGACTGTTTGCCCCGGTAACTCGGAGAACGAACGCCTGAAACCTAGCGATATTAGATACCGATACCGCACCCATCGTGGTTATATGCAGCAGCTATGCTTTTTCCCCAGCCGAAGTTGACCGTCCAGGCAAGTTGAAATAAAATGCTGAGTTTGAGTTGACAGCATGCGTTGACCAGCTTTTCGGTTAACTTTTTCTTTCAAGTCGGCTAGAGTTGATTGGAACGGCCGTTTTTTTATGGGTGGTTGTTTGTGGGGGTGATGTTGCTGGTCTTAGGCTGTCCAACTGGAGCATTGTAGCAAAATAGTTTTTGAAAAATGCTACAGAATTTATCCAAAATAAGTGTTTCTCATGTGAAGAAGTTTATTGAGAAAATGATCCAGGGAATATAAATTTGCTGCTGCAATTGACTTGTGCGATTTGAGAGCATGGCATCTAAAGGTCGTCAAGGAAAGAGTTAAGATAATGATCAGTTTTGCAATTCTGCATTTGTATGTTTTCTTGTGCACACTTTCTCAGGAGAGAGAGAAAGAGAGAGAGAGAGAGAGAGAGAGAGAGAGAGAGAGAGAGAGAGAGAGAGAGAGAGAGAGAGAGAGAGAGAGAGAGAGAGAGAGAGAGAGAGAGAGAGAGAGAGAGAGAGAGAGAGAGAGAGAGAGAGAGAGAGAGAGAGAGAGAGAGAGAGAGAGAGGAAATGTAAAAGAGTGACCGTTTTGGTGAGCAAGTAAACAGTAGTGTATGTAATGCACTAGTGACCTTGTTTGTTTTTTCGTTGAAACACGAGTGTTTTGTCTCAATTTTAACAAACTAGTAAAAATTACCAGAAGCAATCACGATAATTACCAAGGAGAACCAGGGAATATGTACATTATTGTTGGTTTAAAATTCACATTTTACTGTGACTGCTTGTTAATTTTATATGGCTTTTCACAAGGAATATTAGAAAGCAATAAAATTGGTTCCGTTACACAATTCTACCATGTTATGTTTCATGCTTCCTCGGCGCTTGCCTCAGCACACATGTAAACTCTTCTGACATGGAACTGGTAATGCTGTTATGGCTAAATATCAAGTTTAATTTTCACTTAAGCAGTCGCTTGGCGTAGATTTGGATGAGAGGATCCAGGAAAGGCCATAACATTGATTAAGAGTTTCAAGGGAGACCATATTTTTTTATTTGGTTGTAAATGCAATACAACTTATAAATTAAATCAATTTTTACCTAAGAATGCCAAAAACATAATATAACAGGTGTGGATATTAAAGAAACTGAAAAATGAATGCTTTAGGGGTCAAATAACCAAATGAAACAAAACATGATACTCTGGCCGAATCATCATTCAAGATATATGCCACATCAAATAGCAAAAGCGCATGTAAGAATAATGATAATGCGCATTTGATGTACACCATTTTGTGAGCCTACGTAAACCGGTGTCAGGTCCCATCTGTGGTATTATTTTCATTTGGCATCATGCTCATAATGAATCGAACAAATGAAATAAAACATACATAAGCCGGACTCTATCATCATAATGTCGTGACTATATATTCATATATAACATCAGCGAATATAAAGATTTTCGATAACGTTCGTGAATATTGAAACTTGTGCCTCTTACATTAGTTGAAGTTAAAGTATGCTTACCCGGATTCTCCGCCAAATGTTACGGCTAAATGTCAATTTGAATTTTAACTTAAGCAGTCGCTTGGCGAAGATTTTGATGAGAAGATCCAGATAAGATCATAACATTGATTAAGAGTTTCAAAAAGGCCATGGAATGAAATTTATGATTTGGTTTTAAATGCAAATCAACTTATGAGGGAAATCAATTTTATCTAAGAATGCCAAAAACATAACATAAAAGATGTGGATAATGTAGAAAATGAAAAATAAATACTTTAGGGGCCAAATAACCAAATAAAACAAAATCAAGCAGAGAGAAGTGTAAACACGAGGTTGAAAGATTGTAAGTTCTTCTATTGACGAGCCTCGCAATACAAACGTTTCTCTGCTAAGCAACCCCAGGATGGCTGAAGAACAGGTAGGTATATATACCAGCCATACTTGGTCATGTGACCACCTGCATCCAGTTTTTCTAATACATAATAAAGAAAAATATTCAAATGGCCGAACTCTGACTTTTAGATATGCAAATAAAAAGGAAGTTAATGTGACTCTGCGCCCATTTGCCAAAAAGTTTTACACTTCAGCTTAAAACATGAAATTATTTTATGATATGAGTCGTGTTTGAAAAGTTTGCGCTCAACTGTGAAGAACAGCTCTTCTGATAAACTGGATACATGTTTGTACAACTGTTTTATAAAAGTTTTAAATGAACATTTTTATTTCCTTTTATTCCGCATTTAATCCTCTATTTCTTGAAATAAGATTATTAATTATTCTAATAATGACATTAAACATTTTCAGTTTTTTTTATTCCTCATTTTATTGTCCATGTCTTGAAATGACATTATTAATAATTTTTAAATCATAACATTACTTTGCCACATCAGGATTGCGGCCAAGAGGAGGATGTTGAAGGGGGCTGAGCAGCGCCCTCTAGGATTTATAAGGAGGGAAGATGATTATCTGCCCTGGTATTGTTTTTACAGTAACCTGTGGTACGTGTTCAAGTCCAACCGATTTAAAAAGACATTCTTTTGCAGATATATCTTAGGTTTTTGTGCCTATAAATCAATTGTTCACAACACCACTGTTTTTTGTACCCTTCTTCAGAAAACTCAGCTTAAATTGTTTTATAACAAAACCCAGGGTTTGTAAATTTCACGATGCCTGTTTTAGATCTATGTATGTATCTATCTATGTTTCTATCTATCTATCTATCTATCTATCTATCTATCTATCTATCTATCTATCTATCTATCTATCTATCTATCTATCTATCTATCTATCTATCTGTCTGTCTATCTATCTATCTATCTATCTATCTATCTATCTGTCTGTCTGTCTGTCTGTCTGTCTGTCTGTCTGTCCGTCTCTTTGTCTGTCGGTCGGTTGGTCTATCTATCTATCTATCTATCTATCTATCCATCTATCTATCTATCTATCTATCTACTTTTCTATCTATATACCTTTCTATGATTGTTAAAAAACTCTGAGTTCTGTAAAAGACCCACATGTGCGTGCGCCAACCACAGTGGATTAAGAAATACATGTCTCCGCTAAAACGTCCTGATTTGGGATGAGATAATGATCAGAATCAAGTAACTTTTAAGTAAAGTATGTGTGAATGTACCTCGATGCTTCAGACTTGGGAAAAACTTGTCGCGTACCAATGGCGATTCTCTGAAGGTACCTGGAAGATTGAATCTTCGCCACTGACTCTCAAAAATCTCACATGGCGCCATTTTTTTTATTTGTGACCGATATATACCCCGGGATCAGAAACTACCCATTGAATATTATCTACGATGTCGTGTACAGGGGATAAACCCTACAGTGACATCAGTTGCATGAAGGATCTGAAAGATCTTAGCTCATGTAAGAAGGGTGATTATACAAATACATTCATTCATAATCTAGATGCCATATACAGATAAAAGGCACCGACGTGGATGTGCAATTAGACACTCAGGGAATAGAGGCATTGGATTCCTTACGTAAAGCACTGGTTGAGCTGACCCTGGAACAATTCCCCCAATTCAAGGACACAGGGGTTGTTAATCGCCTTGCCAAGCACCTTATGCTGCTAGACATCTTTTACTTAGGATTTATCATTGTGAGCAAGGTTCCCTGCAAACACTTTGAAAAACATTCCCTGCCCAAGAATGATGCGGGCCGTGCTAATGTGCCCAATGAGATAGATTCAAGAGTGTTAGCTGAAATGCTGAATGTCCTTACAAACCTAACAGACAGAATGAATGCGGTTGACAAGGAAAATCATAGAGGATAAATAGAGGAGCCACAATAAAGGGCCCATACATTTTCCACTCCTTGTTTTCTTAATTCACTTTCTAACCATTTACAACATGATTTTCATATGGAGTTAAGGCTTCGGAATAATAATATAAAATGAAGGAAGTCTTCTTTACCATCTACACACAATTCACATTTAGAGTTACAAATTCCCCATCGATTTAAATTTTCATTTATACATAATCAGCAGATGCATGCCTTGAACTTCAGCTGTGAGGCGTAGAAATCATTTTATTGAAAAGTTACTTGTCTCCAAATGTAGATGCTTTTATTGCACGATACCAATAGAGAAAAGGGCTGTTGTCAATATCTTGAAAAAAAGAAGATTTTTTAACTACAAGGCGCAATCTCATATATTGTTATGAAAAGCTTTCATTATTGCTATGATCCAAACCAAACCAGCATTCCCTAGTGTTTTATGTATCTCAGAGCAGTATGACCAGGCTACTTTGGGACCACTGAGATAAACTTGTACCAAGCCTTCATAAACCTGCTTACAAAGACGAGTCTCTGGTAAGTCGTGAGACACGCGATGATAATTTAATGTGCATTCGATTCAAAACTAATTCTAATGGAAGCCAGCCTTATTCTCCTAAAGTAGCCGAAATCGCTCGATAAGAATTGACTTTGCTATTGAGTACTGGATTGATCTTAGAGTAGAAATACTTTTGTTCGTATTATTTATCCACATCGCCCACGCATGTGATAATGAATGTAAGATTACGCTTTTCCATAAGGTGTTTCCAAATTAAGCCTCATAAATATTTTCTCTCGAGTAAACAATTCCATACATATAAATCCTCTATTTGATCAATCGTGTCTTTTTTTTTGTCCGGATATGGACTGTATCGCTTAGTGACTGGGATACCTAAACATTAATATGAGGAACATTCGTCTAAAAAGGAACTTACCAATCTCCATATTATTTCACGGTTGATTGTCTTGCCAATAACCATTATTATTGACTTTGCATGATTAACTGACATGTCCCACTTATTGGCAAAGTTGTTACCAACAGCCAGCATTTTTATAGGGTTTCCTTACTGTTAGCCATTAGACAGATATTGTCAGCATGGGGGAGGCATGGGATACAGATTTATTTAAACTGAACACCTAAGTGTTGTACTTCTAGCTTATGAACTAGATCAGACATACCAAGAGGAAAGAGGGTCGGGCACAAAATATACCCTTGTTTCACACCATGAAGACATCATACAATGAACTTTGGAGGGGTGAACAAATTAAACGCCTTTGACATGTCCAAAAATCCTAAACAAGTTTTCATTTTTTGTAAATTTGCGTATAGTACAAATTTCTTTACGAGTAAAAATTTGGTCTTCTGTCCGTTGGCTCTTAAGATATGCTCCGTGAAGATTACCCAAGGTCCCATGCCTCCCTGTATAATGCATAGGTTGTCTCTCAATTAGCGAAATGAACACTTTGTACACATTAGAGGCGATAATAATCCCACGATAGTTCGTACGTTATTTCATGATTCCTCCTTCATGTATTGATTTCAGAAATCTTTGCTGCCATTGATCAGGGAAGCATTCATGCAATTTACAGTGATTAAACAATTTTACAAGAGACAAAATTAAAACTGGACCACCATACTTTAAGAAATCGTTTGGTATAAAATCTGATCCAAAATATTTACCGCTTTTTAGTTTTTTAGTAGCAATCCCAATACTCCCGAAATCTATACTGATTGTATACTGATTTGAGCGAGAGCATTTGCATCCCCCTACTTGTGACTGCAATTCTTTTTTACTGAGTTAACACACACTCTATTACTTGAAGTATTCTTCCGAGTATTACCAGCTCCAAGGCCATGCCAATATTCACCAAAAACTTTACAAGTCTCCTTAGGATAGTCAACAACTGGGGTTTCATCTCGTGGATTGGCAATTCTCATGGGCTTATAATTATAATCATTTACTCTGTTCAACATTCGCAAAACTCCCCTGAATTTTTGGCACCCTTTTGACTTTTTAATGTTATGGTATAATCTTTCTATTCACCCTCTTAGATTTTATTTGATCCTTGATTAGGTCCTCTCTCGCTAAGTAGTCATCCCACAAGCTCTGTACCAGGTTTGGGTCAACACCACGTTTACAAGACCAGCACCTGTAAAACCTGTTTGCAATTTTTCAGCGTTTAATTAGATTTCCAATTTCTGAGTTCCAAAATTTACGATTGTCACCTTTGGTTATTTTCAGCCCAAATACATTCTCACCTATACTGCTTATCAAGCCTTTCCATAACAACCAAGCCTCATTTGCTGTAGTAAAAACATTACGATCCCATGTACTTAAAACGGTTGAAACTTTATTTTTATAAGCATCCCAGTCAGTACTTTTGTGAATGTTCCACCTTTTGTATTTGACTTCCTTTTGCTGTTGATGACCTTTTGTCCCGTGATTGCCCTGAACATAGATAGTTATTGTGTTGTGGTCGCCGTCTACATCTTAAATACCCAGTTCATCAATAAGGCCATTATTATTTATTGCTAATATACCTTGCGTTACAATAGCATAAACACTGGAAGACTTAACGACACGAGATACACCAAAAACTGTTGGACATTCAATTTAAACCTGCAGATGTACATTGAACCTAGACTGGCATGATTTCAATTTGGAACTAAAAAAAATAAATGTAAGAAAATGACAACTAAACAAATCAAACTCCACAGACTTAAATTTAGGTTATCTCGCAATACTCTGATTCGGCTTTACAAATCCATGGTACGACCCATCTTAGAGTATGGATGTATAATTTTTGACAATTCCTCACAGACTCTCTCTGATTCCCTCGAGTGTGTTCG
Organism: Hermodice carunculata; assembly: GCA_964020975.1. Classification (NCBI taxonomy): domain Eukaryota; kingdom Metazoa; phylum Annelida; class Polychaeta; order Eunicida; family Amphinomidae; genus Hermodice; species Hermodice carunculata. Next base: position 20,243,272 of record OZ026620.1, read on the forward strand.
GTATGAGGCAGCTCGCATTTGTTTAGGAGCCCTGAAACGCACTCCCCGTCATCTTATGCTTAAGGAATTAGGCTGGCCTACTCTAGCTAAAAGACGCCAATATTTCAAATTAATCATGCTTTATAAAATTGTTAATGGTGAAACTCCTGCTTATCTTTCGGATCTCGTTCCGAATAACAATGGTCAGCCCACTGTCTAGTTAAGAAACCGACGCAGCCAAAGAAAAATCAGGTTTAATTCCTTACGGTTCGGAAATTCGTTCATTCCTTCCTCTATTCAACTATGGAACGATCTCCCCGACGACATAAGACGTTCTGCAACTTTATCCAAATTTAAATCTACTTTGAAAAATACTTTATTGTCTGTAGATCCTGTTCCTGTTTATTACTCACACAGCAGTCGATTTTCTAATATCATACACACTCGTTTGCGCTTGGGCTTATCCGGACTAAATTCCCACCTACACAGATTTAATATAATACCGTCCCCAGCTTGTAAATGTCTAAATCCTGACGAAAGTATTCTTCATTTTTTCCTAGATTGTCCCTATTATTCAGTTCCCAGGAAATCCCTTTTAAAAACGGTTTGTTACATTCTAGCTCCAGGTGTGAATCCTAGTCTTGAAGTCTATCTAGCAAGTGATATACTTATCCGGTATCTTACACATGGTAACAATGACCTTTCTGCAAACCTTAACATTAAATTCTTTGATGCTGTCCAAAAATTCGTTTCTGACTCCAGACGATTCATATTTTGATTACCACGTTGATCCTGTCTATTTACGGTTTATGGCTAAGACTGTCATCATTTTTTTTTGTTACCGAGCTAGTGACATAGTGGACTTTTCTGGATCAATAACTTGTACCCATTCTTTAATCGACATGTCTCTGCTTGTGTGTATTTACTTCATAGCATTCAGGAAAGTGTATTTTGCAATATTATTGTAACAATGAGTGGTACATACAAAGCATTTCGTGAATTGTATTGTCCTGTGTATATTGTATATATTCTGTGTGTCTCTCTATGTCTGGAGAGCCTGTTTTTTAGTATCTCGATGTATACTATTAGGTGATCCAGAATAAATAAATATGTTTATATTAAATTAAACAAAACACCCCCCCCCCCCAAAAAAACCCCCACAACCATTCAAATAATAAATACCACATGGGTCTTTCTGGTTTCCTATTCATACAAGAAGACAATAGTACCCGTCAATCCGCGGACCTATATACCATGTACATTTACCTTGACACGGTTCGGAGCAGTTCAAAACAGTTGTATTTGTTGAATTTACAACGGATTTCAATAAGTCGTCATTGTGGCTGCGTTTGTTTGAGGGTCTAAAACTCTCGACTGCCATTAAAATCTCCTAATTAAATGCGATCATCCACTTTAGATTTCAGGGCACATACATTAGCAGTGAGTTATTGAGCGAGCTTTTCACTCTTATTCCGATCAGTTCCATCATATGGAAAATTTGTTACCCCAACCAGAATAGGTTTATTGTAGGCTTGTAGTTTTACCCTTAGCCATAGGCTTTCATACTCGTCAGTTTTAGAGTTCAATATATGTCGTTACATACTGATGCTTGCGTTTTTTTATTGACAAGTACAGATGGCCCACTCCAAACGAATTGGAACTGTGGGATTTAGGCTTATTAGTATACCACGAATAATCGGGATGAATGCTCACGAAAGGTCCATCTTCTTGATGGAAAATTTTTAACCATTGTATAAATTAAAAGAAGAAGAAGAAAAAAAAGCAGATGGCTCATTTCACATTTCACTCGTTTTGGTGGCTCCCAAATTTTGCATGTTACAAAAAGCGCGGGAAAAGTGTTGACCTGAATTAATCCCAGGATTTGTTTTCTTATTCTTCCCGGTTTCACCCTGTGGTGAAGACGTTTTGTTTTTTGCATACCAGACTTTCCGACATCCACTTCTTTACCCCCAGTTCACGCCGTGCAATATTTAAATTTATGATTTTCCTTGCTGCAATTGTAACAACGGTCCATCCCTCTGTTTGCATATGGATTTCATATGCCTAGGGAAGCCGAAAATGAAACAGACCACGGACGTACCTGTATTAACTTGGTCACCTAGCACTCTAAAACGTCAGCCTTCAGTACGAATAGTGCGGATGATGCCAAGTGTATTGTAATTGCAGGAGGTGCGGCCACCATTTAATGACTGAGCATTACCGTTAGTGTAGTTTTTGTTGTGGTTTTGTGCGTGCACAAAAGGCTTGTCAGATTGGTTTATCTTAGAACCACATGACCCCAGACTCGCACCAGTACTAATTTTAATGGTTCATGTTTGCTGCCACCCATTAGTACCCTTGGGGGTAATGAAACACGGGGGATTGAGCCCGCAAAAAGCCTTCGAAACCTCGGGACGTCCTCCCATCAGTTGCCGTAGGTTGTCATCCTAGTTCCTGCTAATGAATTTATATAGTAAAGTGGTTAATCTCGTGGAGCCCAAAATAAGTTCGCTGAACTGATGACTTTATGAAAGTATCACCACCAGTTATAAGGGAATCATGTATGGCCTTCCTCGAGCGTATCTTGAAGTGCGGCAGTCTGCCTGCTTTCTCGTGGGTGCGTTTGGGGACCCAATACTCAAGTCCGGATCCCCCGGTATTTCATATCATGGAAAACTAGTCATATCAATAACAGAAAGTGCTTCCGTGGGTGAACCTATATATACACTCAAGTCTGGATCCCGCGGTATTTTGTATCATGGAAACGAGTCGCTTGCTTTTCCTTTGATTAACCCGACAAGGTATAAGTTGGAAAGAGTGATCATTTCCAATACAGACTACGGCATTTACGTAATATTTTCTCGATATATAAAGCGAGGAAGAGATCTTACATGGATGGTGTCAGTGGCTGCTTCATTGTCTTCCGGTTCTCGTCGATTTTCTTGAAAATAAAGTTTCACACTCCATCATGTGGTAACAAATAATGAAAAGTCGATGATGATGATGATGATGATGATGATGATGATGATGATGATGATGATGATGATGATGATGATGATGATGATGATGATGATGATGATGATGATGATGATGATGATGATGATGATGGGAATTCAAACCAGCTGAGCTGTTTTTCATTCGGGTGCAGTAAATATTGTTTACATGTCGCGTAAATATAACCACTGATATATAAAATATAAAGTGGAACTCAAGATCAATATATTAAAACACACTTAGAAAATACACAGTAAAATGCATGACCTACACTCTAAAATAAACATCTCAAAGTACAGTAAAATGCAAGAACCATAATCATTAAAATACACGCAAAAGGTGGACGACTGGTTGTTAAATCAATATTAATTGAAACACGTGTAAGTTGTAATACACAAGAGTTGATAAATGAATTAACCTGGGATAAAAAAATGCAAAAGTAAAAAATAAAGTGACTTATCAAAGCATTGAAAGCAGCAGACTAAATAGCCTAAATTTTGAAGTTCAACGCAGTTCTTAACTTTAATCATGGGCTCAGCGACTGCTGGCACAGAACAGTTTAAAATGGACACAAGTTTCCTTCTAAGAAATAACCAGACTTGACTGGTATAAAAGGGTCACTTAGATTGCCATTCACAGGGTCAATGTGATTATGGAGTATGGCACATGTGCGCGGGATCGCATGTGTATGTTCTGCGCATGGTCAAAAAACATGGATACCGTACATAACTTTTCGTGTAGTGATTGGCTGAGATTACTATAAATCTAAGAAAAATATGTGTTAAAACGATGTATTTTTATTGACAATATATGGAAATATATGCGATGGAATACCAAAATTTGCGTGCAGTCCGGCAAAAAAAGTAAGCGGTAGCATTTTCAATAAGACTAATCTTACATATTTCTTTAAAACAAGGGCAAATGATTATCTGGACGAAGATGTACCACAATTTCACATTGAATTGTTAAGAGAATGGAACTTGTTTAAAAGCTTATCTTCACTCAAGACAAAAACGATAAATTGAGAGACTCCGTCTGGTATAATGATTATATGAAGGTGGATGGGAAGTCTGTATTTTACCAGGACTGGTATCAAAAAGGTGTAATGTTTGTGCAAGATATAATCAATGAACCCCGACAGAAAGTATCCTTCGACAGCTTTTAACGGAAGTCTAATGTCAATTTTAAGTTTCTTCTTTATCTTGCTCCTATTGATGTGCTGCCGCATAGCTGGAATCAAAGTCAAAGGACAGAGATGTTAATCATGTCTCAACAGACCAGTGCAAAATAAATGTATGCCAGTGAAATTTGTAACAAGTAAAATCTTATACTGGGAATTACAAAACAATCGATGTGTACTTCAAACTGCAGTGCAGAAATGGAATACCAAATGTAAAATCTCTGATGAGAAACAAAAAGATATACTTAAACCCCCATTTAAATTTTGTGTGGAAACTAAACAACAAAACTTTCAATTTAAGTTTACACACAGAATAATCTCAACCAACAAAACACTATGTTTTACGAACGTTAAAGAAATAGATAAACGCAATTAATTTGATGACATTGACATCATTGTACACAGATTTCATGAGTGTCAAAGTTCTCAACAAAACTGGCATTCCTTTCAGGATTCGTGGTTTCATATATCAAATATTCAAAGTTTTGGGCACTTGGGTTTATCTTTGCAATCAACTTCAAATCTCTGCATATTATTGGCAAAGTATATCATCTATAGTCAGTTACATAGAAAACATCACAATTTAATTTTCACGAATTTCTTAAATGTGCGAAAAGAAAGATTCAAGTATTGAAGTTAATAACGCAGAACAATAATAAAATGCATGGTTTGAATAAAAATTGGTTACATATAGCAAACAGCAGGGAGAATCGATAATGCTTTGTACCATTGTGCTGTTATGTGTCCTTGGGGATGTATAGACACATGGAGTACCGATATATTGTAACTCTTGTGAATAAAGATTATTTTCAATAAATGTTGTATACAGTAAACCGCAAGATTCCTCGCTATAAAACACTTGTGAAACGTTCACTTTTGAATTCCTAATCTATACATGAATGTAAACATCAGGAGCTGCTGGTCACACATTTAAGATGAGTCCACCGGTGTGACACAACTAAAATTATTGACCACAATCTTAACAATTAAAGGAGTTGTATACTTCAATGTAAAGGTCTGAAAGTCATCAGTACAACGGATACTATCATAGATATTGTTGTAAATAACTGTACCATCTTAGGCCAATGAACATTTGACATTTTCTATTTAATTTTTTGAAAACAATGATCCACCTCATTTGAATTGTGGGAATGTCAATTTAATTTCATACATGTCGAAAACATAAATTTGAAAAGGAACTTTAATATATTGATGAATTGCAAAGAGATAACGAAATTATATTTCTTGTGAAAAAATGGGAACTACACGGTTGGAATTAGATGCTCTTGTGAATAATTTTAACAATAATTATATGACTGTGTTTTTGTATTGCTACTATTCACACGTGTCAGTAGTGTTTACGATATACTATACTGTATTTTGTTTGTGCTGTTTAAGCAAAATGCCTCCACTTTTGTATCTGAGGTGCAGCAGCAAAGATTCATTCATTTGTAATATATAGACTGCCAAGGAACTGGAATACCGACAACTTACACTTTATATGTATACTCGACACTGCATTTATTGACATAAATGCAATACTCCTTTTAGATGTCTGCTCTGACATAGACCCTTGTGGTTCTTGAGTCGTGAATTCGTTTCCTTGTTTCATTTCAATTTGGTACATTTTGACCTTGTCTAACACAAACTTTTATCTTTGTCTTTTGACCATGCATATCATACGTCCTTTGTTTTTTACAGATCACGTTTTATTCTGTAGATATTTTAGATTTGTTATTTATTTGTTTCATCAGAATGTATTGCTGTCGTTTCATATCACGCAACATTGATTCAAATTAGTAGAAGGTTTATTGCAAGATAGTATCTGTTGATTACAATGTGACGTGTTGCTTTCGGATGTTAAAACCAATGAACGGTTGATAATAACGAGCTCTCCCTTAATGTGCAAAATATAAATGGCATTTAGAGAACCTGCTCTAGCTTTCCAGGCAAAACTGATGTTGAACACGCTCTGTCCTTATATTACCGTGCCAAAAATGTATCTCCTTGGTGCTTCCTGCGGTACAGGTTCCTTGTCTCGTCAGACGCAATAAAAATAAGGTTGAACTTTTCTTCACCTTGATTATATTTCTTACGTCCACTTGTATACGCATTACATTTGGCGACTTCACGGGTCACTTTAGTGCTTTTTATGACGCATGCTCATGGTTGCTTCATAAATTGGCAAGTTCCTGGTCTTGTAAGTCGCAATTAAAATACGGTTGAATTTTTCTCCACCTGAATCATATCTCTCACCTCTACTTGTATACGCATTGCATTTAGCGACTTCAAGACTATTTCTGGACCACCACAAAATTTAGTATCTAGTATATTGTCACCTTGGTTTAACACAATTTTTCATTTTTGTCTTTTTGACATATATAACATGCAGAGATAGATACTGTATTGACAACACAATACATGAAATATAACTGCGGTAACAATATTAAATACAGCTTAGTGGCACTCTTCACGTATGACACTTGCGTACAAGGGTTCACTTCCACATGGGTTTTGTGACGCGTTTTTGGAGGATTGTTCGCTGTCCCGTTCCAGGGTAACACTAAGTTGTCAATGCATCGAGCGTCCCTTTTCTTATGTTCTGCATCACTTTCCCCATCGGTGTCTGTACTGAAATTGTCAGGCTAATGATTTTTCGCAGGTGATTTCCAGGATAATTATCAGGCATTTCAAGCTTGTTTGTTTTTCAGTTATTTGTTTTTACCGGTCACGCGTTGTATTCTGTAGATTTTTTAAAAAAATCTGTTTCACCAAAAAATGCTTTGCTGTCGCGTCATATCAGTAGCTGTTGTGAATGTAAGAAGGCACACAAACGTCGTGGTGGATATGTTGAGGGGTCTTGGGGGAACTATAGCGGGGACGAGTCAGTTATGTCGTCCACTCGATTAACAAAGCCGACTCCGCCCTAAGTTCCTTACCAGTTTTCACGTACAATTCCCAACTTTTGTGGTAATTTTCTCATGTGTATGTAAAAAACGGCTAGTCTCAGGAAAATTGGAAGTTCAAATGCACAACTCGCATTACCTAGGGTTTATTTGTAATCGTTTACTTAGAAATAGTTAGCTCAGATATATGTAAACGTGGATCGAAAACGAATATTTCTGAAGCTGCCATTTATTATTATTATTATTATTATTATTATTATTATTATTATTATTATTATTATTATTATTATTATTATTATTATTATTATTATTATTATTATTATTATTATTATTGTTTTCGTTTCTTTTCTGCATTTCTGAGCAAAGTTGGTAGAGGTGGATACATTATCTCATTGGATGGAGTTTGTCAGAGGCGCGTTCAATCCCAACATTTGCTACAGTTGTATCGTGTGTATGTACATAAGAAAGGGGAAGTCTCAGGGAAATGGAACGTTTAAATTTATAAGTCGCATTACCCAGGGATTACTCGCAATCTTCATCATTCACTTGGAAATAGCTAGCTCAGATATATACGGGCGCGGATCAAAAACGAAGGTTTGAGAAGCTGCCAGATTTTGGGGTTTTTTTTCGTTTCTCCTCTGAATTCCTTACGCGGCACACGCGAATACATTATCTTATTGGAGCGACTTTGTTAGAGGGGTGTGAGGTAAGAGTGATTTCATTGGACCATGTACTGATTGTGGAGCCCAACAACCACTTTTCATCCCTTTACTTTCATTTAGGAATGTTCCAGATACATTATAAAAGACGCCGCATTTCGAAGCGCCTTCACTTGTTGAACAGTGGACAACACAACAAGAACGAACTCTCCGAAATATCCAGGGTTGACTTGGATTGCTCGTTGCTGTAACTTTGTAAGGTTGCAAGTAGTAAAAATATCATTGTGTTGTGATTTATCAGTCTTGTGGCAGTTACTTTGTGGTTTTTGTCTTTCTTTCAGGTTGGGGTTCTGCTGAGTCTCCCACAATAAGCAAATGTAATATGTATGATCTTTTGGGTGCTTTCTGAGATTACACCCGTTTAAATGCAATTTCCTTGTTAAGTACCAACCTAGTAATAATCAAAGGGAGATTGCTTGACAGTCAAGGAAAACATTTCAACGTGAACATAACAAGGTTCACAAGACCTGGTCAAAATTCGTCAATGAACAAATACGTCACTTTTCTGAAAGGTCGGATAGATTTTTTTTATTTTGGCAATAAATGTAGCTTCACTAAACATGGTAATTTCGTTTTTTTTTTTGACGAAAGAAAGAAAGAAGACTAGTCGTTGTCGTTGAATTGTCAATGAAAGGAAATGTTTGGAGAGTTTTGTATGGAATAAATAACATACAATTGAGTGGTGCTTGCAACAAGCGAGGTTGTGAGCTATTAAAACAAGTGTGTCGAACACAAAAGTTCAAGGAGTTTGAGTTATGTCAGTTTAGTAATGATCTGGTTAAAGAATTAAATACTATTTCTGTCACCGATATACAATATTTATATATAAGATTAAAACAACCTGCTAGAGGGCTGCTCAAGATAATACCTAATGCTACATACACCGTGATAACTTCATCTGTAGCAAATATTACATTTTGGAAGGATTTGATTAAAGAACTGAAATCATTCCCACCGTATTTGATTGTTTTGTTTCAATGATTGAAAAACAAAATACATACATGGAACAAATTACGGGCTCACATATTAAAATTACGAAAAAGACCACTAGTTGACATTATTGGTCAGACTAAAGCATCTTCAAAAGTCAAAATTTGCTCAAAGTTAATGTAACTACATACGTAAAATTAATGAATTCAGCATATCGGAAGATACTATAGCCGAACTCAGAAAGTTCCTTATGTTTCCCTTACACAGATCCACGTCTAATGGCGAAAAAGCTGACTTTTCGCTAACACAGAAATACCCGACCTGACTTGAGTGTCTGCCAAATTCCTGGCATGACGACTTTCTGCTGAAATGTATTTTAGTCTTCTCGCCTGAAGCCAAAACATGTTCCATATATTCTAATCTTCTGGACATTTGCCAGGTTAGAGTATTTTTAGCTTTAGAAGGCTTAAGAAGCTGTGTTTTTTACCCTTGAGAAGCTAACTCTTCTCCATTCGTTGTGAAGCGGCAGCGGTAATGTGGTCAGGGATACGCGCTCTTAGTAGAAGGACTATGTTAGAGGCGTTGAGGTAGGAGAGATATTGTCTGATATGAATGTATCCCTTTGCTTTAAATATGGAATGTTCTGAGTATTCAGCAGAGGGCAGCGTATTTCTGCACTTAGGGGGACACATTCAACAAGTCGACAGAAAGCAAGGACAATATACGCGAGTGTTCCCGGTATGGCTTCCCTTTGAATTTTTTAAAATTGTCGAATGAATTGAATTGAGCGAGCATGTAGCAAACCATTGTCCACACAGACACAATTTCTGATACTTTGAAAGACGTTTGTGTATTTTTTGTAATAATCAAGCTGTAGAAGATGAAATTCATTTTTTGTGTGTATGTCCTTTTTATTTAAATTTAAGACAAAGTCTGTTTGCAAGTGTGGCAAGCAGGAATGGTGGATTTAATGATATGAATGTCGATGACAAATTTGTTTATTTATTAAGTAATACAGATGTTCGATTGCTCTCAAAGTTTTTGTTTCAATCGTGGACAAAACGTCGTAATTTCATGTACTCTAACGTATAGCCTTCATGCGCATCTTAATGTATCTGTTTATTTGAATTATTAGTGACTTATAAGCCCAAGAGGGCTGGGTACATGTTGTTTGTAAATTGTATTAATTTTTGATTATGTATGTACAAGTCACTTCAATAAAAAAATACCATACCATACCATACTTTGCTTGACAATGTCTGGTATTTCATTGGCTGACATTTTTTTTTAAATTTTAGGAAAACCTGCATGCGCTTTTATGGGCTAGACCCGCTAAGTACTTTAGGTTACCACAATGGAGATGGGTTGCGTGATTGAAAACGACAAACGTAAAATTAATTCTTTTGTGCGATGCAGATCAACAGAACTTCATGGAATCTGCAACAAAAGGAGGGAAGCTTTAGCAAGACCAACAAACCTTACAGCAAAAATATTACAGTGTCAAAGGAAAAAATTTACATACCACATGGACTGTGCCGCCTTATATAGTTAGTACATGAAGAAACTGTTAGCTGTGGACGGGGGTTAGCAGTGGCTTTGGCAGAAAGAGATCGAGCAAATGAATCCTGCCTGGCACCCTGATGATTCTTAACTAAGTGATATGTTGAAAATAGATGTCGAATATCTGTCATCAGCGTGCGAGGCAAGCAACTGCTACCTTTTAACTCAATAAAAACATGTGAATGTCCTCTAAGTGCTTTTACCAGCAGCAAAACTTATATTCCCAATTTACCTTGCATTAACGACTAATTTCCTCAAATTACACGATAAAACTATGGTCACCGTGTATTGTTGAAATAGTAAAAAGAGCGATACATCGTCTATAAGAGCATTGTTCAAAGCCATTGATCAGCCTGCAGTCAATAGTATTTTAGAAACTATATTAGAACATCCAGCTAATATTTCATTGGCCGATAAGCTTCAAGTTGTCATTAACGGTACTACCATTGTCGGATCAAACCTGATTGGCCTGTTAAAATGTATCAGAAACAATGCTGTGGTGACGAGCGAGAGCGATATACCGCCATGTATCAAAAGCTTCTTGCGGATTTTACTAGAAATTGGCGGCCCCCGTGCCTGAATCAAAGCACCTGCTCGTCAGAGTCGTCATAATCAAGTAGTTAGTTAGATAATTACAGATAATGGAGCATACTTAGCATACTTCAAATCTCTACATGGTATTACCAAGTAATGTAAAAACAACGGGCGAATTTGAAAAGAACAAGATTAGTCATTATCCTTCCCCAATGCCGCGACCCGCTCAAGTAACGGGTGGTCAATGGGAGTATGCCTTGAGTGAAATATTTTATCCGCAAAGTTGGTATAATATGAAGGCACCGCTGACACGTTTTGAGGTGAAATGTGGTTACGGTCTAAGACGAAGCTATAAAGTAGCCGTAAGCATTGCAAAAGGCTTCTACACGCCCAAAAGCTTAGCAGATGAAATGAACTCTCGACTTAAAGCAATTACTCCTGCCCCTTTTTACGGACGTGTATAATTCCTCAAGTCGGTAGGATTCATGAAAATTATTCTGCGACATGGAGAAACGTTAACTTTGCATTCACATTTAGCACAACTAATGGGTTTCGATAGAAAAGTTTTTATATCCAAGGCGGGGAAGCAGGTTTCTGCTAACGACTATGTTTTTACAAGTAACAGAGCGACCGATTTAAACGCGAATCTGCACCAGATTTATGTTTATTCCGACCTAGTCAAAGAAACGTTGGTAGGCGACTCTTATTTTCCTTTGCTTGCGGTTCTCAATGTGAGGCGGTTGCTTGGAGACAATATGCATGAAGTATTTCCAAACTCTCACTACACAGAAACGAGCGGCTCGACCATCAACTCCATTGAGATTGCTTTGTGCGACGACCAGGGTGAACTAGTGCCTTTCCTATTCGGGGAAGTTGTTGTGAAGGTCCATTTCAGACGGAAAAAGAAAACTATCTTTTAAAACTAATGAAATGAAAGTTCCATACAAGTGTGATTCGAGGTCATACTGCTGTCAATATGCAAATCAGGCAGGTGGCAAACTTCCGTATTTCTCTGGAGACTTAACGCAATCCGGATACGGCTTAGGTAGCTTCATTTGGTGGTAAGCCAAAAAAAGCATTACCTTTTCGAAAAATTGCTGGCAAGGAACTGCTAAAAAACGGGTGTTCGAGTGGTCGGCCACGTGCTGACGTCAAACAAAAACGTAGGCGAGTCCATACGAAACAGAGGCAAAGAAAGGCTGATTGCCATGCATCGGAAAGTTTCTGAGATAGTACACGATAGTGATCCTCGAGATAACGCTCAGGTGTATCGCTCGAGCCACCCAAACAACCCACAAACGCGAGAGAATTGCAGCGAAGCAAACCCAAGGAATTCCCATTAAAAGAGGAAAAATACCAAAACTTAATACGCGCGACATATTCGTTTAAAAAAGGTAAAAATATGTCACTGTTACACGAACGCTCTTGCGACTGTCTGAAGTCAGAACTGGAATTATTCAATGCTCCTCCCACTGAAACTAGTATCGAAAATGGTTTTTCTCGAAACATTACCGCGTCACAACTTAAGACTGGGGTGGTCCCATTGAATTTAAAATAACAGTCGACAGCGAACACTTTGTCGACCCAGCTCACATTTTTCTGCATACCAAATTACGTATTTTAACTCAAGACGGAAGCCCCATCCCTGGAGAAATTGAAGTATCTGGTGCTAAAGCATTTAATGACAATGCAGTTGTGTTTCCGATCAATTACTTTCACGCCACCAGGTATAAAAATGTGGAGATATTCCCTAAAATTAAAATGATTAACCAAAGTGATAACCTATATCCTTATAAAGCATTTTTTGAGTGTCTCCTATCTCATGGAGCCGACTCGAAGAGAAACCAATTAAAAATGGGGCTTTTCAGTAAGGATACGAAGGCAATGGACAACAACTTCAGCAATTTCGACAAACCTATTGCAAATGTAAACAAGGAAACACATACCATGGGCGCTAGATGGCGCTACGAAACTTCAAAATTCAGCCGAATGTTTGAAATGTTTGGACGCATACATTCAGAGCTTTTCTCGGAAGGCAAATTGCTCCCTGGTAATTCGACGATCAGAATTAGGCTGCACAGGGCCGATCCTTCTTTCTCACTAATGGCAAAATCTGCTTCAAAAAAGTATGCAATAGCCATCGAATCTGCGATTTTGTATGCCAGGCGAGAAAAAATAAGTGCTAGCGTCTAGGAAGCACATCAATTAGCTCTCCAAAAAGGACGATTTAAATACCCAATGAGACGAATTGAAATGAATTTTTTCACAAAAGGAGCTGGTCAACAAGGCATTGCTGAAAATAGCCTTTTTGAGGGTGTTCTACCTCGCAAAGTGATTATCGGTTTGGTAAAGTCAGAAGGCTTCCACGGTAGTTATCAATCATCCCCATTTAATTTTGCGCATTTTAACGTTTCACAGATGACACTGCGTGTTAACGGACAAGCTTTGCCGTACGATACCTTAGAACTGAACTACATGTATAGCAAAAAACACTACCTTCAGGCCTATTTTTCCATGCTGATGGCTTCAAATAAGTTCCTTCGAGGTAACGATCTGGACATATGTCCTGAGAAAGATTTTCCAAACGATTATGCAATTTATGGCTTCGACTTAACGCCGGACTTGAGCAATGACTGTCACTTCCAGTTGGTGCATGAAGGAAAGCTAAGTCTCGAAATTAAACTGGATCAGTCCTCTACATCTAGCATTACCGTGGTTTGCTATTTCGAGTAAGACAGCATTCTATCTATAGATTCTGACGGTACAGTTTACTACAATGAATAATGTGGCAATTACACGGTTTCTCACTAGTCACAAAAACACACAAAATATATTTAAAGGTGTATATCCTTCTGATCAAATTCCTTTGTCGAGGCCAAAATTTAAACCCGTATGTTACGTCGCCAATATCGACCCAGCGCGCTTTGCAGGCACCCATTGGGTCGCCCTGTACTGACCCCCGAAGGCGAAAATGAATACTTTGACAGTTATGGTCTCCCCCCCCCCCCCGAATTCTTAAAACTGCTAAGATTCGATTATCGTTATAACTCAACCCAACTGCAAAGTTTGAAATCGACATTTTGTGGACAATATTGTGTATTTTACGTCTGGAGAAAACGTTTAGGAGAAAGTTTAGAAAGAATCTTAAACTATTTTACAGATGAAAGACACGAGAACGATTTAACTGTAAACCAAATTGTGGAAGACGAGTTTTAACGTATATTTATTTATTTTATTTATTTATGAACATGTTTACCCTGGGTAACCCTTTCAGAGCACAGCTCTGTTCTTCCAAGAGGCCCAGCATACATCTAGATAAAAGCAGTAAAATAGACAATAATATTAAGGTTAAGAGACAACTAACTAAGAACAGAACTAACTAAGAACAGAAAACCAAAAACTAAAAAAAAAAAAAAAAAAAAAAAAAAAAAATATATACAAGATATATTCATAAATGCTGTTAAATGAACCGAATCAGAAATAATGTCTCTTGTAACGTGCTTTAAAAACAAGTACACTTTGGCTTTCCTTTAAAAACTCCGGGAGACTGTTCCACACGATAGCACCATTGTATAAAAATGACTTTTTAAAAACCTCTTTGTTGGGAGACGGCACAATAACATTTAAACCTGCAGCTTGTCTGGTCTGATAGGAACTGACCTCTCTGGCAAGATTGACCTGGTCACACAAGTAATTTGGGGCAAGACCATATATACATTTGTACATAAGCGTAGCCGTGTGGAAACGCTGCCGCTCTGCCATTGTCTGCCACTTTAATTCTCTGACTAGATCAGCACCTCGTACATTGACATAGTCAAAATTGCCGGTAATTACCCGAGCAGCAGCATTTTGTAAGCGCTGAGTCTCCTTTAATGCTTTTGCAGTTGTTCCCCATACGGTATCTCCATAGTCGATACAAGGCAATATCACAGCATTGTAAATCATTTCTAACATTTTTTTGGGTAAAAATTTACTAAATCTTCTTAAAACAGCCAGTTTAGACATGATTCTACAATGTAGTTTTTCCGAATGAGATTCCCAATTAATATTTTCATCCAATTGTATACCTAAATATTTCGTATCGTGGACTTGTTTAATTTCTTCACCATTTAGATTAACTTTGAGCACATCCGAACTCTTCCCCTTTTTATTAATCAGCATAGATTTGGATTTCTCAGCATTAACTGATAATTTATTTCTTGTGTACCAGTAATCCACATTATCTAAATTTTTCTGTAGGGCATTCGTTACTTCCTGTATAGTATAACCACTTGTATAGAGAATAGTATCATCGGCAAATAAGTTAATAGACCCATTGTTCACATATTGAACCATGTCATTAACATATAAAAGAAAGAGGGAGGGTCCAAGAATGGACCCCTGGGGAATCCCTATAGTAACATTACTTTCACTAGACGACCTCCCATTACACACTACTTTCTGCCGTCTATCAGTCAAATATGAATAAAACCAAGATAATTCATTAGCTACAATACCATACCTTTCCAACTTAAATTTCAGAACATCGTGATTTATTGTGTCAAAGCACTTTTGGACATCCAAAAAGCAAATAGCTGTTATCAAATCATCATTAATGTTAGCTAGCCAGTCGTCAACTACTTTGTGCAGACAGGTCTGAGTTGAATGTTTCTCCAAGTAAGCAGATTGTTCAATGGTAATAAAGTCATGTTGACCTAAATACGAGAGAAGTTGTTCTTGTATACCTTTTTCCATAAGTTTACCAACATGAATACCAACTGAAATAGGTCTGTAATTACTCATTATATTTTTCGCCCCTTGTCCCTTATACACCGGGGTGACACGTGATAATTTCCAATCAGCAGGAACTTCAGACTGTAACAGTGAAAGATTAAATATATGGGTAAGTGCCGGACTAAGGATTTGTGATCCTAGCCTTAATAATTTGGTATCAAAGCCCAGGATATCTAAGCAACTTTTATTCTTGAGCATATTTAATCTTTGCGTGATTTCCTGTAACTCAAACAAAGACATTTTAAATTTGTGGATACTCGAAGGTCCTTTCCATAGGAAATCCGTTTCAGTGTTTAACTGACAAATGCTACTTGCAACCATATGACCAACCTCTGAAAAGTAATCATTGAACTGCTCAGGAGTTATATCTGGAAGTATTACACTTTGGCTTTTCTTGTCGGGATAAATATTCTTTAATTCTTTCCATAGACTATGCTTGTCTTTGTTGCTTTGAGTTACAAGATTTTCAAAATATTTCTTCTTTTCCTGCTTAATTGAACTAGTAATAGAATTTCGTAGCTTCTTATACTGAGACCACAGTTGAGAATCATCGGTCTGTACTGCTTTTTCATGTAATCTGTCTCTTGCATACATCATCTTTACTATATCAGTATTAACCCATGGGTTCCGCCTATTTTTCAGACGCATTGTCTTGATAGGAGCATGTTTATTACTTAACATCAACATCTCGTCTCTCCACAATTTCCATGCATCGTGAACATTAGGAATTAACATGACCTGTCTAAAAGTTTCAGAATGTTCCAAATCATAAATAAATTTGACACTATCAAAGTTCTTATAATCTCTAAACGTTATTTCTTTGTGTATTTTACCCTCAGATTTCATATCAAGATTTGTGTAGACCATGTAATGATCACTTAATGTGTACTTCATAACACCCGACCTAGTATGTCTATCAGGCATACTAGTCAATATCAAGTCGATCGTGGTACTTGTGGTTAGTGTTACCCTTGTAGGTTCATGAATTAACTGTTTCAATTCAAACAAATCCTCCATATGGTACACTGGGTTCTTTGATAACTGTTCATTAATCTTATAGTCAAAGTTCAAATCACCAAGGATAATCATTTCCTTATTCTCAGACTGAGCCATGGTTATATTGTCTAATAATGACTCATAATACTCATCATTAGCTGAAGGGGGTCTATACAGAGAGCAAACTAACATGGCAGGTTTGTTGGAAGGTTTGATTTCAATCCAGCATGCTTCTACTTGTCTATGTTCAGGTGTCAGGTCTTTTCGATTTATACCTTTGATAGCATCTTTAACATATAATAGAGTGCCACCTCCCCTTCTATTTCTGTCTTTTCTAAAAACCTGATAACCCTGGATTGCGATTTCAACATCACTTATTGTATTGTCCAGCCAGGTTTCATTGATTGAGAAGACGTCAGGTTCAATGTCTTCGACTACATTTTGAATTTCGTGTAATTTTGGTAATAGACTACGCACATTCAAATGAATGAGAAGAAAATTGTTTTTACATCTCGTTTTGAGTTTACTTTTCTTAGTTGTTTTAACAATGTCAGTGTTAAATTCTTTGCCTGCGCGTATACTGCATTTCAAATTTGAGAAATCATTTGATTCCTTATGGAAAGAATCACATACATGGTCATTCTCAGTTTCATGATCATCATTTAAAATACTGAACCTGTTGTATGTTGTGACGGTGCTATTTGTGACAAACAGTCTCCCCGTCACGGCCACATCATGCCCATGGCCATACCTCTATTGGCTATGCACGTGACCACAGTGTTTTTGTTTGTGAGCATAACCACCACAAGAATTACATTTGATTGGTCCATCGAACCAACACGTCGCGGACAGATGCCCTGGTTCATTGCAGTTAAAACAACGCGGTTGGTTGTCACGTGTTGCTTGATTGGTGTTTCGTACTAACTTAATGTTGTTGAAATTGTTTCTTGCAGGGTAATTACCAGACTTTTTGTTTCCATATCGCCTGTTGTTTGACCCGTTTGACTGAAACACACGCCGCCCGTATGCCTGCCTCTCATTTGATTGATTTGAAAAGTTCATATTTAGATGTCGTCAGCCCTGGTTTTATTTACCGCCAGATGGCATCGACATTGCACAGATTCCAGCTTCATCTTAATCTTGCAGGGCTTCCCCACTACTAACAATGGATGAAGTGGAAGATATAAAACTATTTGCTTCAGACTCAGAGGTGAAGGAAGAGGAGGGAGAAAGTCCGCCAACGCCGCCTGCAGCAAACTGGACGAGCAGCCATGAAGAATTCGTACGCACTAAAAAAACTCATAAGGACGCCTGGATGCCAACACGTGGTAGTCCAGGTGCTGTGGGTTTCGATTTGTGTTCCTTGTCTGAAGTTAATATAAACCCTTACAATATTGCCAAAGTTCAAACTGGTACAGCAATCGTCAAATTTCCAGAAACATGTTACGGTCGCATTGCTGCGCGTTCTGGATTGAGTGTCGTGTACGGACTGCAGGTGTTAGCCGGAGTTATCGATCCTGACTATAGAGGAGCAATCTGTGTGGTACTGCACAATCTGGGCAAACACCCAATCTACTTGCTCCCCCCCCCCCAACAGCAGGGTGGTGCAAATTATTTTTAAAAAGTTCACGACGCCAACCGTTCTGATGGAAACTGAACATTCGGACACTGGTACGGATAGTGCCAGGGGAAGTGCTGCGTTTGGCGAAGCCAGTGGTCTATTCTAAAACGTTGCGAGGAACACTTTCGACTCCAAAGAGCCAAGATGGAAAAATTGGGAGGCTTGACTATAATATAATGACAATGTTAATACTGACTTTACAAGGAAAGCTTTCATATGACTCTATCTAGTTATTTTATCCTGTTTATAACTTTAAGAAATATTTTAATTATGCTTGTGTTAAAGTGCTCGTTGTTCTGCTGTCGGGGATACGGTAAAACCTGCACGTCGTGTTCCGGCAGGTACAATGCGGTTGGGCTGCAATTAATTGTGTTGGCCGTTAATCCCTCCGTGAGAGCAGACCAACGAGTTTGTGTACATCAAATGTAAATGTTCCGGTATAGGTAAATGCGTTAGCGAGGAACACTTTTGACATCATGAAGCCACGTTGAAAACATTGGGAGGCTTGACTATAATATAATGACAATGTTAATACTGACTTTACAAGGAAAGCTGTCACCTGACTCTATCTAGTTTTTTTTTAATTCTGTGTATAACGTTAAGAAACATTTTAATTATGCTTGTGTTAAATTGCCCGATGTTCTGCTGTCGAGGATACGGTAAAACCTGCACGTCGTGTTCCGGCAGGTACAAGGCGGTTGGGCTGCACTTAATTGTGTTGGCCTTTAATCCATTCGTGATAACAGAACAACGGGTTTGTGTACATAAAATTTAAATGAGCAGGTATAGGTAAATGCGATACTGTTTTACTCTACTATTCGTAAGTTGATTATTGTGGTAATCATAAACACAGCCCCAGTGTGCTATTCATTAATGGTTAGAATTTTTCCGTACACTACGGAAATTATCAATAACATGTGGAAGTTATATATTTCCGAGGGTCGCTTGCATAATTTATGCAAGGTGAGTGGCTACCAATAAAACATTGCCAGCAGTTTACCGCGTGTTGCTGACCGTGTTTTTGAGGTGCAGGTTCCCCCACTCCCTGGGGCCTTACCCATTGAAACGTTCACCACGGGAACCTTGATCTCTGTTTTTTATCATCTAGGCTATTAGGACATGCCTCGACAGGTGGCGAACGAAATGCCTCTGCTTGAGGTGTTACACGCGGCAGTGTTTTTTTTAGCGGATAGTTGGCTAATGTTGACATTAAATGCTAGTTTAATAGAAATAATATATCCGATGCTTGATATTCTTTTATATCATCACTTTTTAAACTTCTGTAATGTAGTAGATCTGTTAATTACTGGCGAGCGTGATGTTGGATTGTTTTCAACCGCAGGACAAATTATATTTGCACACCTAAATTTTCACTTTGGGCTATATCCCGACCTAATTGCCAGCCTATTTTATGCAGAAATTTATGATTGGGGGCGAGCAAAACCTAAAAATTTCATTAAAAAATACAATTCCAGACTCTCTATGTATTTGACTCGTCCAACCAAAAACGGAGCTTGTGCTTTTTGTTCGGGCAAAATAAATTTTGTTGAACATTCTTTTATTGGATTCGCAAAAACGCTTCAACTTACCCCATGCTGTTTCCATACAGTGCACGCTGAGTGCTTGAATAATAGGACCAAAGGGACACAGTGTCTCTCTTGCCGAAACATGTATTTTTATAGGGTGCATGCCAATCTAACTATGAAACATATCTATGAACAATCAAAATGATTTCCCCGGGTGTTGTATCACTAATGTGGTCATAAACAAGCTTACATTAAAATGACTTCTTTGCTTATTTTGCCAACAACACAGTTACACATTTTGTGTAAACTAAGCAACTATATTCAGGCTATGAGTAGTCATTTACCACGGAATGACGATTATTTCGTACTTCGAGTGCCCACGCTTCCGGGGTTAATCATCCGGGCACATTTAAGACCGTACTAAGTTATCAGACTGCGCCAAGTATAGAACCTGTCCCGTCAATAGCAAGCAACTTGCGCGACGTCATACACGTGGGTATTTACATATTAGCAGACCCGCTTTTAGATAACATCCTTGACTATTACCTAAATTACCGCACCGCCCAAACCATTTTTGTGTCTTTTTAGAATTGTATGGACCCGATAACTCCAGAGTACAATATTTATTCACATTTCTTTACAACCACTATGGTCTCCCCCCATCCAAAGTCTTAGAGTTGGTAACCGCCCGCACTCATTTGCGCACACGTTTGTTAGGGAATTTTTATCCGAAATTATCATAGAAAGTGTTGTCATTTCTGGTCTTTCCATTCACGGCACAACCTGTTCAATTTGTAAGAAGGCTATCCCAAAACACAGTGCTTTCGAGGGGCTGCAAGCCACAATCAGATTCATGCCGTGCTGCTTTACTTTAGTTTACATTTCGCGCTTTAACTCAAAAATTTCTGACTATCCAACAAATTATTGCCCAGAGTGTTTTACCATGTTTAAATTTGGTTTATTTGATGAATCTGTCAGTGCCCGATTATACTTTGGAGAAAGTTTCCAACGTGAATGCCGCAGGGAAAGGAACGTCGAACCTGCAGCTGTACATGTATATCCTCATCCTGGCCATAGGAATCCTCTATTTTTTCCCATTTAAACAGACGTGATGGTTGAAAACATTCCAATATCACCAAAATTGGATTGTTGTATTTTTTGAAATAGGATTGTTGTATTTTGACATTGTTGTTGTATTTAATTGAAATAAAGATACACAGTGAAAACACGTTATAGACACCATCTGTTAACACCCTATGAAATGTGTCAGATAAGTGCATTATGTCAGATATCTGAATGTCATTATAACGTGGTCTCACTGTATGATTGAAATCTTGTACATTTGACTTTTTGTTTTTAGTTGCCACATTGGTTTTCCTGATGGAATGTGAAACTTTCCTTCAAGAAAATCGACGAAAACCGGACGACAATTAGGTGGTTGGTAGCACGGAGGTGTATGACCTCCCTGTTGGTGGCCACTTATATCCAACGTGTAAGATCTGTTCCTCGCTTTATATCGAGCAAATCTTACATAAATGCGGTAGTTTGTAATGGAAACGTTTAACCTTTCGATCTTCTACCTTGTCAGGTTGATAGATGGGGGAAAAAAACCGAGTCGTTTCCATGATACAAAATACCGGGAGATCCGGACTCGACTGTATATTTATACATTATTTCACACACGCATAATACTACTCCCGTTTACTATACTGGTGATTCCTGGTTTGATTGTGAAACCCAAGTTTTGTACTGGAGAAGTTAGCCCCTGAGGGTTGAGATGGAGACCACCTTTATCAAACAGTCCTACATTTACTTCTTGCTTCTGGAGCTGGAATCCGCTGTCTTGGTTTACGAAGTTACAAGCTTTCTCTTCACACATGGCCTCAGGACCAGCATAATACATTTCAATGCGGTTTTTTATTTCCATGTGAACCCTGGGCAATACACTAGAAAGAGTTACAGTTCCCAAATTGGTCAAAACATTTGCACCCTTGAGCAGAAGCTTGTCATCTCCAAGAATGTCATATGTACACTGCGAGGGGTATTACAGTCATTTGTTCCTTCAACAATTGCTATACTGTTACACTGTAAGAACTCAGATACATCAAGCAACATGCCATGTATATATTATTCACTTTTCCCCCAGACTCAGAACTGACAGTTGTATTCACAAGCTTGGTTGGGTCTACCTTTCTAAACCATGGAGCTGCCGTTAAGAAAGCATGTGTCTTTATTGGAGTTATTTTGTGTATCCGCATTGGCCTCAGTCTGCAAAGCAGCAATGCGGTGCTCATCACTGTTTTCTGTGCTGCCAGTCTGTCTTGGATTGGTTCGTTATTCCTGGTTCTCTCTGTTAAGTTCTTGATATTCGGCAGCTGTTGTGTCGTTACAAGCAACTAGATAATCCTTTAATTTGTATACATATATATATATATATATATATATATATATATATATATATATATATATATATATATATATATATATGAGTATATGAGTGAATGCCTGGGAATACCGATTTTCCAGGTCAAAGTTTGGTGGTTTGATTGCATCTCCAGGCTTAGAGGCTTAGTTACTGGATCATCGATGGGACAGACCTGCATTTATCACATTTTCAAATCCCTGTAATGTTTTCTTCCAAGTTGCAGAGTCCGAGGATACCAAAGCGACGGGAGATGGGATTACTAATACAAATCCAATGCAAGCAGCAGATAAAGTACGCAACATACATATGGACGGCGTCGATCCCCATTATTCCAGTATGATCTGAAAAAAACCCCACCTCTCAAATACATGAATAAGACATGCTGATGATGTGATACAGCGACTGACAGAAAAGTTTGATTGACGATCATTCCAACTATCTGTCAATCTAGATGATTCTGAAGTCGGCCTGTATCAGTTAAAATGGCCTCAAGGAATTAAGGTACAGCTTTTTCGGAGTGACAGAGACAGTAGAAATACCAACAGGGGAAATAAAAAATATAGTTGCGCAAATAAAGTCATTAGATCAGTCGTGGACAAATACTAGTTGGCAATAAAGATGCCCGCGAAATTCCGGGCCAATCAGGCGTGACCGCTTCCATTGTAGAGCCGGGGACTACAGTAGCCGCCGAAGTGCCCCTCCTGAGGAGTCTGGGTATACCAAAAAAAAGGGGGGTGGGTGGGTGGGTGAGTGGACTACTTAGTTTCACAGTGCCCTGAGAAAAGAAAATGGCAAACAGACACCAATTACACTTGCCTGTGAAACGTTTAATTGCAATGGATATAAATCGTTTGTGGACTATATCACAGAAAGGTTAAAAGTCTGCTATGTTCTGTGCCTCTGGGAGACATATCACTATGCCAGTTATTAATGCAGCTAGTCCCCGACATAATGAATATACTTGCTTTTCAAAGTCGGACATGAACAGTAGAGGTGCGGACAACAGACGACGCCCATACTGTGGTGTTGCCATCATAATGTCGCAACTGAGATGGCCTGTCTTTCCGAGAAATAGAAACATACAATAACAGAATAGTGGCCATCACTTTAGATGATAAGCCTAGTAAAACGGCTCATATCACTGTTGCTGTGTATATGCCATAATTTTATCGGTGTGGTAAGCAAGCTCAAGCTGAAGTTTTTATCGATGCCATGGACTCATTACCATCAACTATTCAATCCTTGCCCCAACCATGTTCTTTGGTGACTTTAATGTTAGGTTACCACAAAATCAAAAATCCATCAACATCTGTCGTTAAGCGAAGGGGTTTTCACCTGACAGTAGCATCTTGTATATTTTTGTTCATGCCAACAACTACATAGCTGCAGACTTTCTAGAGAAACAAACTGTCGATTACACTTATTTCTGTCATACGCCTGGTACATGTTTCTGGAAAGACCATGTCTTAATCCCCGAGTATATGATATCCAGGCCGCCCAGAGCTGTTAATTTATAACCCCTGACCGGGATAACGTCAGTTAGCAGCGGGCCATCCAGGTAAAGCTCACAATGAATGTTTCTGTGGTTTCTGTCGAGTGATGTTTCTTTAAATTGCCGACCTCGATCTACTATAGGTGGCAACCAGTGGCATTGTTCACCATTTTGGAACAACATAACACGTAATGAACGGTATAATGTAATACTGACTCAGAAGTCGAAAATCATATCTAAACTTGATTTACAAAATGTTCACCATGATAGCCGACAGCAATATGTTGATGATTGTGTCACGACCTAATGAGTGTTTACATGACGCAGCACAGCGGGGCTACTGTGTCTCCAAGAGGACATTCAAACCCAAACCGTACTGGTGCCCGGCACTGTCCCATCTGCGGGACACAAATACATTTTGGTGGCATCTGTGTGTCTTATATAATAAACCAAGCCAAGAAGCGATTTATGAATATATCAAAGGTGTGAAAAGTGTTGGTAACTGCTCTAGAGAGGAAGAGCATGAACGGTTAAATGAGTTAAATGGTTAGATAAAATTGGCAACCTACTGGAATGTTTTGCGCGCCATAAATTTGATATCTGGTGACAACCGACCTACAAGCTGCGAGACATTTTGGAAGTCAAAGGCGGCTCTCACTGTCATGAAAGAATGAAATGCTATCATCCGATTGGTTGCCCTGTTGACAGGTCCACCTTGGCAGAAGATTAAAAAACCAAGAGTTTTGTGACGTCAAAAATTGTTGCTTTTATGAAAAGCACAAAGCTTGGGGTTACATTATGTACAAAACATACGGTTTTATGAACATTTGTCTCTTATTAAACAATATAAACTCAATACCATACGATATTACAAGAAAAACCCGTTTTTTTAATGAATGAAAGAACAGAAGCAAACTACATGTGTAGCAGCTAAGCAAACAGAACACTGGCCTTTCTTAATAACTGAGCAAATATTTCAAATGAAAACCCAGGGATTTACTCATAAATCCTTGGATTTTATCATAGCACTTAGGGTTTTCTCACAAAACCTAGGGATTTGTGAAAATAGGGACAAACAGAGCAAACCTTGGATTTTTTATGGAGAAACCATGGGCCTTGTGGGCGAAAAAAAGAGTTTTGTAACACATCCTAGGGTTTTGTGACACTCCTTATAGTCTAAAAACCAGATGTGCCTATTGGGTCTTACAAAACACTGGCTGTTGCTCCAGAAATTACAATTTACAATCCAAAGGTTTTGAGACGTCACATTTTTGCCGAGGAACGCCGAGGCTCTTTTCCTGCCTATTCTTTTTGCCAAGAAACGCCGAGGGCCTCTCCCTGCTTGTCTTTACCTCGGCATTTCTCGGCAAAACCTATGATTCGATAACAAAGCCAAACCCTTGATTCTGTTACACAATCCTGCGTTTTGCTAACAAATATCTGAGTTTTGATGCAAATCATTAGGATTTCTGAAAAGACACAATGTTTGGCCCACAAAATCCTGGGTTTTATAATAAAACCCAGACCTTTGTGTTTGTGTACATTATTAAGCCGAATATGAAAATATGATCCTTTTTTTTTTGTTATCCTCGAAATTTTGCAAAACCCAGGGTTTGGAGAGAGAACGCTGGATCTCGTGTTAAAAACGCAGGGATTTGCAATCAAAACCAGGGGCTTCATGCATAATACTCACACTTCTGTTTCAAAACTCTGGCATTTCCTCACAAAACCCTGGGTTTTGTTAATATTTATTATTGAACAGTGTAACTTCCATAGTAGTTTTGGTCTTGACATCCCCCCCCCCCTCCGACATTTTGCCTGCTGACTACAACAACTTCTGTGCTAATCTAAATTCTTTTTTATCCATTGCCCACACAAAGTCCTCATAAAAAGACTTTTCATTCTAGTACCAGAATGCTTTTAGTTCCGATGGAAAGGATTAAAACACTATCACAACCTCAAAAGTAATTAAATGTATGACAAATTGCATAGCCCTACGTTTTGGAAAATGATAGCAATGGTTATCTCATTCAGTACAAAATCTCAGACTTGGAAGCAATTTACTGGCTTTTGAATCGGTCGTATACTCTACGGGCAAGTTTCCATATTTCACATGCATGTTTTACAAACGCAAACACGTAGTTTAGAATAATAAAGTATTTATCTTTCGAGTCATCATGAAATTGTAATGCTGGCTTTGTATATGAATCGATAATTCCATCGAACAAACAAAGCATGAAAACACTTTGTAATGGTTAGCCTGCAAGAAAAGACGAAAGATGCAACGTTATTTATGACAGTGTAATACATTATGCAACATTTGTTGGCTTAGATCTGAATGAAGAATTCGTGTGCTGAGCACTCAATAACCCGTAACTGCTTCACATAATACAGACATCCAGTATAGTTTGCCGACTCGTTAAGGAATAATATATTCGACAACCTGTCCCACCCCCCAAAAATGAATTTTTGAATAGCATATATGTCAAAAGATTAGTTTAAACTCCAGTATGCACTCGCCGATACTTTTGCCTTTAATGGTGTTCCAATTGACCCCATTCCACTCCGCGCTGACATAAGAGTGGGCACGGATAAGTAAAAAGCAACATCATTGGTTCGAGTGATATACGAAATAAAGACACGGAAGATGTGTTACTGCTTCTCAGAAGCATAAACTTACATGTAGCATGTATCATTGTATATGAAACGTAATTTGGGTGATTTATATACACATATCCACTTGCGTGAACATATCGATTCTCCATAAATGAGCGTTAATGTTCAGTTTACTTAGTCTTGTTCTGGACTGAAAACTTTGTCTCCGGCCATTGTGTTGAATTGAAGGCAAAATGTATTGACTGTATGTTTTTCTTCGATAATTTATTTTTGCGACAAGAAATTATGAACTTAGATCACCTTTGCAAAGCTAATAAGGCACTGCAATTTTTAGGTAAATGCATATTTCTGATATGAACCCAAAGCTCTGGACATATGAAAACAGCCTTCAGAACAGATGTGCAAAATGACTGCATTTGATTTTGATGTGAAATGAGTAGGATATAGATACCACTCCGCCGTCCCTCACGCCCTGTATGTATACGTGATGTGCATTCAACCCCAGTAGCAACCAGTTGGTTATATTTATCAAAACCATATTTTGTGTGTATATCAGTGTCATTATGTTTTCAGATTTTTAAAACTTGTACCCGGTGATGCGAAAATAAATAAGGTACTTTAAAAAGGTGGCTGTTACATATGAAGAGGTTTGCTAAAAGGGCGTGGGATGATACATAGGGTATGGGGTGAATAATTTTATCGCAGTTTTTATCACTTTATTCAGAATTAGGTTATGACATTATGAATATTCACAAATTCCAAGAAATATAAGCATGTTCATTGGAACATAAAGCTCGTCCTGGGAATTTGACAGAAGTTTGGAGTTAATAAATAAAATTTTGAAAAGTACTAACGAAATTGTGATAGGTTTAATATTGTTGTGGGAGTTGTTTGAAGGTGTGAGACAAAGTACGAAGCTAATTAAAACTCAGGTAAGGTAGTGACCTGTATATAGCATTTCCTATGTAGAAACAATCAGTTACAGGAAATGCATTGTCTTCTGCCGCAGCAATATGCAAATAAAACCATCTTTACGAAAAAAGGCATACATATAACATACCTGAAGGCGTGCGCTTAAAAATGTCGCCAAAATAATTCATTGTGATAAGCGAAATCCCCCCTTCTCACTGTCACAACATCGTAAAAATAATATAATTGGAAAAATATGTACTCTCTTAACTCTTTCTTGTCCTTAATATAAATGTAACGCGAATCAACTAATTAAAATGTGTCTTTATGACGGCTACCTCTTGAACATTCCACATGCCTAGCATATGGATATAGACAGTTGTAAGATTCTTGTGTGTGAGTAAACATGCAGGTAAACTGTGGCTTGTAAGCATGGAATAGATGTGCACGCTTGATATAATCTGTTTTAAATGACCGTATGAATGATAGCTCTGGCGATAATACCTGCACAGATGTTTAACATGAAACAACTGTTTGTGGTAAGCAGATCTACCTAACCGCCACCAATCTATATTTTCTTTGATCACAAATATAAGTGTGAAGATACCATAGATATAAAATATTGAAAAAGAACGCGTGGTTAGTTTTTGAAAGGATAAACTCTTTCAAACACAAATTTGAAACATAGTATAAATGTCTATGTGCCCCTTTTGTTACATATATTCATTGTTCTATTTCCCTTTTATTTCCAGGATTTTAAAAAATAATAACAATACCCCCCCCCCCCCCCAAAAAAAACATCAATTTATCAATCGACTCTCCTGGCATGTGACCTCAAACGCCTCATCATCACCATCATCATCTATATGTATTTTAAATTAATTGGACCTGCATGTAGGTACTGGGTATTCACAAATGTTGTTTTGAGTTTCTGTACTTCGAAATAATTTCAAGTGGTCCACTGTGGGTTCATCAAGGCCCCATGAATTGGACAGATCTGTTCAACAAACAATCAGGTGAAGGAAGAAGAAGATCAATTTTCTCATTTTTCATCACGTGATATTGGCCTATTTCTGATGTCACAGTCAGAACGACTTAACTCTTGACTACACAACCTCCAGCCTGTATTTGTATCCTCTCACTAAGTGGTGTTGACACATGCGTCCTTGGTTTTGTTGACTGATGTAGCAGTTATAGTAGCAATATTAGTATATGATACGCCTATGGTACAGATCAAGTTTTTGATACAGATCCAGACGATACTGTTTCTGATACTACATGTCTGGTGCCATCGAACATCTGAAAGTTGTGTCTTTGTTATAAATTTGTGTAACAAAAATACCAATAACAGAATTATAGACGGCGAAACATGTAAGAGCATATTGAAGCAACCACCGATGTCATATGATCCTCAGGAATATCATACCTGTGTTTGAGTTTGACATCACAGTGCAAGACTAATGATCAACTGGGGTTTAAGTTGTAACAATCGCTTTAGGCTAATACTATACCGTGGTAATTAAGCTAATGCTCAAGAATGCTCTGGCACTATGCAACGATAGCATCCATAGTTACTTTGAAAAATATATACATCGATGTTGAGAGAGTGTGAAGCAAATACTTTGACTTTCGATCTAGGGACGCATATCGCCTCTGTGGAAGATGTGCGAACACTATTGTTCCAACAGAATCACTGTGCTGCACTCTTTTTGGGATTAATTATTCGAAAATGTTAACTTTACACTTTCTATCATTTAGTTCGGTTTAAAATAAAAGTTAGAACTCGTGGACAGTTAATTGCTTGGAAAAATTTAAATCATTCCAAAACTTTAACTTTAAACTTATTTCATGTTTGGTTCAACATAGCTCAAAATTAGCCGACTGGTAATTGCCTGCAACATTTTTCTCAGCTAACCGAATTTTGCATGCTTAGGTTGCTGTTGAGCAAGAGCTGTACATGTCTAATGAGACCAGGTTCTGTCTTTTCTTGGTCCAATTATTGTATCAGCTTCCAACTCACTTTACATTGTGCTCTCCAATTGTTTAATCCAGGCAAATTACAACTTAAAAAAGAGCAAAAAGTTTTGAATCCCACATATAAAGTATTACTCCTCCTATTAAGACCACCAATGGGACTGATGAGGTTTTGCTAGGAGAGTGATGGGGGTATTTAATCGAGGAAAAGCAAAAATTAGACTAATGGGAGACCTAAGTACAGAAATGCTCTGCTGACAAAGACAGGCTTAGTTGGGAATTCTATTGTAATTCATTTGAAAATGAGCACTAAAGCGCAATCACTTACATTTATGAATCAAAGTATTTCATTTAGTCATTTTAATAAACACTCAGAATTATATTTGATTTTCATAGGACCTGCACACTGACAACAAGTAAGAAAGCCAAAAGCACTCCACAAACTATTAATTGCTTGTATGTTGATTCAAGAAGGTCTTTATTAGGTACAAGAAACAACTGACAACTGGTAGCATAACATCTCGTTTTTATGAAAGCAGTTTATAATTTGAATGTAAACACAGCGTTCTTGTCATAGAGACCCCACCCCCACCTTTTCAAAAGGTATTTGCAGCAACAAAGGGTTTTTCATGCCATTTGAAATGATATGAGCAAGAAAGAAATCAGACTCAAGAAAGAAATCAGACTCAAGCTTTACTACCATGATCAGGCAAAATTTCAGAATTTTGTATATCTTGGGACCTCTACAACCACTTTCAAATTCTGTGTCAAAAACTGTTAAGAAAAAGTATTACACAACTATGATACTAAAAAACAAGCACAAACCCAGAGTGATGTGGAAATGCATAAAAGAACTATTAACTGGAAGAAATAAAACCGCACTGACTGGATTACTAGTTGATGGAACTTTCATCACAGATATGAAGAAGACGGCAGCCTGCTTTGACCAGTCTATACTACCATTGCTAGCACACTAGCTGATCAAATTCCGCATTTGCCATTACCAGACTCCCTGGTAAAAACAGTGTGCCAAAACTTTCAGGTTGTTAAAGGGGACCTCGGAATTTATATCACTCGAACTTCAGGGTTTACCAACCAACAAGTCTGCTGGTCTTAAACGTATATCCGGCAGATTTCTGAAACCTGGGAACCCTACAATATCCACGCCTCTTGCATATATAATGAATCAGCCATTATCCGACGAGGAATTTCCACCTGCTTAGAAAAGAGAGAAAGTTATACGGGTTTTTAAAATCTCGATTCCCAATGAAACAAATAATTACAGAAATACATCTTACCTGATCTGTTAAAAATTATGGAAAGATTGGTCTATCAACATTTCTCAGAATTTCTGGAAGAAAATTATCTGCTCACAGTAATTTAATCTGGTTCACGCGGGCTACATTCCATCTTGACATCTCTTGCTCATCTTACGGATAGATGATCCCGAACCAATGATCAGGGCCTAGTCACTACTGTTCTTTGTAAGGCCTTTGATATTGTGAATTTCAAAATACTCTTGCAAAAACTCCTAGGTTATGTATAACTCAAACAGAAATACAGTGATTCTCATCATATATGCAGGGAAGAACAAAAGCTGTTGCTGCCGAAGGTATTCAATCAGATCCATTACAGGTCACAATTGGTGTAACTCAAGGCAGCATCCTTGGTTAAATTTTGTTTCTCCAAAACGTGAATGTTTACCGGACATACCTCAGAAATTTATAACAAACAGGATCGCTGATGATACATAGATTGAGTGTGCCACAAGCCATGCACACATGAGCCCCCAAGTGCCAAACATTCCGATTACTCTCTAGTGCGAGAGGTAGGATAATCACAAAAATATTCACTTCCGGGAACAAAGAACAATAAGCTTACAGATAGAAATGTGTCACAATTTACATCAAAGATGACTTGTGTAGTCACCAAAAAGTTGATAAATGGATGATAATTGATAAATTTATAGACATCAAAGTTAGAAACAGGTTCATGGAATATACCAACATGCACCTCTAACACAAGAGATTACTGGATCATTAAACACATATGTGATATGACTACACGAAAATGGAATCTGTGTTAAATGACAACATGGAAAAAATTGAAAACTTTTTTCATACATAACAAGTTAAGTCCTAATATTCCCAAAAGTGAACTGCTCCTCATCGGCACCTAGCAAAATTTGTCCAAGTTTAATAATATCAGCATAAAAGAGGTGACACTGAACTGGAAAAGGGCTATTCCACTAAATACCTAGAACTACAAATTGACAAACGTATACAATTAAACATTCACACCAACATCCTGTGGGAAAATATACCAGCAAAGTGGGCTTACTCCAACGATTGTGCAAAATTGTTCCCATGGAGACATTATCCAAATTGTTGAACTCCATTGTTCGTCCCCATTTTGATTATGCTGAAGATATATACGGGACCTGCTCAGATAAAAACGTAGATCCCTTTGCAGAAACTACAAAACAGGGCAGCCCATATTCTGTCCGCTTCGGGAACTTGAACTTAGAGGAACGATGTTGGCAAAACATGTTCTCGAAAAACAGGAGTATCCATTCTTATGAAACAAGGGCATCTGATAAAATAGATGCAGTGAGACACAAAACAGGCTATTATGGTAAGCATTTTGAAGTTCCCAGTGCTATGGAGTAAAAAAAATTACCAAATGATATTAAATGTAGCACCAGTTTTACCATTTTTAAGAAAAATGTTTATAATTACGTGTGTTCAAGTTCTCAGCCCCATTTTTAGTACAAGAACTGATATCTTACAGACATTTAAACTTTGTACTGGGAGTGATAGTTTTAAATTTTAATATTGTGATTTCAGACAGTTATTTTATATCATAAATTACTTTTGTTTTATTGTAAGTACGTATGTGAGAGTGAAGCTCGGCCTACCTAACATAGTTGGCAACTAAATGTAGTTACCCAGCGTTAATGAAGTTTTGTTGTTTATAAGTGTATTGTACTTTGTACTGGAGTCTCTCTCAAGAGGGGATGGTTGTTGAAGGCAGGGATCACTCTATTCTAGCAACACGATACTATGCTTTTGGTTTATGAGTTCGAAAAGGAGGTTGCACGATCCCTCTGTCCTTAAGGAGCCATTCTCATGCTTCTCTCCTTGAGCCATCATCATGTTGCTGTCCTTGGGGAGCAATTGTCATGCTGGTGTCCTTGAAAAAAACGTTATCATACTGTCCGTACATGTAGGCATTTCATGGAGGACGTACCTTGCTGCTGCTGTGCAATTATCATGAATGCTGACAATTATTATGTATCTGCAGAGGAATGGTCTCAGTATTGAATGGTTGCGTATGGTATTGATGTGATCCTTGAGCACAAGTTTTATTATTATTTGTGAATTTCGAGGACACATCACCATTTGTGCATATATATTGTCATATGTTCTGTTAGAAAGGTCATTTTGTCAAATTGAAACAACATGAAAATTTGTTAATTTCAGAATGCACAGTGATGTGATTTGAACACTCTGTTTGCGCTCTTCACAAATAATCAGTAATAAACTCATTGATAGAGCTTCAATGCACAATTACATAATTTCTACATAATGTCTTTTTTGTACACAATCAAGAACAAATATGCTTTTTTAAAAGGAGCTACCTCGTTCTAGATGTTCGAAAGCGGCCCTGCTTTTTTACGAAATATTCCGAGCGTTTTCATATATTCGCAAATATCCAACGCCACAATAATGATTGCAACCAAGGACAGAATAACAATAGCTGTAGCTCCGATATTATTAGCTCCTGGTGCTTCTGATGGTTCAAGATTCTTCTGAGGTCGTCTTTCTGGAAAACAGGCAAGACGGCGATTAACTCTTTCAGTGTGACGTTTCGAGAAAGCTTTTGACCCGGACCGTTGCTGCAACTATGGGCATCCCGTATACTGAATGAAAGATTGGCCGACAATGAATATCAATCTGGTGTCAACGTGTTTATTCTTAAAAAAAAAAAAACATCTACTTTTTTCTAAATAACAAGGAAATAGTCTGAAGCTCAACCAGAACAGTTGAACCCATTTGATAAGGAACAGATAAATTATCTTGTATTCTAGTGCAATATAATGCCTATTATAATGTTAAATGGCACAAAGAATGGGGAAATATATTTAACCTTGCGCGGTGGTTTTTTAAATGGTTCGGTGTAACTTGCTAGTTGGTTCAATGACAATGTTAGGAATATTGATCTTTTTACAAAATATGGTAAATTTCCATCTACATATACATCAAATCGTCAAGCAATATGCAATGGAAGAATTCGGATGCTGTCCCTCCCAAATGGGTTAATTTTACGGTCTCCTTGCATGTCGTATGTTGTGGTATGAAAATTGGGAAAATGAAATTTACCTCTATCAATTACTAATTATTTATCATCAAACTCAAAGTACCGTAATTTATAACCCAGACCTAGTGGTACGCCATATGTATTATTTATTTCATTGCTAGCATAAATGTCATAAATGCTCGTTGTAAAGTCAACGAATGACCCCAACAGTGAAATTTTACAGCTCACGCCATGACTTCATCAATGTACTTCCTGCAAAGTCCTGGTTGTAACATGATGCAAACGGAATGCAAGTTAGCTTGCGATGCTAACTTAGGTGATGAGTATAATTAACTCACTTCGACTTTCTGGACATATATATCAGGAAGATCGGCACAGATTATCAAAGGAGTCAAACTGCAAGCCAGTGCTGTATTAAGTTGTGTTCTTAGGAGGTGCTAAGTGATACGTTCGGCAGGGTACAAATAACCTCTCTTACAAACTCCGATTTCAAGGGCTCTGTTTTAACTTATTCCTTACCAGTCCTTGATTTTTCCGTTTATTAATCTAGATTTAAGACAATTGCATATTCAAATTCTTCATGAAAAGAGCTTTCATTCAAGTACCAACATGCCTATAGACTTAAGTCAGTGGTTCTGGCACTGAGCAAGGCCTGTCACCATAGTATGAAATGAGTTAAGCTTGATACCTGAACAAGACTGTATAGGAGGTTCCCATATCCCAAGTCCATTACACACGGCTGTGGCTGACAGGTTTCCAGATGGGAGAGTGACATTACCCACACAACTGTATTTAATGATAGTCTGAAATGACGTCAAACTTGTGTTGACCTCCATGTTGTTCCATGTGGGTATGGATGGGCACCTTGCTACTGCAATTAAAGCATTTATGATACACTTGTCGTAATTCCCTACATTAATTAGAAAAGGAAACTGTGGTCCACTCTTTCTCTGTTTCTACTCAAATATAAATTAGTCGGTATGGATAATTCAATGCCTAATATAGCAATAGTACATGTAACCATCAGATGGAGACACCAATACATGCGCATTTGCAAGACAAATCACCACTGTCTGTTGGCAAAGACTGAAACCATAAAGAAGCTGGTTTTCCTGATTCCCCCCCCCCCCCCCATGTGGCCCCACCTGTGCTTGTTGGTTACTTGAGTGAAGTGTACTGATGGGTCCATTTGTTGTTAGCCCAAACCTACTCTCAAAAACTGCTTAACTGCAAACTGGAACATGTAGGTTGCAAACACATCATCATCATCATCATCATCATCATCATCATCATCATCATCATCATCATCATCATCATCATCATCATCATCATCATCATCATCATCATCATCATCATCAAATAGCGCGCTTTACCAGTCAAAGCTGCTGGAAGGCGCTTCCTGTCAGATTCAACCCATATATTATTTACAGGACAGATTCTTTTAAGAAAAGAGTCTTCAGTTCTAATTTATATACTTTGGAAAGTAGCATTAGTTCTTAGATTCGTATATGTATTCTGGAATTGAAACAACTTCGTGGCCTTAAATGAAAATTCCAGGTATGAGTTTGGTCGCCCTATGAAAAAATTTTCCGAATGTTCACAGCAACGAACGTCAATAAATCGTTTAATTTTATACCACTTCCTGTTTTTTTTGTGTGTTCGAATGGAAAGTCAGGAGCCGCATCATTTCGAATAAACCGGTTAAATAGGTGAAATTGTATCTTAATTTATAAAAAAAACTCTGACCATCTTAAATTTATACATATTCAGTATACGTTCATTCACATCAAAGAATACCCTCCAGATGTGTTCTGGTGTTGGTTGTGTCGTTTTGGCATAAATTCTACAGAAGAAAAAATTAAGTTGCTACGGTGTACCAATATAAGAAGACACTTAATCTTCAAATGACAATTTGAAGAAAGGTAGTTATTTGTAATACATATGTATACATACATGTACATGATTGTGGAATGAAACTCCATTCTGCGTTGGCTGTGCAACTGATTGTTTTTGCAAAAATTCCGGGCGAAAAGTTGTATCCGTACGTACAGGAATATTGTATTACGCTGCGGTACATTGTTATATTCCCAGATGCAATCGCATTCTTCACAAGTGGCCGGGGTGGACAGTATTTTGCTGTTAATATGAACAGAATGCTATTTTGAATAGATGAAAAAGCAAATGTAGACTCCGAGTGTTCCATGCCCCTGAACACGTACATTCTTTTGCGAAACAAACATGTAAAATAAATAATCATTGCCTGTGTTTCAATCCTGAAGAGGGCTATGTGAACAGCCTGTGCTCTTTCGATCTAGGTATGCCTAACGTAAAAGTTCTAACCTGGCTGAGTTTAGATTCATAAATGGGTTGATTGCAGGTATGATGAAGATATCAAAGCTGCGTTTTAAACTGATGGAACATTGCTATGAGGGACCTGGAAACTTTAACTGTTCCCGTGAAATTTCAATGTTTAACAACATGTCAATTGTGGATTGTAGCTGCAGTACTATATTTACGGAATATTCTTATCAGTTGACATAAAAAAAAAAAAGAAAAAAAACAAGAAAAAAAGAAAGAAAATCTGCTTTATATTGTTTGTAATTCTTCTGAAATAGTAGGCTCATGTTCAGTGGTATCTATCACTTAAGACTGTAGGTGGTTTTAACAATGCAGGCATGTTTGATAGACATAATATATTCATGTGTCATGAGTAAGTGGTCTTCAAAAGACAAGCAATCTCTCACAGGAGGTGGCCTTCATAGGAGGCACCACCACATCAAAATTGTACTAACATTTAAATTGTATATTAACTTAAATATAAAACCTTCTGTTTTGTGGTATTTTGGCTTTCCAGCGTGGCATTTTAGGCCTGTATGTATCAAAATACCCACAAACTTCACAGAGTTTACAGCATACGCGGCAGGTTCTGAAAGCTATGCCCATAGCTTGTCCCGTCCAGTGTTTGCCAAAAAAAAAAAAAAACAAAACAAACAAACAAACAAAAAAACCCTGCAATTAGCTGCAAACCTATTCACACTTGCATGAATATGTCCACAATACTTCAAGTGTTGCACAAGTGCAGGAAATCAGTAAATTTAACAAAAATTTAAAAAAAACAAAACAAAAACAAAAAAACAAAAAACAAAAAACAAAACCCCCCCAAACTCTCCCAAAAAACACAAAAACAAAAAAACAAAAAAAAAAAAAACAAAAACAAAAACAAAAACCAAAAAAACAAAAACAAAAACAAAAAAAACAAAACAAAAAAACCCCCAAACCCCCAAAACAACAAAAAAGCAAAAACCAAAAAAAAAAACTAAAAATACCCCCCCCAAAAAAATAAACCCCCCACCCCCCCCCAAAAAAACACCCCCAACCCCCCACCCCCCAAAAAAAAACAGAGATACACTTTTTACGGACAGGTAAGACACCAAAAATAAATACCACTTTAGTCAATCCTTGCTCAAAATGTATTTGCGTTAGGATTACATATAATACATGTGTGTACTCGTCATACTCCAAATAATTTATATGTCCCGTATTTGGGTGTTTGTGATGTTAATTGTTGAATAAAAAAGTGAAAGTTGTCCGAAAATCATTCACCCCATAAATGTCGATATAAGTGACTAATTATTTGTGATAAAATCATAATTACACTTGCATCTTAATCATGACATATTGGCCACAAAAACGATCCTGCGATTTTTTATGTTTGGTTTCATTTTTCTATTATCTATCCTCAAAGTTTGATGTTTCAATTTTCCCTTTGATTTTTAGGATGTTAATTTTCTTCATTTCATAGAAAAAGAACGAAGCAAAATTTTGAAAATCGCTGAATCGTTTATGCATTTCAGACATTACAGAGTCAAAAGCCGTTAACCAGATTAAATTTTGCCCAGCCGTTTCTTGGAATAACCATTCTTAGGTGGGGTTCTCGTCTTATTATCCTTTTTGAGAAAACAAGCTTCAAAGGCCTTTGATGATGATCATTTGTCTCTGAAACAATACCGTTTGCTCCAATTGAGCTGATATTTGTACAAAACGTAGTAAACATCGTCCCTTAACATTTGGGGAGGTTGTCAATCAATTCTTGGCCAATCACATGGATAAAAGAGCCTCTGAAGTACGGAAAACATGATTCAGCTATCTGTCAAACGGCGACAGCGACAGTCTGGTTTCAAAGTGTGACATCATGGAGGCGGCCTTTCGGGCTCCGTGACCTCAAGCCTGGCAACGACAGTTGTGTTGCCTTGGTTCGGTGAGGCGGCGTACGGCCGCTCGTGGTCAGTGCACGGATGGCGGGTTTGGTCTTCCGCCCCCTCCCTCTTCACCCCGTTTTTAGGGATAGTATTTTATTGGATTTACTCCCATATATAAATGTATACTTTATGTAGTTAGCTTGTTAAGACTTGTCTGTACACTTAACTTAGTTAGCTTGTCATTATTTTGTAGTTGTTTTTTCAATTAGTTTCATTTATCTTTCCAATCTGGGTTTTGTAACGCTATTTTGTGTTTTCTCTGCTGTTCACATTTATGCTTATTTCGATGTGTTTATTTGTACTTTTATTTCCTCATCCCTGGGTTTCGATAAAATAGTATTATGTACATGGTTATTGTTGATTAAGGTGCCAGTTTTTCCCCGTCCGTCTTTGGTGTGAAGGACCACTGGGGTAATCCATCGCGGCATGGCCTTTGAAGTTTGAAGGGACATCATCTGACGATTCCCGCTCCTCTTGAACATTTAAAGTCTCCCTTCATTAGCACGCAAAAAAAAGCAAGATAACTATAAAGTAAACCACCGAGGCTATGATATGTTAGCATGTTTGCATCTTTTCCGTGCCCACAAATATACTTTCGGCATGCCGCCTTATTTTGCATCGCCGCCCTGATACCACTCTCCTTTTGCCATGGGCCGTTGCTACCTGCAGCCACGTGACAGGCTGATAAGTATGATTAACGGGTGACAATGTTCCGTTTGGCGACTGAAAACCAAAAGAATGCCACAAGGACGTTGGGATGTCCACATGCCTGTCTGGTTTTTGGCGTTTTTCTCATATTTTTAATTTAGTTAAAAGCTAGAAATTTTTACAACTAATAGAAAGGACATTCATGTTGTAAAAACCGTTAAAATCTCAAAATCGGCCATGTAAAGGTTTTTGGTGTCTTACCTGTCCTTAAAATGTCCTGTCAGTGACAAACTGTTATCACTGAATGCCCCTGCCGCGGCAATATATATTTTTCCCCGTCATTTTATGACAAAGAGTGACGTCTTCATATAGTCACAGCGAATAATTTGATATTTTTCAAAAAATTAATCTGAGAACGTAATCACGTTAAATTAAAATACATAATTCTCTTACGAGTACAATCATTTATATTTCCATGTTTAGATCCATTTAAAATCCAGGTTTGTGTCGAAATACACTTTAACGAAAAGAAAGGTGTTCCTCCAAGACTTTGGTATCCTTCCGCACATTTGTACAGCAGCACAGTCCCGAACACCGTTCCTTCTTCCTGTGTGGTTGCATGAGTGAAGTGGAGCGGTGCGGGACAATGGATCACTGGAAAAAAATGTAAATTCAAATATAATTAGATAATAGAATGTATTTCCACTCCGATAACACAAGTCTTCGTACATTACAATTAGTGCCC
This sequence comes from Hermodice carunculata, assembly GCA_964020975.1. Classification (NCBI taxonomy): domain Eukaryota; kingdom Metazoa; phylum Annelida; class Polychaeta; order Eunicida; family Amphinomidae; genus Hermodice; species Hermodice carunculata. Next base: position 20,282,378 of record OZ026620.1, read on the forward strand.
TTTACAGACAGTCCTTTTTAAGACAAATTACACAACCAGAGCCATACAGGAACAGACACATACAAACCTCCACACAGACCCGGGGTCTGTTCCCAAGTCCCATTCGTTAGACATCTCGTTACCAAACGTCTTGTTTTCGTGTTTTGAATTTCATATCCGGGTTCACAGTGAAATTCTATTACATTTCCAACCAATACATTATTGCTGTCGGGGGTTGCATGGGCCAGCTCAGGTACTGGTGGACATCGATTCTCTGGAACATAAACGTGTATCTTGCGCTCATTGAATCCGTCTGATGTGGCCCGAAGTGATGACAAGGAAGTGTAAAAAAAAAAAAAAAAAAAAAAAAAAAAAACTTACAGAGGCTGCCAGGATTACGTCCATCAGAGTAAATGGTATGTAATGTTTTGTACAATAAAGAAGAATAAATACACGATTCAAACAAACTCGTGTTTGTGTTTTTTTCAGTAACTTGAATATACTACTTGGGGAGCAGCTTAGCCGTGGCTGCACGTTGTTGCCGTAGGATCTTAGCCGTGGTCGCCCGTTCATCATGATACCCGCCATTATCATCTTGATTGCACTTTTGATTTTCGACTTACTAAAAGTAAAATTGCCAAATAGCGGTTAAAAAAGACCGATTGCAAGAACATTTTCTCCTCAAAGAGAACTTGACACATTTGGAAGTCCACTGCAGGCAGAGACTTGTCCTTTCATGTAGAAGTTTTTGAAAAGTTATGTCTTGTGCCTTTGCAAATGGAATGAATTGCTCAGCACTTTAATTGAAGAAGTTCGTAAAAGTTCTCATTAAATCAGTAAATGTCTCATGTGAAAAATGGGGAAAAACTTTGTTAGGTATATAGGGGTTGGACACTGAATTGGGGACGCATGTGATACAAGGCCATTCGTAAATCTGACCAACACTTTACCAGGAACAAGAGGTGTCATAGACACCAGGGTCCTTCCTTAGCAAATACTAACCAAAAGGGCAGTCATTCTACCTCTCGGCAGGTGTGCTTCTTCCACAGTTAGTCAGAATGTGGTCCATGAGGCTCCAAAATGCCACGCGGTCGCAGCACAATGTGTACATACATGCATGACTTCTTATATTTTGTAAAGTTAAAAATTTCATTGTTCATCTGGGAATGTTCATATCTTACTACAGCGTTGCGCATTTCGGCGCAAAATAATTTGACAATGAGATTCATGCACATCGTCTTACTATTAAAAATCAAACTATCGTATAATACATGTGCCACTGGATTGAAAAGCGATAAAATCGAGGTTCTTAAAAGTAAGTAAATCTAGGACAATGAAAATTAAATGGGCGTGGTAAGAGGAGTAGCTGGGAATAGGGATCAGGAAATGCATAAAGTTTTAAAACAATAAAAAGAGAATAAATAATTACTATAAGGTAATGTACAACACCTTCGCAATGAGAGTAAGCTTTGTCCCACTGGCCATTGGACAAACAGCGTATCGTCATATTTGTACGTCCGTCAGAGAAACGGCTGCCAGGATCACAGGATATGATGACGTCAGAACCTGCATATCTGTGCATTCCAATCTTTTTACTGTTTTTAGCCATCTGCAGATCGGGACAATGTATTTCTAAAACGTATGATAGGGTAAACGAAATAAGCGTGACATGCACATAAATAAATGTCCTTGAGAGCGCATAGGTCTCCCACTTTTCTTTTATATACATATATGACTGTAGGTGTGGAATAGACTTTTTCTGCTTACTGTCACATCAAGGGGCATTGAAGATATTAATTTGGAATTAATCGTCAACCATTTGATGGCAAGTCTTTTCCTTTATATAGCCAGGTGTAACTAAAAAGACGATTAAACGCTAATCAAAACGGCTGGTGAAAACATGCTGCTGCACATGGGATGATGGAAGTATCTTCGGATGCATTTCCTGACAGGTAAATCATAATGAAGCCAAGAGAAACAATCTTGTACAAATTTGCGTACTGCTGCGTATTCCTGGTAGTCCCTGTGGTATTTTGTAGGGTCAAATCTCGCAAAAAAAAAAAAAAAACAGAAAAACATTGCACAAATCTTGTCACAAACAACTTCCAATGTATTTTTATTCACGATCTGCAGCCGTAAACATACCAAGTGGGTTTCAAATCATATAAACCATTTAAACATCATTATTTGCTGATGTATATTATAAAATTTGGTATTTGTGCCTCAAAAATCTACATTTGACAAAGAATGACAGCCGCTGAAAACAGTATAATTTACAAAAAAAAAAAAAAAAAAAAACTCTGGTTCTGTGATTTTCGCGGTTCACGACTTTCAAATAGACACTGGATTTTTTTAATCCTATTAAGAATATAGCTTACGTTGACAGTGGGGAATGGTGTCGTTCCAAGTTCCACTGCTGCCTCCTTTATCAATGCACTTGACGTATTTGGAAGTTGTCCTGTCGGGAAACCAAAATCCCGTATTGCACGTGACCTTAACCGTGATCCCGTATACAGCCAGATTCGATGACGCAAAGGAATTATTTGGGTTAGGTCGGTGGGGACAGGTCAAAACTTATAGAATACAAAAAAGAGATTGTTATGAGTAAATTTTTTTGCAAAACTTAAGTAGTTAAAACTCACGCTCGTGGCATTGGTAAGAACAATTTGTCTGTGTTGCTGCCTACCTACATTGGACTCCTGATTCTGTTATCGACAGTGACCGACACTTTTGTTTAATTGGCAAATACGAAATTCATCCTCTGGTGATCGTCTTAAAGACATAACAATTGTATTCTATATTTAACTTTACGAGTAGAAATTACCTGTATCAAAACTTAATTTTGGTGATTTTAAAGACATCATTTTGTTGGACCTCGAATCAATATCACTTTGTATGAATAAAAGGTGAGCAAGTATGCGTTCTTTTTGGCTAGTATCGCCACGTCCTGGATGAATGCCACTTGTGAATAATCATATTTAGTAGAAAAAAATAGTTGTCTGAAGTGAACTGGTGGATCGAGGTACAGCAATTTTGTACATGCGAGTCGCTATTTTACTAATTCAATGCAAACTGCGACTGAAGTCAAACTACATAAAAGGAACTGTTCTAAATCATAAGAAGGATGCTAGGTCTATATTTCAACTAACCTGTACAGTAGATGCTCTCTGCACTCCACTTATACCCATTACATTTGATTTGTTTGGTTTTCTGACCATCTGGAAATCTGTGACCTGGCATGCACAATACTTGAATTGTAGTATCATTGTCAGTGCTGAAGTTGTTGGAAATTGTAGCATTCTCGGCCAGTGGTGGAGGTGGACATCTTTTTTCTACAAAGGCAATCGTTCAGGCTTACACCATAAACCATTGTTTACTGTACTTTACATGGGGCAAATACTTTGTTTAATTTTTTCAAAAGAATTGATGTTGATGATGCTGTATAGTCTACACCAACAGGGAAAAATATTTGCAAAAATGTGCACAAATGCAGCATGTCTATTTGTAGGAGTGCAAGATTCATCTCTGTTATTCTTTTCATACAGATGTACCTCATATTGCATCAATAGTAACAGGTATCAGAAGTATGTTCAGCTGGACGAGAAATAATAAAGCAAATATGAAGTGGAAAGCAAAGTCAATTCAGTTACAGATAAGGTATTTAAATGAACCACTCCAAAAGTAGATCTTTGTTCCATTTTATCTGTAGACCTGCAGTCTTGAGTCCCAAGAGAATCAAAAATTACTTACACAGAGATGTATCAGCATTGAATCATGAGCAGGTACACATTTAGTACATACATGTATTGGTATTAATCATAACCAAATCGGATTTAAACCTTATCATTATTAAACAACACGGTTTGAAGAAAAACAACCCTGGCACTGTTAAGAGTGGCATTTTTAATAGATACAAACATGATTTTTAAAAAATCATGAACCCCTAATGGTACATTTTAATTGCGATCCAAAGTTGCCAGTCTTATTGGTCACTAGCTTCACAGTTACACCTTAAGCGCTTAGCTGAGTTCGATATGCAGCGATCTTGACCTATTTTCAAGGTCACGAGAGCTCTTATTTTAAAACTGCGGATACAATACGTTTTAACCAATTTAACCCACTATCATATATCCTGGACGCTAGCAGCATCTCATCGGAAGTTTGGATTAGTTTGAAATTCAGCGACATAACCAATTTTAAAAATCCCCAGCGGTCTCATAATTTTACATTGGCTGAGGGAGTCTTCTTCCAACGGTTACAATGGGAATTGAAAATAAGCATGCGCAGCGTCGAGTGTTCTATTTAAATGTTTGCTATTTGTTTGCTGCATCGGGGGAACACAATAAATGGCATGTTTGTGGTAAAGTAGTCATCATTTTCCCATAACACGGGAAATACACCATTCAATTAATATTTAAGACTGAACCACCAAATAATGTAAAAAAAAAACCCATGAACTATATTCACAAAATTCGACGGCGAACAAATAAAACAAAAGTTATTGTTCTGTTATCATGATCACCAAAAATACACATATGCGTAAAGTTGGCAAAAACTATGTCAGTGACATTTGTATAAATTCACTTTGTGCAGCATATTTATTACAAAAAAGTATATGCACAATAGTTAAATTAAATAAAATGAATACATGAAGGAAATGAAGAATTAAAAATTTTTATTAAATCTATCAGTTTCCCAGATTTTCTGCATTACTTTTAGATAGAACGAATCCGACTTAATCTCCGGCACTTTACCTTTGCAGTCAGAAACAGAACTAGACCACTTTCCAGTGCTTGCACATTTAATCCTATCCCCAGTTGTTCCCTGTCTAAAACGTAAGGAATGGGGACATTGCAGATGTGTGTGTCTGTTGTCTTTTGTCGTACTTGTTTTATGTCGGTTATCAATACTTCCACATATCTTCCCTGAAAAGAAAGTGCGTGTTCATCCATATATATTTACGTACAAAGAGACCGATTATCTGTCACACCAAGAGTACATAATCATGTATGAAATTGGAGAATAACCTCGTTATATATCGCTATAAACATAATTGACTCCAATGTTTTAAAATGAAGTTGAACTGATTAAAGATATGCAAACTGTCGACACCCAGAGTGAAAAATATAAAGGTGTGTGAGTAAGTCACAAATAAATCAAATACCAGAACACTTTTGATTTTTATCTTTTTTTCCCTGAAATTTACAATTACTGCAAATTCATTTGTATTTGTCAGGAGTTTAACAATAAATAATTGGCTAAAGTAATATTGCATAATCAGAGTCTTCCAAGTTATTAATTTATTGATTGTATCAAACTAAAAAAACGACTGATGGAAATGACGCAAGTAAATGTAAAATGCTACATGTATTTGCACAGAATTATAAGGAGCAGGCAATGGCTGTGGCCTTTGGTGGCAAGTGTACAAATTCAGTTGTCACATTTGGCATGGAGCGGCATTCAGCATCAACGTGCCACATTCGGAGGCGAGAAGGGGGCATTCGGCATGTTCGGCGGTCTTTTATATTTTCACAGTCAGCCGTTACGAAACCCTCTGGTCGCCTTCAGGTACTTCTATTCTGCCCAAGGTTTATCTAGGAGTGCCACTCTCTGCTAAATACCATGGATTCCCACCAAATGGCGCCGAGCACCCCTCATAGCAAGCTGAATCTGGTTTTAGTACATCTAGCTATTATGCTTCTGCATAATAAATGACTGCATAACATTTACAGACCGACAAGGTAATTCCATAAATCACTGGTACAGATCACAAAACAAAATAATTCTATCATTATATACTTTATCAATCGGAGTTTTGAGCTCGGTAAATGAATCATATGGAATACAAAAGTGCAATAAAAATGTTTAATCAATATTGTTCATGACATTCGTGTTTTTTTAATTTGACTTTGATGGGTAATACGAGGTAAGGCTTTGCTTGTCTCTATTTCATATGCTCATCTGTATTGCAGTTTAAGAATAGGAGATATTCGCCAACCCGACAGTACCAAGTATTGGCTGGCTCAGCAATGTATGCTTAACCTGGGCAAAAAGTGAAAGCCCTTGCTTACTGATGGCAACACTCGGCGGGGACCTTTTGGTAGTGGTCAACGAAGGCCTAACAAAAGATCGCGGAACACTGGGGATAGTGCCTAAAGTCCATTTGTGACGTCAGTCTATTGATAGAACTCTTCATTATGTACATATGTATATAGGTGAGACAGTAACAGGTAAGGGTATGGAGAGTAAACAGTTTGGGCTGCGGAAAAGGGTGATGGCTACTAGGAAGTTGTTCTGGACAGAAAGACACAAATGTACTTAGTTTCTACGAATGAAGAGATTGATGTCACTGGTGGATTATATGTTGGTTAATCACCTCGGAACATCGTCATTCTTATAAAATAATGGTAATCATTATTTCCTAAGAATGACGCATTCCTGGTTAATTAACCTACCCTGAATGTATCCCTGCACCACTGGATACTGCCGCTCGCAGTGGATGTCAGTGGTAGCAGAAATTGTACACATGCCGCTCAAGGTTGTCACTGGTGATACGTACATGTGCAATGTGGAATGTCGGCACTCCATTCTCCAGAGGAAAGGCACTCTATAGTTCTAGTGGTTGTTCTGTCAGGAAACTGGTAGCCGGGCATACAAACGAAAGACAGGGTGCCAGGTACTTTCGGCAAACGTTGGGCATTTTGCACAACAACGTTGTCCACACAATCTGTTGAAAAACCGCAGTCAGAGAGTAGAATTATACAAATCAAATGGTATGGTTCGAAGCTGCCCCTGATGTCTATGCTACTGTAATATTCCCAGACAAAAACCAAACGTTACGGTTCTAAGCTGTTCCTGCCATTACGTCGTTTTAATATTCCGTAGCAAAAATCAGCAGATTCAGTTCGACGCTGTTCCTGCTGTCTGTGGTGTTTTTTGCTTTCCCTGACTTAGAGAAAGTATTACATCAGCCTTTAAATTCAAAATAGTTTGCTTTTTCCTAAGCCCCCCCTCCCCCCATTATTACAAGTCAAAACCAAGCCCTTCATGATAACGTAGCTGTCTATTCTGTAATTGACACTATAAACATTGCAGTGAAAAATCCTGCCATGATCAGTTGGCAAAAAGACAAACCACACATTCCACGAAACAAAAAACAAAAACAAAAAACAAAAACACCCCACCCCAAAAAAAACAAAAAAAAAAAAAAAAACAAAAAAAAAAAAAAAAAAACAAAAAAAAAAGGAAAACAAAAACAAAAAAACAAGAAAAAACCTAAAAAAAAACCCAAAAACAAAAAAAAACCCCAAAAACAACAAAAAACAAAACAAAAACAAAAACAAAAACAAAAACAAAAACAAAAAAAAAAAAAACAAAAACAAAAACAAAAACAAAAACAAAAACAAAAAAACAAAAAACAAAAAAAAAAACAAAAACAAAAAACCCCAAAAACTAAAACAAAAAACAAGACAAAAAACAAAAAAAAATCAAAAAAAAAACAAAAAACAAAAAAAAAAACAAAAACAAAAACAAAAAAGAAGAAAAAAAAAAAAAAATCAAAAAAAAACAAAACAAAACAAAACAAAACAAAACAAAAAAAAAAAAAAAAAAAAAAAAAAAAAAAAAAAAAAAAAACCAACCCCCCCCCAAATCTTAGGTGGTGAAGACTGTGGAGTGACGTCAGGATCCTTCCTTTCTATTTTTACAAAATTATGAGTAAGTCAACGAACAATACGTATGTGAACACGTTATGAACAAGAGTCAAAGTTAGAAATTCTAAACTGGACAGGAACGTGTGGATTATGTTTCAGGTAGGAATTAAACGTCAGGTTGATCAAAGACACTATGGATGAAACTGGCAGAAGTAAAATTTGCATGCCTGTGTGTCTTGAATATGAGTGAGATTTAAAAGATGTATTTAAATTTTGCTCAATGTTAATCAGATGTATCTTAAACTTCCTTCTTTTCAGTGAAATTGTCTCTTTGACTTCAATAGTTATGAAATGGCGTGCATCAGTAAGTTCCAATTATGCGATTGCCCTCTATGTAGATTACGTCTGAGGATATTCAATATTTAATGTTCAGAAGTGTGCCAATTTAGAATGAATTTACAACTTCTATCTTCTTTTTACTGAATGCATCTATAGCATAAACCAGAGAATTGAAGTTAGATTGACACCTGCATCCATACTACGTTTGAAATAATAAAAAAAAGCTTCATTTGCCTGTGTAAGGAATTAAGTATAAGTGCCCAGAAAGACAAGTATACTTTGTCTTCGATGAATACTGGGACTATTCAAATTTTAAATCTTGACCATGTTTACAGAAAGCTGTTACCGCTTTTATTATGGTACACCTGATGGATATACAAGACTTTAAGCATTTGGAAGTTATGCTAATTAGAGACATTTCACATTGTAAGGGCTTTATATCATCAAAAGTTATTTTCCTATATACACACAGTTGCAAAATGTATCTTTACAATTCCCTACCGCACGGCACCCTTAGGACTGGGAAAAGTGCCCACCATAGGAACGTGTCCATGCTATAGAGGGTCAGGTCTTGGGCAAAGTATGGGTGAGTATGGACATGTACATGTGCGATATAATTCAAACACATATGTACAATGTATACATAGTATAATAACCCAAGGGGAAATATTTATATGTAATGCATGCATATACACACATCCATTCATTCATTCATTCATTCATTCATTCATTCATTCATTCATTCATACATACATACATACATACATACATACATACATACATACATACATACATACATACATACAAGAAAGATGCTGTCTATAGAGTAACTCTGAAAAACAGACCTCATCTCAGTGGTTACAAAAAGCACATATAAAAGTTTCCCACAGCAGGTTTGGCCATATCAGTGAGATGACACTGATGTATACACTAATGTTTCACACTGTGCCACAATGATTTTAAATCAGTCCGTATGGACTGGAGGACAGTTATGCTTTGTGCACTGTACAGGCTACTAGCCAGAGGTTCTGTGGTCTCTTGGGATTTATAGCAGGCTTAGGTAGGTCCATGCAGTGAGGCACAGTGCTTACACACACACACACACACACACACACACACACACACACACACACACACACACACACACACACGTATATACAACAAATGTGGATAGTAAATTGCCTGGGAGACGGGTTGTGACTGTGCAAGCTAATTTATTATACATATTAAATGCATGACAGCATGGAGCGAGAGGACAGTTACTAGCTTCTGCATTGTGGGGACAGAAGATGTGTATCGTAGGGAATTTCGATGAATTAAGCATAATTTGAATTCCTCAACTTTTGTTTGCATGCAATTGGAGATGCCGGTAAACCACAAACCCACATATTGAATTAGGAATAGTCCCTATGTCTAGAATTGATTTTGAAGATATGGAAGATTGAAAATTTTGTTTCCCGTATTTTGTATAATTTTGAAAAACTTATCGTTTCCAGCCTTGACAAATTCCAACGATATGGGTATGGCCGTGCAACACTTTGGATTTCTAGCTATAGTGGTCTTTGTAAAAAGCTGTGGTTAAGACTTAGGCACAGAAAAGGCAACAAAGAAAAAAGAAGTTATTTTGAGAAAGCTGAATTTCTCTATTAGTGAACAGATATATTAAGGGCGGTGTCATTTAGACTGCAGGCGTGGAAGCTTCTTTCATTCACTACATCTACATCAACACATTAACCTGGGGAGTTTCCTTTTTTTGGGTTGTGTTGTCCAAAAAGGGCGTATAATTTTTGATGTGATCGTGTAATATGAACGCGCCACAGGCACAAAGTATGCAGAACAATCAAACGGTTAGCCTGGAGGGAGGGTGTTGGTTTTAGTTGTGCACATTTGTTGACAAATGCCTGATGGGGTTGCATTGAAAAACCGAAGATAGGAGAATCCAAATCCGATTAAGTAAGTGTAAGAAACAAGCCATGAGCGACATAAACAATGCCACGATGAAGGGATAGTCCAGCGTTTGCACTATTTTGCGAAGACAATAATATCTCCCTCATCAGATGGCTCTGCATATACTTTACAACCAGAACAAATGCTTCTCCTCTTGGCTGAGCGTCTGTTGGCTTTATATGCTGCGCCTGTTGTGCATTCACATTTCAAGATCACAGTCAATATTCCTAGAATTTCAGGAGAGAATAACCCGAGGGGATAGATACAAGTCATTAAATTGCTTGTTTTATAAGTTCTGGTAATTACAACTTTGCTTGCTATCAAAAACCTTTTTTAGGAGTTCCCGCTGTAGTAAAAAGCATTCTTTCCATGTCAGTGCCACTCGTAGTATCTGCCGTTCGTGTAATAGAAGCTCTTTGTCCACTGATTGATGATGATGATGATGATGATGATGATGATGATGATGATGACGACGACGACGACGACGACGACGATGATTTTTGTGTCGTCGCTTGTGTTCCTGCAGCCTGTGTATTTAGTTTCGAATCTGAGGTTTTCATCCCCAGTGTTCCCGGCGTTGATACTCTGCTTCCTGGTGATATATTTTTTAGAAAAGTCGTAGATGATGCTGGCATTTTGGTCGCCGCCTTTTCTTTGTTTGCAATTGTCTGTGGGGTCCATAATGTGTCTGGTGTATTTTCTGACGACAATGAGGATTTAGTTGTGACTTTCCCAACTGCTGAAGAAATAGTTTGTGTTAAAAGAGTGGTCATATTCTGTGATGTTACCGTATCCTGCTGAGTCACAGGGCCAAGTTTCGCTGAAGGGCTCTCTGTTCTGGTAGTGCTCTGTGGTTCCAGAGCTGTCTCTGATGATTTTGGACTTTGCATTGTTGATTGGCTTTGTGGGGTGGTATGGTTCTGGTATATTGTGGCTCTGTCTTTTCTTACTTTCGAATTTGTACCAGCAGAAATCATTATCAAAGGGTTTTTCCCTTGAAACAAGAAAAACAAAGTATGAGTGTATCAATAAACTTTGCTCTTTAAAAATGATGAAACATAATGTCAAAGTGCAAGGAAGAACATTTTTATATAAAAAAATAAAATAAACTTCGAATATTGATTATGATCTATAGTTGAATATGAAGCTTAAAAAGCTAAAGTGATGAGAAAAGACATGACTTTAAGATATGATTTTTTTATCACAGTATCATCCAATTACTTAACACATTTTCCATACGACTTTGGCAAACATGATATCAAGCTTTATTCAGGTTTTACGGTATGTTTCAATTTTAAAAGACATACCCCTTTCTCGACAAAATATGGTCCTGAAGTATTCTGTTTAAGGGGGCTTTATACATTAGGCAGCTTACTAAATAGCGGTCAGAGTATTTATGTGTTTTTCATTACTTAGTCTAGCAAAAGTATCATAAAACTCGTCATGAGGGCGACAAGGAGGATCATAAATGTAGTTTCGGATCGCAAGCTTCCATGTCAGTCCATGATCATATCGATATTTTCTGTGTATTTTACCATGAAATCAACTGTCACAGCATCAAAACAGTTGACCAAAAACAGAACAATGCATGCCAAGGACACTGGCTTGCTTTGTCAGAGCTTATAAACTGTGCTGTCTGTTTATATGGCTTATGTGACAAGGTACAATCACATTTCGTGTAGTAAAAAGAGAGATATGGTGTTTTGCAGTTAATAGTGTCTTCATATGTTCTACAAATTTAAATTCCATTTCGTAAAATTAACGTTGAAACTAGCTTGCTTTTATGCATTTCTCCTACATATAAGATCTGGTTATGATTTGAGCATAACGCCTTTGTAGGGCTCACTAAAGCTCTTTATATATGTAACAAGTCTGATTATTGGTAGAAAATAAACCCCTAGATCCTTATTCTAGCCAATAAATAAAACTTCATAATGAGTAAAGTAACATAAGTTGTTCAGACATTTAGTACCGCGCCCGACTTTTTTGAAAATTTAACAATCAACCAAGACCAAACGTATGAAATTGAGTATAAAAGAGATATCGTGTCAGTTTATCAAAAAGTCATTGATCTTTTTTTGGGTTTCCTAAATGTGTTATCAATCAAAAATATAATTGGCCAGAACAGTAATAGAAACATGTGCACAAGACAACAGTATTTCCCCATTGCATGTACCCGTAATTATGCTAAAAATCCGTACAGTGCGTTATGCAACCAAGAGAGAAATCTTAGATCTCACATTTAATAAGTGGAGTCAATTTCCATCCTCTGCAAGAGATGTTAAATATTTTGCTGCATGCCTCCTTTCGAACTTTAACTGTGAAACACTGGTGATCTTCATCAGGTTTGCCAGTTGCACAGTTTGTGCATGTGGGCTCTCCATTGACATCCATAGTCGTATAGGTTCCATCGATACTCCCCTTCCGAATGCAATATGTTTCTGTCCTGCAAACAAGTAGATGCATGGTAACAATTGGTATACATTGGCTCTACCGTATATAACCAACAGACGTAGCCAAGAGCACATCTCAACTTGTTAAATAGCACATCAATTCCTGTTTGCTATGATTGAGCAATTAGATGCACCAGTTTTGTTTATTCCCGAGGTGGCTCTACCTGCACCTATTGATTACTTGGTAGAAGCGTACAGGTGACTCCACCTGTTGTCAACATACTCTTAGCTTTGCAAAGGCACGTTTGCAGTTACATTCACGAGTTTCCAGTCTGAAAATTAGGAGACAGAGGATCAGAGGCATAAAGGCAGAGGACTCTCGTGATATTCGAGATGTCCCATGCCATTGTCATGATTATTACTGTCAACACGTTCATAACCGTATTAATCCCGCTGTACGTTTGTTTTAAACATATTTTACTGAATGAAGAAAAGGGATTGGAAAACAAGCCGAAGGGCTTCAGCAGGTTCCTCTTCTGATACATCAAAAAGTGCAACTGAGCTACGACTTTAAAAAAAAATGTACAGGTTTCACAGCGCGAATGTATAAAATTAATGTTTATAATTTCTATAATCTGTACTTTAGTTAAAGACATTTTCTTTAACTTAAGTACAGATTATAGAAATTATATACATTATTTTTTTCAGTTGCTTACCATCTGGAAAAAGGACACCGTTTCAAGTCTATTATGAGTTAATGAAAAGGAAAATCAAGATCGTTTTCAATCGACTCAAATAAACTTCTCTTCCAATTTAAATCGTTTTGAAATGCTAGACGTTGTATAATTGGTTTGGGTGGCGATGGTTTTGCGTTTCTCGGACTCTCCGCTAATACAAAGGTTTATATGAGTAAAACGACAGCTGTCCCATGTTTGAGCTACGGCATGGAAAGTGTTAAACTGTCGAACGGAGTTTAAAGATCGCTTGAGCATTGTTCAGGGTGGTATCTTAAAACTGCACCGGCCTTTGAAAAAAAGGTCACATCCTAGCGATGTTGTGTTAGCCCTAAAATACCTACCATTACATTGTCAGACAATGCGATAAACGGTAAGCTGCATGAAAATACCCTTCTCCTGGTTGGACGCGTTATCTCTGAAGGCCAATCTGTAATGAAGCTATGCTTCAGTGAAGTGGGCGGATCCTGGTGTCCAATCCTAATTTTTCCGCTGGTTGGAGTAACCAATGTTAACTAGCCCGTCTTTTGTTAAAACAGTTTTGAGTTTGAGCTCTGATTGTTAACTGTGACGTGTCATTTGTTACAATTTGGGTTTTAATTAACTACTTCTGTTTGTGGTGTACTTACGGTTATGTCGACTGCAAGCTTAATTTTGATGTTTCATAATTTTTTTGAAGTATGGCTTTGCAGTTGTCCCTTTTGGTCGTGTATTAGTGACTTCAGTTGTGATGTATCATGTTGTTTTTGTCTTTTATTAAAGACCTCAGATGATGATTTGTAACGTATGGTTGCATGTATTATTTGGATGTTTTCTATTTCGAAGTATAATTTATATTTGTACTTTCTCCCCTGGCGCAGGTTAAATATCTTCTTCTTCTTCTTCTTCTTCTTCTTCTTCTTCTTCTTCTTCTTCTTCTTCTTCTTCTTCTTCTTCTTCTTCTTCTTCTTCTTCTTCTTCTTCTTCTTCTTCTTCTTCTTCTTCTTCTTCTTCTTCTTCTTCTTCTTCTTCTTGACATATCAACCAAGACAACTCTTATAAAATAACATTGGTGATGATTATGGTTGGGTATCTTTTTTATGGGGAATCCAAATCAGAGAATTGCTGGCGTCCTCTGGGGCAAAACTATATATATATATGTATATATATATATATATATATATATATATATATATATATATATATATATATATATATATATATATATATATATATACATATATTTATATATATACACACACACATATATATATACACACACACACACACACACACACACATATATATATATATATATATATATATATATATATATATATATATATATATATATATAATGAAATATGCAGAACCGGTTCCCTGCAGGAAGACACAGGCTTTGGAACGTGTTTTGACCACTGTTCGATGAGGACTCGTTGATAACATTTGGGTCACAACAAACTACGTCCATGTTTTGTACTCGTTCAAATGTTGAAAAATATCCTGCTCTTTTTCTAAACAAGCATGGAATTTCTGAAACAGGTAGCCATAAGCACCTGGGAATCAGTCTAAGAAAGGTTTATGGGATCAACACGTTAGAAATATTTATGTTAAAGCCTTGAAGCGTGTTGATTGCCCCAGAGGCGTGAAATATGTTTTTGATCCAAAACAATTAGAAAAGCTGTATTTTACTGTTATCAGGCCAATTTTGGAATATGGGTACATATGGGATAACTGTACTGTTACTGATGAGGTGGAGCGCGTTCAACATGAGGCGGCACGTATTGTAATCGGGGCCCCACAAAATATTCCTCTTGAATCACTGTACCTTGAATTAAATTGGCAGCCTTTTAAAAGAGTTCGACGTGAGCGTCATAAACTTGTCCATATGCATAAGATTGTAAATGACTTGCCCCTGCCTACATAAGAGAAAGAATACTCATGGGTATTGATCATAATCATGCCACAAGATAAGAAGAAATACCATTGCTATATCACTGCAAAGCAGAAAATATTTTTTTCCGTCTGCTATCCGCAGCTGGAACGATTTAAACCCTATTGTGAAAGACTCGCCGTCTGTCAGTTCCTTTAAATCAAAACTTCAGTCACACAATGCACCCCATCTTATTACATTACAACGGAGGTAACAGGAAAGCTCAGATACATCACGCTCGGTTACGAATGGGTTGCAGTTTACTGAACCGTGACATGCATAGATGTAGACTAGTTAGTAGTCCACTTTGCAAATGCAAAGTTGTTTCTGAAACAGTATCTAGTTATTTTTTTAATCGTAGCTTTTATACCGAAATAAAAGTTGAGTTGTTCGAAACTTTAAGTGCTTTTGTGCAAACTGCAATAACTGTTCAGCTTTTACTTTTTGGAGACAAGCGACAAAATTTCCATTGGAGGAAATCTTTGCTCAATCATGTCGAAATGTTCATTATAAAGTCAAAACGATTTGAATACACTCTTAAATAGTTCACGTGAAATGTCCCTTATTTTTACGGTTGATAAAATTTGTCTGTCGCTCTTCACTAAAATAATTTTCTCATCATGTACTGTTTACCATGAACCAAATAATTATCATCGTTTTTTATTTGAGGCGACTAACTATAATTATTATGTGCAACCGAAAGTTTGTGTTTTTGGTAAATGAGCACACCACACTTACCGTTTTCTTATACAAAAACATGTTTCAATTTCTGTGAGACACTGATCGGTTTTTGCAAGGCCTTAAATCTTTATTTCAATATACTTATGTGTACTTTACATATCTGAAGTACCTTTTATTCTTTACTAAATGAAGATTTATGTATGGAATGTCGGGAGTGGAATAAATGTAAGCTTTATTGCTTGTTTGCCTATCCTTTTTCCTTTCTTGCGAAATAAAATATGTCAAATCAAAATCAACATTTGGGTTAGCATGATATTTAAAAAAATCCATACATCCTGTTTTAAAGGAAGCCCAGTGAGCCCAGCGCACGAAAATCATAATTACGCCATATTCTCATACCAACTAGTTTTTCTTTCGTAAATACTAGCCTTTTTTCTTTCTAGTTGGTGATCTCACAGTTTCCCTGTATTTTGGCAACAATTAATATAAATATTAAAAATGGAAGATGATAAAACTAAAATTATCTAGTGTTTTAGCAAGTAGTGACAGGAACGGACGAGGTGACCATAGAGGTCTTGCAAAACATACGTTTTTTGGATATAAACAGTTTCAAGGAAATTCTACACAACAATAAGAGGCCATAATAATGCGTCAACCTGTACATTTAGTAAAGGAATTAAAAAAGATGTGTAGGTCTTTTAACAAGGTTTCTACTATGTGTAAAATATTTTTATTTCACTATTCATTGTAAACATATCACAGGGTTGTCGTATGTGCTTGTGCAAAGTGTTTCAGATTATCTCTTGCTATTGTAACATCCAACATATATGTAAGTCTGCTTTTCCATGTGGTACTACCCATGGTAAAGTTGTTTGATCGCGCAGATAGTTAGGAACAAGGCCGTATGTGCATTTAAACCACAGCGCGACAGTTTACCAACCTTGTTCACTACGCAAGATCCACACTTCTAACGATGAGAGTTCCAACATTATGGAGTCTCTAAAACCAGCTTTACTGAAATTATTCAATACCCATTGGCATCTAGCACTACCTGCAACACCAACCTCGGTCGTTCTTATATTTGGGACAGGTTTCGTGTTATTCCCTTTACCTCCTGTTCACCTATAAACCTATTAAAGTAAGCCATTCTCTGCTGCATTTTGGTGACCCTGCAATGCAATATTATGAGCCACAGCCACTTAGGCATAATGCTATCCTGTTTTACGACTGCCTTTGGATAAAGACTAGGTTTAAATGTTGACATTACCCCACAAGGAAGAGTTACACTTGTCTATCAAATGCATTGTGACAAAAGCAAACGTCTCACACTCTTAAAACAAACCCTCTAAAAAAAAAAAAAATAAATAAATAAAAAATATTACCCACATGACTATTATCTGCCTTACGGTTTCTTTTCTTTTGACATTTGTGTTATATGTCGCACGGCTTACCGTATAAGTTGCCATAGTTTGTACTGGAGTAATTAAATTCACATCACATGTTCATTTTTTGGCACTCCACACCTGAAGAAAATAGCTCTGTTATTAAGTTTATACAAAAGCCATCCAATATTACGTCTCTGATGTCTCTGATCGAATAAAATATTATGGTCTTGAACTAGCCCTTTGTACTCCAGAAAATCCTATAGAACCAGTAAACCAACAAATAAAGGTAGAGCTGACCGTTTTTATTAGTTTTGTGCCATTAGTCACGAGACTGGTATGGCCTGCTACTTTCCACAAGACAGGCATCGTCACTTTGCAATTTAATAAGCGAAAGTTCAAACAAAAGAGCATTGACAGTTCTGTGCTCAGCTGCCCTCGGATGTACACACTGAAGAGGCTGTGTGAACTTCGGAATAATATCAAGGTAACCATCATCACTCTTTGCAATATCAAAGTCCTAATTCACACAGCTTTGGAGACATCATTTTTGAAATGATAATTGGGAGGATCCATTATTATTAAGATATATGGCAGTATATCTGCAGGACCTTTCTAGGTGAGTCAGTGTCAAAATTAAAGAAAAACAAAAAAGTGTAGAAGCCACTAGAGCCTGTTCATTGGGATAAACTCACTAGAGACCGACCAAACCATCCTATGCTTGAAGTCAGGTGGTTTTGGGAAAAGAGTAAAAAGATGTATATGATCATTGCAATCTGCATAGGACCCTAATTGAGAAAAAAAATCATTCAAAATCAGTGACCCACTGCATTACCACCTGGTTACCTACTTTGTTTGACCCTTACATGGGGAACATTTCCATCCGGTTCCAGCACAATTTGAATGACAGTTTGGAAGAGTTGAAAAGAGCAAACCTATAAAAAAATAATTGAAAATAATCAGAAACTTGCAGTGCCACCTGTTGAATAACAAAGGTTTGGGGGTCCCAAGAAATGTTTCTATGAAGTTTAAAAACAATTCTCTAAGCCATTACGGACAAGGTACCAGTTCAAAAGAATAGGTCAAAAAGGAAAAAAAAAGTAAAAAAAGGAAAGAATTAAAGTGACATATGTTTCCCTAATAAAGGCTCAAGGGTCCCAAGAAGTGTCCCTATGCAGATATCAAGGGTACTGGATCCGTGACTTTTAGAGATGACGGTTTGGAAAATTTACACCACCCTCCAAAAAAGCAAAACCACAGCAGCATGATATTTCAAGAAACTTCGTAAGGACTCAACAAGGTACATCCTCACCAATTCAAAAGTGATTCTGGCTTACAGCTTCGCAGAGAAAGTAAAAGTGTGAATTTCCGAGGCAATCCTCCGTTGAGTTGCAAAGTAACAAATGGAAATGCATGCATTAACAGACAAGAACCTAAACTGGGAAAAACATTATCAGGCAGTATCACCACTTGGTGTTAAAATTACTTTAAGTGTTCCACAAGGTAGATTTCCACTAAATGTCAGCACAATCTGCATGACGCTAGTAAATAGTAAATGCCTTAACGTTTCTCCATGTAATTTCAAAACGATTGGTATCGGCGAGATTGTTTTGGAAAAGTTGAAACCAAGGGAAACAGAAATTTGTTACCAATTTTGACAAAAATGTTAAGGAAATAAGGTCTAAAGATCCTCGTAGGGGTCTTAACACAATTTAGACGCAATTGGCAAAGCGCTTACCAATAAGAAGTTTTTTCATCTTTTGCCTGAAAATAAAATAGAAATCATAAACCATAAAAATGAAAACTCTGGAGCATGATTGTTTTAACAAACTTGGCAGAGATCCACCAAAGGCAATTATTTCTGGGCAGTTTCGAATCAAATTTAGCGAATAATGTATTGCTATAAAGAGAAGGAAGAAACCTGATAAACATGACAAAACGATAAGCATTTGATGGGGACTAAAATCATTCTCATGCACATGTACCCTAACACAAACTACGCGCTGTATCGTAAATGCCAGGGGAAATTGAATATTTCCTGACTGTAATTATTTAATTTCACACATGAAGTATTTAACTTTACGGTTGAAAAGCTGCACACTGTTCTGTTTAGTGCTTGTGTAAGATGTATGAATTATGAATTATGTACCACGTTCCTGGAAATAAAAGCAATAAAACAATCGTTACCGTCACGGCTTAAATCTTATATGAGCTTTAGGGAACAAAAGATAGCAGTAGAAGGTAGTTTGTCCAATTGGGCGACTGTGGTATCCATGAATGGTTATTTTGGGTCCCCGACTGATCCTTGTATCCTTTAATGATTTAGCAAACGACCTGACATTCATATGATCCATGCATGTTGGAAATAGTTGAGTCATTC
Source organism: Hermodice carunculata (assembly GCA_964020975.1). NCBI lineage: Eukaryota > Metazoa > Annelida > Polychaeta > Eunicida > Amphinomidae > Hermodice > Hermodice carunculata. The sequence goes on from OZ026620.1 coordinate 20,301,777, forward strand.
TATGAAATAACCATCATCCTTAATGCAAATATATGGGCTTCGTATTATTATACATTATGTTTTTGAGTGTTTTTAACACTTGTAATACTTACAATTTGTAACAAAGTGTATTCCTTAGACACGGATAGACAAATTTTAAATATATTATGGCCATGTCTAATAATGATTTAAGGGAATTAGAGGCTCGGATCATTTCATGTGTAATGACTTATTCGATTCCAAGGACTTAAACAGTTCAAATATGTATTGGTTGAATTAGCCATCCAATTGTGTTTGACCAAATGTTACGGTTACATATTCATTAATAAGGTTAAGCATTGGTATCTGGGCTTCATTGTATAGCAAGCTACATGACGGGTCCTAGGATGGCAACATATGAAGATGTCTCATGATTTATCTTCGAAAGTATATGGTTTTTGAACATTGGAGCTAAAGGTGTTAATACATATTTTAATGACAACTAATTGCATGTATGGGATGAAATATTGATTCAATATCTTTGCACCATTTATTGGTTGGGACTTCGTAACACTATACATATATGACACTTATCAATGTTCATTCTAATTTAACTTATCACCCTCCAAATACAAGTTCAGACAATGTAATTTAAAATGAGAGAAAGCTTGCAAATAAAAAACAGAACGTTTTGCCTTGTATTCGTTGGCTCTTGCAGGATTCGTGCCAAAATAAAGATCTTTATCATTTGCGAATAAGCAAATACGGTCATCTTGTTGACATAGCAATAGATGTAATTTACATATTACAGGAGCAGCAGAGGTCTTGTGACACGTCAACGAACACTGTCACACACAACAGAGGTGGTATCAACTTTTCATGACGTGTGCTCTAATCGTCTGAGGTTTCTACAAAAGGAGCTTGTACGCAGCAATGAAGCCACTACAACTTATCTCATGTAATGACTGGATAAATAATACAAAATTAAACAATTTAAGCCTCATGAACAAAATATACAATTAAAAATTCTGAAAATAGTTTTTTTAAACATACGTAACACTCACTTCTCAGTTTTAAATTAAAGCGACGTTCCTGACATCTCATAAATTGCTATATAACCTAACGTTCTTAAGGAATGAGAATAAACACAAGCTTATATGCGTGAAGAACGTAGCCAGAGGCTACAACTCAATCAGGTGAACGAGTTTAACATACACGTTTGAGTTTCTACAAATTAGTGTATTTAGTTATATATGTATTTGTGATATACTGGATCTGAAATACGCTGTACGCTTAATGTATCCTTTAATGTTTTAAGAAACAACCTGACATCTCTATGATCCATGCATTTTAGAAATTGTTGAGTCAGGCGATAAAATAACCATCATCCTTAACGCAAATTTGTGGGTTTCGTATTTTTATACACTCTTTTCTAAGCCTGCCTTGTAGCACCCACTTGCGCTTCCACATCCTATCTTGCAGCCACGGGATACAATCTTCAGGACTTTATGCACGGCCACTGGCTTGTCAGTTTCAACTAAAACCAGAAGTCTATCCTTATATTTTCCACCCCAGTCAGTTGGCGGAATTTCATTTCCGTGTCACTGCTGAACTGTGTGGTATGTTCTAAAGCTGTGGAACCTCGTATGACCTTTTACTCTCTAATTGAAAGTCTTCACCATCCTGCCTCAATAGGCTGGTTGGGATAAGTCCCTCTAGACCCTTTTCAAGAACCTGTACATGGTCTGAGGTGACTTGATTACGATAGTTGCAAATATTACACAGTTCTGTCATTCTACCAGCACTCATTCACGCCAACAAAGGGAAAACTATCGAAATGAAAGTTCACCACCTGTATTGTCTACAAATTGAAATATCACAGAATGAAATAACTACAATACAAGACCCAAACAATATCAGAATTCCTGTCAAAGCCAATCTGAGACCAAAAGTTTATTCAGATATGAACTAAAGAATGAATACAACCAATGTCTCAGTTGATGCTGAAAGCAGCCAGGGACCTGCTATATAGAGTCAGAGTCGTGAGTCTGTGAAGCAACCAACTCGAAAGTTTTCACTTTTATTCACTTTGAAATTGATATAAACAACTGAAAGACTAAATATTATCGGGAAAAGAAGGAGTTAAGGTGTATACCTGCTTACCTCAGCACTTCATGTACCATAGCAGCGGGATGGATCTGGCTAAGCTGCCTCAGGAACAGCTGAGTGGGGAGGATTTGGCAACCATAGTACACACCCCATTAATCACCAGGCAAGAATAATGAACTGCCAGGCCAGCCAGCAGAAAAGTGAACTGTGTCTACGTTTGGCTTGCTAACTTCTAGATAGTGTTAGGCAAAACTAAGATTTGTTTCAGACGCACTATTGTGTAGGGACTCTGATGGTTTAAATATCAATATTTAACTCTCCATTTCAGGAAGAATCTATTTTACCATTCTGCCCTGCTTTCATGTTGGTAGATGGCCTACACTTCTGTTTGCAAAATAACACATATAGTAGTAACATAAGCCACCATAGGGAGCAGAAACAGTAAACACAAAAGCAACCATATTGTTTTGTGTATAAAACCGTGTGAAATTGTGTGTATGTAAGCCTCGTTTACAACATGCATAAAGAGTCATCTAACTAGAGCCTAAGCTACCAAACGCAGAGCCGAACCTGGAGGATGCAAAACATTTTTCTACAACTTTATGTAAAAACGGCTGCCATCTTCTGTGACCTTCACCTGTATATAAGGTCAGGCGCGGGAACTTGCTTGACAAGCTGCTTAAGCACAGCTGGCACTTAACACAACATTGCTACCAATAAAGATTCAGAAAAGATTAAAATCCCAATAAACAACCAGAAATAAGATATAATCCATAAACATAAAAGGTGTATTCCTGTGGATACTTTCAAGAACATTTCACTGGTTCCAAATGAGACTAGTTTCTGCATGAAGGCAGTATTAAACTTGAACCTCAAGAGAAAAGTTTCAGAGTGTGCTCATGTCTCGACAGACATCCAGCAAAATAAATCCAACCAAAACGTTTGGGTTTGTGGTCAGATCATATGATTGCATGCATGCCTAAATGACCATCAACAATTCGCTGTGACTCATTTTAGAAATAGAGACTCCGTGCAATCAATGAGAGTGTTAACACTCATTCCTCAAATATTGTATTCCAAATGCTTGCTTTGCTGTAAAAAATAACATCTACTCACTCCAGTGGGTTTGTGTATGCAAAGTTCACGGACAGCGTGGTGAAAGTTTACATTTTGGTGATTCATTTGAACTCGAGGGCTTTAATAAAATGCTTTTGTATCTTTTACAATACTAACTGCTAGTTTAAATTTTGATTTATGCTGATGAACCAACCTGAATCGGCATTATTTTGATCCAGTACAGACAGAAAACACTCATATCCAATTCTATTGAAAAGCAATTATCTTGAAAAGTTTTTTCGGAAATATTACAACACGTTTTGAAATAGGCATAATTGAAAATTTCATTCAGCAGAAAGTGAAATTTTAACAAAATGCTGTGTACAACCTGTTTTTATATTCTTAAACTTTTATAATATATATGCAAGCTCGACGCCACCATGCAAAACGTGAGATTTAAACAAAAAGTATGAAAACACTATTTTCACTTACTCAGCAGTTTCATTCGAGAATGCATTGCAGAAAAAGTACTGGTACCAGTGTATGTTTGGCAAGACAGGCAAGAAGTAACAATTGGTATCGCAGTGTGAGGGTGCTTTTTCCTGGGTAACTGTTCTGCTCAACCAGTCGTAGGTATTGAAGTCAGTCGGGACAAAATACTTACAATAAGACTCCAGATGACCTGCAATCATCGCAATGTGAAAGTGGAAAATAATTGTAGGTTTGTTTTTCTTCCTGTATGCTGATGCACCACTCCACGCTGCATTCAATGCACTATTATTGTTAGTTCTATAAATTGAGTTTTGCTGATTCCGTCATATATACTATTCCTGGCTGTTAGCTAAAATCAAGCCCTCGTATTAATCTTACATCTTTATTAATAGAAAGGCGTATTTTTCTGAAATCAGTAAATCATGTTTTGTGATATGGCGGAAAAACATATTATGAAATGTCATTCAAATCATTGAGAAATATCTTTGAAGGACACAGACATCCCTTATTTTATTTTATTTTATTGTATTTATGATTTCCTTACTTACTTATATATTTGGCAATATATTGAACCCGGATAGCACATTCAGAAAACTATATTTGCTCTTTCATGGGACTCGGAACAACAAGTATCTAATATATCATGCGAAATAATATTGTTTAGATAATTGCGTAAAATGTATACTGTTGATTCTGCATCTTGTAAATTTGCTGGTAAATTATTCCACACTTTTGCAACAGTATGGAAAATAAATTTGAAAGTTTTCTTATTTGGATAAAGCATAAAAACATCTGTATACCTCCGCTGATTGTATCTCGGTACATCGGATACGAATCTGAAATACTCTTGTAATAAAAATTACGTCACCTTTAGTGATTTATATGCCTGTTTAGATTTAAAATGTGCCTTTCCTCAAAATCTGCCATCCCTTTTGCCAAACTAGATATATATACCTCTAAAGTTAATACAATCACATTCAATGTGACTAATCTTGTCGCAACTTTGCAATTCTTATACCATTCTTATATGAATGTCGGGACAATTGTCCCAAACAGTACCGACATAGTCAAGGTCGACCTGCCTTATTTTCAATTAAATTTGACCCAAAACATTGCGTGGAACTTTACCCGATAAACTTCGTATTACTGGCAGTTGAAATGATATAGTTTTACACACATACGCTATTTCAGTTTTCCATCACAGATTTCCATTTAATTTAATGTCAGAATATTTCAATGTATGCTGCTTTCATTCTCCATGACCAAGGCAAAATACAGTATCAGTCTTTGAATTGAAAATGACGAAACTATCAATATTCCTCTTCCAATATAAATGTGACGAAATACATTTCAATCCTGACTTGTGACAGTCAGTCACCCGTAAAAGGCAACTCGCGGATTTAAACCGTCCATCTCAATCTTTGAAACATTTTTCATTAGCTACAAACGTTATTCAAAACATATTCACCTGACCACTTATAACCCAAAATACATTATTTGCATCAAGAAAAATGAAACATGCTAGCCATGCTACTTATTGGTTCTCCTGACTTTTCAGTCAGCCGAATTGACAGCAAAAAGGAAAGTACCCCTACATCGTTGTTGTGATATTCATGAATCTGGAATATTATAAAAACGCTCTACTGATATTGTATGAGTCAGAAAACACAGCACAGCATAGACAATGAAATATTTATCAAATAGAAAAAACGAAACTCACAAAAGGACCATTTATGAACACACAGAAGCATGATGACAGCAAATTTGTCTGTATGTCTTGACAATTATCAAGATTTAATTGCGTTTTCTTTTATGATGATCTAATGTACCTTTAACATAATCCTTTAAACTTAAATTACCCCTTAATGCATAACAGTTATAAATGAGCGAGTTCTGGATGTTCCAAGTGTGCCTTACTTGCAAAAATTAAATTTTTAAATTGTTGCTTTATAAGGCGCATCTGTATCACAAGCCAATGAATTGAAGTTGCTATTGACACCTCTATATAGAATACATTTGGCGATATTTAACCTTTAAATTTCATTTGTGCCAAATTAGCATATTTGCAAATCTTGCAACTTTCATCTTCATTTCACCGAATGCATGTGTAGCACAAACCAAATAATTGAAGTTTGTTTTCTCATTGTATACTCAAGTAGTACTCAATGTTGCATTTAATGTACCATCATAATTATTAATTCTATAATTTGAGTTGTAACGATCCCTTCACATATATAACATACCTGGCTATTGATAAAGCACAAGTCTTATATAAACTTTGTATAGTCATAGAATCAATAAATTGTGTTCCGTGCTGGGGCAGACAAAAATGTATTTAATTCCCATCTTGGGTCATTCCGATCATCCGAAGGTTGAGAAATGTCTTTTAAGGACATATGGCTAGAAAACAAAATATTATCAATATTTATCATTAACATCTAATAAAGGTTAAGATGAATTTTCATACACACATTATCACCGATGGGGGGGGGGGAGGACTACAAGCGATGAGTGTAGGGGGATATATCCAGGACCAGGGGTCCATCGCAGCTGTCAGAGAGTGTGTGGTGGACCCTTTGCCTTGGCTCTGGTCCTGAAAAACATGGCAGTACGAGCTGATTAGGATAACCATGGTTTCCTCCGCCTCATCTATTTTTCTTTTCTTTCCCTTACTATTTCCTAGGCCACCTGTGTCACACAGGACCACGGCACAGAAGAGGAGAGCCACAGCATTATTATTATTATTATTATTATCATCATCATCATCATCATCATCATCATCATCATCATCATCATCATCATCATCATTATTATTATTATTATTATTCAGTGAGAAGAGTGCTCAACGGATACAGGTTATTCACTCATTTGCTCTCATTTTGGATCAAATAGTACAGAAAAACATGATCCATATTCATAAATTCCAAACCGAACAATGACAGCAAAGAGATTCCAGATTTGCCAAAGCATCAACATTTATCTTCCAATATCAATGTGAAGAAACAAATTTTTCTCCTCACTTGAGACAGCCAGTCATCCATAAAAGGCAACCGGTGGTTTTAAACCGGTCCTCTCAACCTTTGAAATATTCTTCATTGACTACAGACACTATTGTTTCCAAAATGTATAGGTCTGACCAAGTTTTAGTTATTACTTCTGCCAAATATAAAAGGAGACCTAGTAGGCATATTACTTTTTAGTTCTGCCGACTTGTCCTTCAGCTAAGATTGCAGCAAAAGAGTAAAGTACGCCTACATCGTTTTGTGATATTTATGAATCTGGAACACTATAAACACACTCTACCTCCACTATAAGAGCAACATTTCTTTATTAGCGGCATGGACGGGGATTTGGCCATTCAGCATCATGGACTCGACAGACCACGATCAGGGAAGAAAACAGAAAACGAGACATACCGATAGCAATGCACAAAATAAAGAAAGAATGAATGAATGAAAGAAAGAAAGAAAGAAAGAAGGAAAGAAAGAAAGAAAGAAAGAAAGAAAGAAAGAAAGAAAGAAAGAAAGAAAGAAAGAAAGAAAGAAAGAAAGAAAGAAAGAAAGAAAGAAAAGTGTGTGTTGACACACACACTTTAGTGAATGGGAATTGTGACGCATATCTTTGCATTTTCCTGGTCTGTCATCTGAAATGTGTGCACCGTCTTCAGAACATTCATGGCAAATGTGCTGAACAGCAGCATTATTTTATAAACCTCAAAGCAAATTTGTATGAAGCACACACCGCACTGCTATCGTCTGTGGCCTATGTGTAGAAGGCTTCTAAATTTCAGATATACGGACATATCCATTTGTTACGGGGTATATCAAAATGTACACTGAGCCAAACACACCTGATTTCGAGGGGGGGGGGTTTGAAAGTTGACCATTGGGAGGATATGTCAATCGCATTTTTTTTTGTAAATGACTGCAAAGTGGGTCTACACATTGATTTTTATTGGCCTATCAGTCACATAAATGTGTTTGTGAGCGCGATCTCTCGCGTTACCTCCGCACCACAGTCACGAAGCGTAGCGATCAGTTTATTGTAAAACTTCATGTCTAAACCAACCGGGGTTACATATCTCCACTGAATAAAATTATATATTAGGCCCTATCTTATGAATGCAAAACCCGGGAAAAGCATGTCAATATGTGTTCTATTGATCGGACTGGAGCTCTCTGATAATAGGGGCTGGAATATCAGGGGGAATTTTGAGTGATAATAGAAGTATTTAGCTCTCGGTTCATCTTGCAAGAATGTGATTTTATCTCAATAACGATGCACAGCTTGGGTAAAGGCTTTAAAATACAAAAGGAAAAATATTTGTCTATAACATAGTTCAAATATATAACATTTGTGTTGATAACATTAACAGAAAGAAAGTGGATTTTTAGTACAGAATGCAATGGTTGTTAGGCAAGCCTTCCCCTTCATTATAGTGCTGCACCTGTGTGAATATATCTTTATATGGGCGATTATGGGATGTATAATATCACTCCAACCAACAGAATGGTCCACTTTACCACGTAGAAGGTCCAAATCTGTGAAGAACCATTAAAATAGGCTTGGCGTATAATTAACACTCCTGACAACTACATCCCGGCACCCAAGCAAAAGTCACGAAGAATAAAAACCTCTCCTGCCTGCAAAACAGATAGGACTCACTTTACGTTACTGTTAAATGGCGATTGAAATGCTTGTCAATCAATAGTGTAAGCAAACACATTTCCTCTTGGCAGGCAAGACACTTTTACTCAATCATGCATCCGAACTGTAACATAATCGCTTTGGTCATGTTGTATTCTATTAGCCTTTGTAACAGATATTAGTGTTTGATCAAAGACTACTCCAAGAAACCAATAGAGTAGGTTATTTATACATAACAATGCACAAACTTAGTACCCATATAACGTTGAAACTAATGAATTCTCAATACATGTAAGGCCTTCCGTGTATTCTTCTTGAATCCCCCCCCCCAAAAAAAAGCAATTTAAATTATGCAAATTAGCAGTATTCGAAATTGTCAACCTTGTATATCTTCAGCACTATAATAGATAGATATGTGATTTCAACTTCTACTAGGAGGTTGTTGACCATTGCACATGTAATGAATTAAAAATAAAAATTGTAGCAATTTAAATTATGCTAAATAGCACCATTTGAAATTGTAAATCTTGAATAACTTCAAAGCTATAATAGATGGAGCAGCAAATCATCTTTCCTAGTTTCACATTCATTCACACCTTGTGTGTGCCTCGGGTCACATTTCCATTCTCCCAAGTCCGTCGAGGTAGTCACAGCAACAACACATTTTGGAACTGATCTATGCAAAAACTAAACATTTCAAGTTGTTATAAATTTGAAGGCGCGCATCATTATTCACGCTGAACCAAATGTGTATTTTTATAGTTCGGATTGTATTCATCTGTAGAGAGGTAGTACAGCGGTGTAGCAGGGATTTCTTGACCGTTGTGCTTATTTTGCCACCAAACAGTAAAGCAAGTTGGTCGTGGATTGGGGAAGATCAGACCTAGTCTAATCAGAGGGGCTACACGTGTAGCCTTCCTGATCAGACTATAGACCACTATATGCTTACTTGCTCGTAACATTGTGTACAATGCCATGAGTCTCAATGAAAATTAATGCATCGCTTGAAACCATGCAGATCAAATAGTTTATTCCTCCACGGTGAAACCTCCTTCATCACTTTTTGTGAGTCCAAGGTAGGTGGCCAGATGCCATTTGACAATCAGCACCTATAATCGTCGATTCTTTTCCCAATCACTATCGGAAAAGGAAAAAACAAAGCCCATTGATGTCATTATCCTTTGGCTTTTTGGTCACCACAATGAACCAGTTAAGCGTTTGCCCTGATCTTGTCCAACAAATCATACAAGAATTGTCTGAAAGGTCACAGCTGGTTGCTCACCGTTGCTGCGGCAGTGGGTTGTGGACAGCAGCCTACTGCTATTCTAACTTTGGTGGATTATTCAGCATTCGTTTTTCAACAGACGCGCAGGAGGTCGAGCCAGCAACACATCGCCATGTGTTTGTCCCTTTTAAACGCGCAAATTTTGCTTTTTATTGATCCATTTTTCGCGACAAGAGAGGAAAAGCGCTAAATTTTATGAAAATAGAAAAAAAGTCATTTTGTGTTGGGTCATGATTTTGCCGTTAAAGCTCAATCCCCTCTGCTACCTTAAAAGTTTGTCATCATCCAAAGTTGACACTGAATTAAATTATAAAAGCCTGTGATAAAAAAGGTCAGTAAACTAGATAACCCTTAAATCTTTGCATCAAAATACGTTAGAAAGTGTGTTGTTACCTTGCCTCGGGTGTGTTAGTAACAGGAACCAAAGCATGACATGATGGCAGCAGAAAGTTCTCAGCATGGTGACCGACACTCTTCAAGAACGTTTCCATGATATTTGTACCTTCAAATTCAACCAAATGAAAACCTTTGTACAACATCATATTCCGATTCTTGTGAACCAGGCAAAACGACCACGCATATCCATACTTATTATTATTCTGTATATATATATATATATATATATATATATACATATATATATATATATATATATATATATATATATATATATATATATATATATATATATATATAATACATATATATATATATATATATATATATATATATATATATATATATATTTATGTGTGTCTGTGTGTCTGTGTGTCTGTGTGTATTATGCCAATTGTTATCATGAACGGAAACAGCAAAATCATGGAATTTCAGTTCATAAATCCCACTGCGACATGATCCAGAAGAGCGCCTCTATCTCCATGGTACTGTAATGCGTGTTCATTTCTGTATATACTGGAGTGGAATATTAATCAATTAGAATCATTGTTTGAATACATTATGAAAAGAATCTCTGCACACATTACCCACAAAATCAAAAACCATTTATTTTGGATAATATTCATTTAATTTATGGCCACGAAAGTGATCTCACCTGAGTGTTTCATAGCGTGTATAGTACTTGACTGAAACAAGAGGCCAAACAAAGTGTGCAGCTTTAGAAGGGGCTCACGAGTGAAAGCAAAATTAATGACTTTGGGAAGTTCTAAACAGTCCATGGTCTATTGTATTGTGGAAGTTGTACACTGACTACAAAACAATATTTTTTGGAAGGAGGGACCTTCCACAGCAATATGTAAAGCTTCAATTAAGAGTGTTTTCATGTGCAAATTAATAATAGAATTCAAACTCATTACGCTAGTTTAAAACTTGTTCACATCATAAGTAACAACCTACCTTTATCTAAGTGGCATATAGATTGAAATGGTAGTGTGAGGTAATTTATCAGATAGAAGATGCACAACTTCGGGACAGGTTCCCAAATGGGACTCCATTCCGATCCACCCCAGCAATGATGATGATGATGATGATGATGATGATGATGATGATGATGATGATGATGATGATGATGATGACGACGACGATAAAATACTGAACTTCGGAAACAGTGCTGAAAGGCTCAGCGGTTTCTGATATATTGAAATTGAACGATTTCACAGTTTATCCGAAAGAATAATTTTTGGACGCCTATGTGACTTTAAAATGAACTTTGGCATTTATATATGAACACTAAAATGTAACTTTCACATTTGAAGATGAAGATTAAATAATAAAATTCAGATGTTCCTAGACATGAGCTAAACAAAGAGCTCATATCATGGTCGTCTACAGTTCTTGTAGTGAAGAAGAACTAGAACAAGTTGCAGAAGAAAGAGAAGAGTAAGAAGAAGAACAAGAAGAAGAAGAAGAAGAAGAAGAAGAAGAAGAAGAAGAAGAAGAAGAAGAAGAAGAAGAAGAAGAAATAGAGAATGGAAAAGAACAGAAAAAGGATCAAATTCTTACCTTTCCGGCAGACCATTCAGCACACAGTAAGTCATACGTATGATGGTATAATGTATGATTAAGAGATGTGAAGCATGCCATATGTTACAATGTTGCGATCTTATCTAAATAAAACTGGAACCAGTAACCAGTTGGCTTCTTTATTAGTGACACTGTGATTTAATATTTATGGAGAGTACAGTTACTGCACCACAAGCTCACACATTTAAACCGATCAATTTTTAATTGTGCGTGTTGCCAATCATTCACTGAAATACATCATCTGCGTAGACTTGGTTTTATTGATTGACAATTAGTTAGATTTTGCCTTTACAACCGTGCATGAAATTAATTCAGCAAAATATGCTGAAATTATTTCGTATTGATTTTAATCATACTAGAATATTTACACTCGGTTCAAGGTTTAATTTAACAAGAAGAATGGATTTTTCGTTCCCTAATGACTGTGAGGTCATGAACTACGACGGCGAATCACATTGCGCACTGATATATCCATTGATGTGGTATTACTTTTGTCAACATGACACGACCCAGGAAGAACATAATAGTAAAAATCAACATAAACATGATTTTAAATGAAAAATTACTACATTTACACGTTAGAACTCCATTCCCAAACGTTGAATAAAATGTTTCTCTCAAAAACTGTATTTTATGTTAGTGTCTTTGATTAGCGTTAGACGTCATCGTTTGTTATGGTCGTTTTGTAGGACATGTTTACTCCCACAACAACAAAAACAGTTTTTGTGGGAGATTTTAAACTGATATTTAATGTGAATATAATTATTGAATGCCCACATTTCGATTTACATGGAAGAAATGACTGACAGGGCTGTTTTTTAGGCCATTTTGTGTGAGCCACTGACGATAGTGGCTCACGCAGTAAATGACGTCAACACGTCCTGAAGTAATTTCGTCCATCTGCCTCGAAATGCTTGAGTTCAAGTTTAAAATGAATACCTATATTCATAAAAAATTCAAGAACTTCAATGTTTTCCTTCCTAATCTAAGATGATTTCCCAGTATATCGTATATTATCTATAATCACGTGCTGATCGAAATTAACCGAATGGTTTGTTCATATTATCTGAATTGACAGTTTTCTCCCTCATGTCTGTGACGTGGTATTGATAGATTTTTTTTTAAAAACAAGGATATATTTTATCTCTAATACAGTATAACCTGTCCTTGTTTACACCTTTATAATGCAGACAACGCTATAATGTAAAACGTTATGTAGAGCACCAAAAGATCAATTTTTCTTGTTAAAACACCTCTCTACTGTGGAAACCTGTCAACTGTGGATACGTTTTGCTAGTCACAGAGGTGTCCACAATATACAGGTTTCACTGTAATGAATGTTTTATGGATACAAAATTGAAATGTTAAAAGGGACCCCTTGGTGGCACTTGTCTCATAGATTTTACCCTTTAAGGATATAGATCATACGATCAACTTTGAAAAGTAATAAAATAATAAAAAAACAGTTTGACTGACGTGCTCATGTGAGGTACACCTTTTAGCCCTTGATGGAAGATACTCTACACAATTTGACAAAATATTTTATTTTTCTGTTGCTGAAAATTATTGAAGCGGATAATTTCGACCGAGTCATTATCACGTGGCACGGAATTCTGTAAACTCCCAATACTCTTTTGGTAAAATAAACATAAATATAGATAATTCCAAGTATGTACACCTGATAAATTGCAGTTGATCATCTGAAACAGTTCTTGCATATTGCAGTACAATTGGTTAGGTCACGTTTCGTTAACTGGGTCAAGCTCAAATATTATTGATTACTTCAAGCACTTTGTCTTGAAAACAATGGGTACTTTAAATTTTACATTTTAATAGGCTAGTTATTTCAAACGCTTACACCTCAGTACGTATGCCGTCTGAACAAAAACTGGAATAAAGTCTTTTCTAAGATAAGAATTACTCTGAAGTATTTTGGTTTTTTAGCCTGGCAAGTAGAGAAATATATTCGCTGGATGTACATTTGCCAGACACATAATAATAGAAATCGGATATATATATATATATATATATATATATGCCTTGATTATATGAGTTAGTCGGACGAATGGACCGTGTTTAATGATATTAAGAGTCATGCCGTCATGCTTGGGAGTTGCATTAAACAGTTAACATCAGCATCACGGGAAGCCACATGAACAGTCAACGTAAGCAGGCATAGATGGCCATATTGACATTCTTCACGAGTCAACACAGCGGGCCACATTCACAGTTGTAAGCAACAGACAAGGAGGCCACACAGACAATAGTCATCGTCATTACCAGGCACCATAGGCAACACATGAAGCGGTCATCAGTGGACAAAGGAGGTCACACATGGCCGGTTGTGGACGTCTGAGTTAACCCATGGTTACTATGACCAAGAGTTACACTATGGTCAACTGAAATGTTGGTTTGCACACCTCGGTATTATTTTTGATTGTGACTTAACTTTGTGGTCAACCCTGACCATGCCCCAGGCCTGGGTTAACACAAGATTATAACTTGGCTTTTTGGAATTTTGGTTTGGTATTATATGTACATCTTTCCCCCGATTTTCAGCAGTTGTGGTGGAGGCTGAATTGAGCACACGACGAGCATGGCTGCATATCTTATGGTCAGCAATGGTATTGAAACTGTAGAGAGACGTTTGAGGAGACCGTCAATCATTCAGGACAGGATGAATCCACTAGAGTAGTATAACAACGCTGGGTTTAAAATCAGATTTCACCATCCATGTGATTTTAGAGATCCTTAATTTGATGGAAGCCAGGCTTCAACCAACACAGACAAAGGTAATTCTGCAACTTTTAATAACACTGAGCTTTGGCCTCACTATACCGTCAGGTCATATTTTTCCACAGGGAAGAGAAGTCCCATTATATTATACAGGGATAGTTTTTTTTGTACTTTGCCTGTGTGTCCCTTCTTCTTGCACGCGATTTCAGAAGACCCAGATAAGCTGGGATCATGAAACTTTTTTTAGTAAATCGCCCTTTTTAAAGTTTACCTTAAGTTTGAAGGGCAATGACCTTGAATTTAAAGGTAACCTAGGTCAATTCTCTGTGAACTTCTTGCACGCAATATCAAGACAACAAGAATTTCAAGGACCATGAAACCTTTGCAGATAATCACCCTTGTAAGGGTCATCAAGTTTGAAGGACAGTGACCTGGACCTAATTTGAAGGTCACCAGAGGCAATTTTTCTCTTAAATAAAGTCCTTGTACATGAGATCTTACCAACTGGAGACGATGGGACCATCAGACTTTTACAGTTTATCAACCTTGTAAGAGTCTAAGTCAGGTTATTTGCCTGAAATTTGGCTTTCTGAATTATTTGCATGGAATTTACCAATTTTCCCACCATCGCCCATAAAAATATGGAATTTTTAGTATATTGCACTAAGAGATACAAATCTCTCTATTTCAAGTCTAGAATGCTGACAAGTTGATTCAATGAAAAGTTATACACTGTGTGGCTTTAATGGGTACCTATCCTCAATGGCATATTGCACCAGCTCACTCTTAATGTGGCTAAAGAATATTTTGTTCCTCAGCGAAATTATTGTTTATGAGCATGTGAATGTGAATTTAGAGTAATATTTTCACTACATGAATCAGAAAAGGTATCTGTTTAGCATATTTCCATAAGAATACATTGATCATATATTTTTTATTCCGTTTTGTGGGCGGTCGAGGGGTTTTAAGGCGTAAGACGTCATGTCCAAGTTAAAGGAGATGCCAAGCTGAGAATTCCAAACTTTGTGGTACGGCGGCCCTGAAGTGCCCATGGCAGCCGTATTTTTGACAATACAGAAGCTTGGGCAAAATTTAAAAATGGCTGAATACATGGCATTTTGTTTTGGGGACAATGGACATCCCCTTTGCCCACATCTAATGACCCAACTCCTCACGTAAGCAAGAGAGCATTGAGAAGTGTCAAACTTTTGTTTAACTATGGCATTGTACAACATATTAACATATTTAGTTGGGATAAAATACCTCAGATAGTTCAACAGACTAAGCTTCCGGGCTACCTTCTTACATAACTGGTTTACATGAGGTTGGAAGCTCAGTGTTGAATCAGGGGTGACTCCTAGTAGCTTGGTCTCAATCACTTGGTGAATGGCTTTCCATTCATTTCCATGGCAAAATCAGTTTTGTCTATTTTGAACAAGCGTGGGGTGGTTCCAAATATTATACAATTGCATTTTGTTTTATTGAGTGTTAGTTTGTTTGCACAGAGCCAACTATATTGTTTGGAGATATCACTGTTCAATTTCAAAGCTAAGCTTCGAACACATTTTGTGAAGTAGTAACACTCGTATCATTGGCATATATGAAACAAGACATCATGCAAGTCATTGATAAAAATCAAGAATAAAAGAGGGCCTATTATTGACCCTTGAGGGATACTTGTGGTCATGGAAACAGAATATGGACAAGTACGGCCAATCGTGACAGATTCTGTCCGGTTACAGAGATATGATTCAAACCACTTCTTTGCCAAGCCTTCAACCCATAGGCCCTGAGCTTAGTCAAGTGAAGCACGTGGTCTATGGTGTCAACGGCTTTTCATAAGTCTATCATAACAGTGCCAGTAAGTTTGCCGTTACCCATATTTTCTAAAAGCTCATCATAAAGTCTAATCAGCGCTGTCGAACTGGAATGCAGATACCTGAATTAAGATTTTTTATCAGAAGTTTCACCAAGAGATTTCTTTCATTTAAGCAATTATACAAACTGTCATGCACTACATCTTCTAAAGCTTTGCTAACCACAGTTCAAACTGTGAAAAGCGATAATTAGTCCTGTCGTCTGAGGGACCAAACTTGTGTATTGGAGCAACTTTGCCTAATTTAAAAAAGTCAGGAACATTCCCAGTCCTGAACGACAAATTCAAAATCCACATTTTACATGGTAATATCAAATCTAGGTTTGCTTTAAACAAACGCGGACTAATGCGGTCAAATCCGACAGCATTAGCATTTGATCCACAAGTTATCTTACATAACATTCATGTAAAATGGGTATCTAAAAATTTTTTGTGTCACATAGTCGCCTAGCCAAATGAAAAGTTTCATTTTTTGTTGTATTTGCACTAAGCGACTAGTCTACAGATCTGAAATATCCACTAAAGCTGTTTACCATTTCTCTTGGATTTGATATATTTTTGCCATCAACTGTTAATTCCGTGGGTCTAGGAGATTTGCAATTTCACAAAACAGATTTGAGATGTTTCCATGGCACCTGTGGATTCAGTTGATTTTCTTCGACGATTGATGTGTAATAATCTTCTTTTACTTGACCAATCATTGCTCTAAAGTCGCCTTCGACTGTCCATGTATTCTTGATAAAAAACATGTTTGGTGGCATTGTCCATTTAGGAGTCTGCCTTTCCTTCGAGAAATTTACGATGGTATTAGTTTTTCGCTGGGAACAACTCCGGAAGTTCACAATGGATACAACCCATGGATTTGCTTGGAACTCTTTTGTGCATGTGGGTCATCTACATTGAAAAACAAACTTTTAAAACACTGCATGAATCATTGGGATCATCAAAATTTTGATGATATCCCATTGAACAACAAAAGGATAATTCTGGAATAACGGCTCATCAAATTCTTTAAAATCTCTCTATGTTCTGGTACAATACAGCTTGTTTTAAAACCCGCCTCCGTGTTTGTGGACAACAATAGGCATATGATGCCCACTGATTCCTGTGGGTATTACTCTACTGTGACATACAATGGTGGGGCAGGTAGTATAAATATGATCGATAATAGTGGACGAAGTGTTTGTTACGCAGGTGGGGTCTTTAACAAGCTGGTCCATAAGATAATCTTAAAAATAAAAGCCAGCGGACTTCTCATTTGTTTACTACTGATGTCTACATTCAGGTCACTAAGTAAATAATCTTGATTATTTTCTCTGGACGCTTGGTCAAGAAGGCTTGTGAGTTGCTCATAAAATAACATGTCAGGCAGTGGTGGCCTGCTCATAGTTGTGACAAAACATGCCCGGCATCCTTTGGGGATTGTTTTAATTGACACAGATCCAATGTCAGAATTATGATGGTTGCGTTGCCTCTAAGTAAGACCTGTGTTTATGCGGAAACCCTAACCCCCCCCCCCCCCGTCCCTGTTTGTACCTAGGTCGCGATCGCCAAAGTCATATCCCGGTATTTGGAAATATTCAGCTACATGGTTCTCAGAATGTAAACATTTTCCAAATATGCTTGATCATGTCAAACTTGCTCGAGGAGATCTATTGGCATTGGCGTTGGCTATTTTAGTCCAAATGGAAAACTTGGGTATTTTAAACAGTCTATCCTCCTCTTTATTGTCTAATAAGGAGTCAAAAAATTTAACATGCAGAAAATTTGATTTGAGCACACTTGGTTGGAAAAATGAACATCGACTGGTGAAACACTTCTGGATCATGGACGTTTCGAGCACTGACCTTCAAACAATACATTCTGCTTATGAACCACAGTATTTGTTCAGCAATGGTATATTTCATTTTTTTGACAATGAAGAAAATTTATAAGTGCATTGAGCACACTTGGTTGGAAAAATGAACATCGACTGGTGAAACACTTCTTCATCGACGTTTCGAGCACTGACCTTTAAACCATACATTCCCCTTATGAACCACAGTATTTGCTCAGCAATGGTATATTCCATTTCGTGACAAAAAACGAAATTTGTAAGTGCATTTACTTAATTTATGTGTGCTTGCGCTCGTGTGGGCATGTGTATGCGTACGTATGCATGTTGTCTTTATGTATGAATGCACAAACAATGTGCGGGTGTTGGATCACAGAAGCTGGCATTTGAGAGGGAATAAATTAATCATGAAATCAATAAATCATCTACAATTAGTCTGTAAGATGCGACAGGACGTTAAAATCCACTTTTTTGAAGAAAGAAAGAGCATGGCATAAATGTTGTATGACAAAATCTATACTGAAAAACCATAACTTTATTCTGCTTGTTTTCATTGAACAATTCCCAGTACGCACCCATGAGGTCGATATTACATTCTACAATTGCTCAATATAAATATTCTATGGAGGTAACTTCCCACAATAACGTTGCACTAAACAAACCGTAATCGCCCGGAAACATCAAAACATAAGCAAGTGAACATAATTTTACATTTTAAAGGTCATTGTACACACACGAGTCACTATGTCACATCTTCCGTGTAATTTTGAACAAAAAGAAAGGAGGAAAGGAAGAAAGAAAGAAACAAAAAAGGGAAAGAAAGGAAGAAAGAAAAAACGAAAGAAAGAAGGAAAAATAAATAAATAAATAAAGAAAGAAAGAAAGAACAAAAAAAGGAAAGAAAGAAAAAGCACAATTCAATCCCTCTGCGCTCGATAGCCAATCCAGTCACTGTGCCTTAACCTGTGCCTTCATTAATCACTTTTGTCACGTTCGATGTGGAAGTTTTAGCAAGCAAATGTTTTTAGCGTGTAACACGCGTTCTTGCTAATAATGTAAAGACTAAGCTTATATTAACTAGTGCATGCACCAATATAAGGACAAATAGCAAAATTGAAAATGCGGTTTACCCCGAGAAAAGGATTCATTAAATTTACAAACCTTCTCAGAGAGGGGACACCAAAGAAACCTGACTACACCGGGAAAGGTCGTTTGGTCATCACATTTCGAGGACCACTGATTGAAGAGAATCATCGCAAACATTTTACAATTTTTTTTAAAAGGACGTTAACCAAAGATTTCAAATTGGTTAAAATTGAAACTTTATCAGCCAATTGTTGAATAAATATACAAACTTGTGAAGAAGTAGTGAGATTTTAAATGCCGACACAAATATCGCAATCACTTTTCAAGTGTTTTCAAATTCCGGAAGTTTTGTACAACAATAATGGGGACCAATATGACTTTGTAATGTCATGAAGGAGTTTCTTTATTTAAGTCTACTCTAGAGTTATGAAAAGCTAAATTAAACGTTCACACAAATTGGGTTACTCTCAGATTTGACAGGGTCTACTAACGAAACTAAATAAAATTTAAAATTGAGAAGTAAGTGTTAGGTCTGTTTAAAAATTATTTTCAATTTTTTACCGTAAATGAGGCTTTATTTGTTTTGCATCATTGTTCAGTGGTAACGTGAAGTGAGTTGTAGTGAGTTCGTGGTTGCGTACTGGCATCTTTTGGAGAAACTGGCAGACAATTAAAGCATACGTCATGGAAAGCCGGTTTCGCCTCTTGTGTGTAACAGGTAAAAGTAGTGGTCCCAACATTAGCTGTTTATGTTGCAAAAAGCTGCGGATCAAGAAACCGATGGACATTTATTGGGCCTTGTTGAATTTTAGGGGACCCGAGCCTCAAAATGGGGATTCCCACAATGATGTCTTTATTCCTACCTGAAGTGAAGATTATTGCGCTGCAGGCCGTATGGTAACATTCCTACATGTTTTTATTTATTTTAATTATATTTGTTCTTTAGTAGAATAGATATTTGCACCCCAGGCATTGGGTCATTAAAATATATAAAAAAAAAACTCGTATTTATTCCGTGAAAGCATCGATGGAATTATCGGGCCGCCGTTTGCACATGCACCGAAGGACGTCTACAAATTTAGCCATGTGCGTGTTTACCTTCACGAGCCAGGTGCACGTGATGCCCTGGGATATTCCCGGGGGGGGGGGGGGGTCTCAGCGTTCATTCTTTCTTATAAATTCTTCCTTCGAAATAGTTAAGCAATATCTTTATTATTCATGATAAAATTCAAAATTATATGAAACGGTCCCCAATAGCACTTGCGGTAGCCATCTTGGACCATCGGCAGAAACGCTGCTGCTTAATTTACATGTTAGGGGCTCCGGTCCCCTAACGTTCAATAAGGCCATTTATTGATATAAAGTTTTTTGCAAATAGTTCTACTTATGCACAACTACTGCTTCATTTACATTAGGCGAGTTGAATAAAAGAGGCCTTTTCTGTGTGATTTTCTGTTTGGAAATAACACAATTTTTGCATGATCTTTTTTTTTTTTGCATCTGTTCTGCTGATCCAGTCAAGCGGCGTGAGCAACTGGCCTACAGCTACAACAAACCAGCTTATAATTCTGTATATTCTTTGTATACCATGCCTGAAATAATCATCTCAGGTCCTGGCTTTTCTTCATTGTGCTTTTAGCAAAACTCAGCCGCTTATTACCAGTAGATAAGATCTCCCCTTCTTCACATCCCTGGCTTGGAACCCGTCAAGAGTGCCATTATATGTAAATCAGTTATTAGGATACATCAAATGTAATATGTAAGTGCGTAGGAAGCAAAGATTTTATCATGGAGCCCAGTCGCCGCTGTGACATCACTGTAAATCTGAGAATATATGTTACAGAACAATCAGTTATTTAAATACCTCAAATTTAATATGTAAGTGAGTAGGAAGCAAGGGTTTTTCAAGGAGCCCAGTAGTTGCTGTGACATCATTGTAAATCTGAGAATAAATATTACAGAACAAAAGCCGTAAATGGACTGAAAGGGTAAAACACAGTCGAATGGAAGTACGCACAGGAGTTACTCTCCTGTATGAATGGTAAGAACAGCACAATCACAATAAGGGTAAGGAAAACATTTCTGAGGTAATTTTGATACTAAGCGGCGATTTTTACCTTTAATATCCAAAATGGTCGCTTGGTAATGTCTTTTCTCCAAGCATTTTACATAAGTTTAGAAGAGTTTCAGCAAGAGCTATGTGTAATACACCAGTTTATACTTTTTGGGGGAGTGCAACACATTTGTGGCACTACATTTGTGACTGAAGATGGTCTCAAGATGAAAGGTGAAAGAAAACCTGAAATGCTTTGAAGTTATGGAAGCCATGTGTGTTGATTTTTCTCCAGGTGAAGTGCCGTAACAGGAATGTGACGTTACACAGACAAGATATAGCTGACCTCAGATTTAGTATGAACTATATGCCCCAATTTTAATCATCATACAATGCAAGTGCCAATTTTGATTTCACTTTTGTCCTGTGTATTCACGGAAAAATAAACTTTGTTTGTTACTGATTTGTGTTTAATATGTTGTTATATCACCTGTTCCATGTCTCATTTTCGGTGTGAAAGCTGTGTAACATTTAATCAGTATTCATGAAGTTATTTCATCAAGTTTTTCTCTGACTTATAAACCACAAATCACACCTTGTTGCACATACAGCACCAGGAATGAGTCTTAAGGAAATCATGTGTCCCAGGAGATCCATGTCATCATGCAAGTGCCACATGAGTAAAGTGCAGATTTTCGATTGCCTTGCACTATGCACAATTTTTTATCACCAATGCAATACCAGAACTGGGTCTCCGCCCGCAAATTAGTACAAATTGTCGTATAAGACACGTTTCTGACTCATACATGTCTAAAATGGTGCACTGTGCCTACGGGAAAGAAAATATCCAGCTTGCTTTTGAAGGTCTAAATGGTTACCAATTGTCAAAATACCCCCCAAAATGGATTCCTAAACCGTAAATTAGCCGGCTGCAATGACTCACACGTTTCTTTCTGTTCTCATGTTAATAAGTTATGTACTTCTTTCTTTCAGGTGCTAATTTGCATAATATATGTTAATCAGATGTGTCTGTGTATAGAGACAAAGTGTCTCTTTGGATTTTACTTTTCATTTTGCCCCAAGGAACACTTGTGCCGAGTGGGACCTTTGCATTATTGAATGCAGTGTACACTTTCTCAGCAAGTTTTTTATGGGTAAACTGGGATCTAGTATATGAGCGAGACCTTACTCCTGTGACCAGAAATGAACATGATTCGGCGAGACTGAATACCAGCATCACTGAAAAATTGGACGGGTGTTGCTCGCAGGCAATATGCTGTATAATGCTTACAGATATTGGTGCGTTTGCACATTTCACACACTCACACTCACACACACACACACACACACACACACACACACACACACACACACGCACACGCACACGCAAACAGATAGAAGTGTCTGATAGGTTTTCTGGTTCAGTGGCGTTGATTTGATTAAACTATAATGTGTTGCCAATGGATCAGATTTCTGCATGAGGGGTTAAAGCATTTTTGCAGGACAAGCATCATCATGTCGGGCATGGGTATGCAAGAGTTATGAATGAAAAAACCTTGTGCCCAGTGTACTGGCGCATGAAACTGTGATGGGTTGCTTGGCTGGCGCGTTAAATGGATGTCTTCATGGAATGGTCAAGACAACGAAATTGTTTAATGCAAATGTAAAACTTCAGCTTCATTTCCACTGCGTTCATCGGGGCTTGTTTGCGCGTTTTAACGCGCAATTGTTGGTATGGAAAATGTATATAGATGCAGCATTATACTTTGACCGTTTCCTTAAAGTGACATCGGTTTTCAGCATAAGATATATGCTTTTAACGTTTTGCATATTGAACATATCCCAGATCGTTTGATTCATGAATGTGAATGAAATGAAATTGTTGCTTTGAAACGTACAGATTCATAGTTATTACTATGTTGTATATGTGTCTTTTTGCCCAGAACAACTTCCTAGTAGTCAATATCCTATTCCGCAGTTCGAATTCTTTACTCTCCATAAGCAAACCTGTCCCTGTCTAACCTATATATATATATATATATATATATATATATATATATATATATGGAATTACTATTGTCCATATTGCACACGTTCCTCTGTAAAATTTTGACATAGGCTGTATCAGCCCAAATAAATTAAAAGGTCTTCAGCGGGTGACTACTCAACATGTTTCGGAGCCTTTGACCCGTACATGTCTCCCTGAGTAGCGGCTCCTTGTCTAAACTGAATATTCAGCAAAGACAACCCACATAATAAAGAATAAGTATGAACGTGGCAAATGATGAATTACCTAAATACGTGAAGTTTTGCTTATAAATGCAGAGCTTCATTTTGAAAGAAAAATACCTGTCAAACAAACAATAATTACTAAATTTGTATAGTACAGGTTCAGATAAGAACAATTTCATAAGAACAATTTGACTCGACAATGTGTAAATCTTTTATTAACGATCCCTGAAGGTGTGTGTCCCGCGTGAACTGAACTATTAACTGAACTGATAATTCATACGTTTGCAAAAACACATAGGAAGCTGGATCCAACGCCTGTCTGATATGCGTTTTCTGAGATCATTGGATAGCACATTCCCACCAAATCCTGCGACCCCGCTATCGCACGAGATTCATCGTTCTTAAAAATATATGTATCCAGCCAGGCTCAAGAGTCATGTAAAAATGTTCAGTCTCTTTTAATAACACAACGAGGGCCATTTACTGCATATTTTAGTTATCCATCACAAACATGTGCAACTGTCGGCAACGAGAACGCCTGTTAATATCCCACGGAACCTTTCGTGAACTCTGTAAAATTCTTGCTGGCCACTAGCTCCTGTAACTGGAGTCCAGTTGCCTTCGTCCTGCAAACTGTTTGTGAAAGGTGCACGCTCGCCTTTCATCTCCGCATCCCACGGAAAGCAACTTGAAAGAAGCCCTACCTCTCTGACTCTGCATGGTGGTTTTCTCCGAGTCCTTCGGTTTCCTCCATCAAACAAGTGGGTAGGAAAGAATACGCCAACATCTGTGCTATAAAGAGTGATTAATATAGGCTTGGCCTGTTTTGCAATCGATATAAAAGATACGGGTCTATACACAATTGTCTCAGTGTCTATGCTATAGACGTCGTTGATAAGCGTCATCCAGGCTGCCATGCTAGAACTGTAACGAACAGCCTAAAAATAAGAACTTGGGCAACTGAGCAGGCAAGCTAGGATGCCGTATTTCTCTACTCGTGGTTTTGCTCAGTTATTTCATAATACTTTAATGTTGGACAAAATCGTGGCTTTTGTTTCAAATGTCTGGGTTTCATACTCAACACGCAGGGGTCAGAAAACACTAACCCCCCCCCTATTGTGCACCAAACCCACAGTTTAAGAGCAAAACTCTGACTTTTGACCATAAAATCTTGGGCTTTGAATTTTTTTATAATTTCCATACACGGATTTTTTTCTTTACAAAACCCTTAGCTTTCCTAGAAATTCCTGAGTTTTTGTGAAATACACCCTAAAACCTAGCTGTGCTCAAAACCCACGGTTTTGTATCTTATGAAACACCGAGGGGTTGTGAATTTGAATCAATGGAATAAACCTGGGTTTTGTGAATTACAAAACTTTTTGTACGAGTGCAATACTCGGGGGTTTATAACTTACCAGCTATGACAACTGTTCTCGAGTAGGACATGCAACTTAAAAATACCGCGGGAACACATGCGGTTCAATGTGTGTTATCATTAATATCACAACTGGTTACTACATGTACAGGTATAGGATAGTTTTCCTATACGACACCATGACGACATACTTGCTTTTGGTTGTACTGGGTTATAAAATCAACGGTGTATTGCCGTGCTCCTAAACAAACTCAGTCGTGTTGGTACATTGAATGGAACCCAGGGCATTCAGCAGTTTTTCACAACAAGCTAGGCAATCTTGAGTAATTTGCAGCGATGCAGCATTTTACTGTTGTATCTTTTTGAGCTTTCATGGTGACGGCTTGTCTGTAAAACGACTGATAACAGTGTCTAGCTGTTTTCACTGAACAAGAGTGTAGGCCTAAGTTGCATTGCTTTTATTTGGACATCGAATCACATGATGAAAGCGATTGTGAGTGCTTGGCGTATCCACATGGCCTGTTTAGCAGTAAATGACACAATCGTGGATTTGTGACGTCACAAATTAATGGTTTTGAGAAATATTGCGTAAAATGGCATTTGTAAAGTCACAATTTTCTGGGTTTTGTAAATCATTGAACAAAGTGGTACTCAGCGTTATCACAAAATCAGTCAGGGTTTTGCAAACTATTATGAATATGGTTAAACATATCTCAAAATGTATAACTTTATGATGCCAAAGAACCCTAGATTTGCAAACCATTTAACAAAACAAGGGCAAAACCCATGGCTAACATGAAAAAAACCCTACCTTTACGATGTGATTGGATGATTAAGCCAAGCCTTGAGTTTTGTTTAAAAATATCTGGATTCTGATACAAAACATAAGTGGTATAGTTATGATCATGAGTATCATAAAGTGATATATGGATTATTTCTGTGTACTGGTTTCATTTGGTTTGATTTTATCTTTGTATAACATCTATATTTTTTCTCTGCTCCTTCTCCCAGCAAACTAGAATAACATGTAAGCTCTTTTGATGCTTATGTAATTTCCTGTCTGTGCTTTTGAAGTCACCAGCCTAACAATGCGCAAGGGTAAAATGTAGCTCTGTAGTTACAAGCATTCTTTAGTTCCAGTCATGAGTGAATTCAACAGTCTTTATCCAGTGACTCTTTAAATAATCGTTTCGAGACCAAAACAGGAAGCATATGGTAATTGTGTCCACTATTTTACCAAGTTCCAATCTCTAGCTCATATTCTTAAATAAGCTTTCCGTTGTTTTAGACTTCATCCTTGGCATATTATCCCACGTTGAGAAGTTAACCATTCATTATAATTGTTACAGTAGTACTCTGATTGGATAATCGTTAAACTTGTGGGTTGGATTAAGGGTTTTCAGTTATATTCTGATAATCTACAAACATGTGGGACTGGCGCTACCCATACACAACGTACATAGTGTAGCATGTCAACTATACAAAGAAGAAAGGCACAGGGACTGATGGAATCTGGAATAAGATCATCAAACCTGATGTCGGACTTTTTATTCCATACCTAATTCCCCAATGGTGCATAACATTAGGATTTGTAAAAAGACCCTGTGTTTTGGTAAAAAATACCTGAAGCTTTTGTGTTCGTGTGTGGTTATCAACAGAATATAAAAAATATGAACATTGTTTTGATATCCTGGGTATTTTTCAAAATCCATGGTTTTGAGACAGAGCAGTGAATCTTGCGTTTAAAACCATGGAATTTGCAAGCAAAACCCAGGGCTTCATAGGTAATTCTCATAGTTCTGTTACGGAACTCTGCGTTTTGCGCACAGTTTTGTGTATTCTTGAACAGTACATCTTCTATGGCAGTTTTGGTCTTGAGCCCCCCCCCCCCCCCCCTTGATGTTTTGCCTGCTGACTACAACAAACGGTATCTTAATCTGAACTCTTTGACTACACACACAAAGTCCTCATAAAAAGCCCTTTCATTCTAATACTGGTATGCTTTTAGTTCCGATGGAAAGGAAAAGAACACTTTAACAACCTCAAAAGTAATGACCCAAGTATGACAAACTGCAAAGTCGCAAGTCTACGGTTCGGAAAATAGTAATGGTTACCTCACTCAGTAAAAAGTTTCACTAGCAATTTTCTCTCTTTTTTTTCAACTGGTCGTTTACTCTGCAGACATATTTCCGTACTCTACATACATGTTTTACAACCCAAAACACGCAGTTAAGAGAAATAAATTATTTATCTTTCGAGTCATCTTGAGCTTATAATGCCGGTTTTTTTTCATATGAATTGATTATTCCATGTACCATTAACCATAAAAACTTGGCTTGTAATGCTTGGTCTGCGAGAAATGACGTAAAAAGATGCAACGTTATTTATGAGTCTAATAGATTATCCAACATTTGTTGGCTAAGTACTGAATGAACAATTCGTGTGCTGAACACTCATTGACCGCTAAATGCTTCACATAACACAGACAACCAATCCAATTGGCCAATTTGGTAAGGAATAATATATAAGCAACAGCCCTCTCCCCTCCTATGAAGTTTTGAACAATGTATATCAAAAGACCATGTTAAACTCAAATACGCACCCGCTGATAATTTTGCCGTTAATGATGCACTTTCCAGTTGACTCCATTCCATTACGCGCTGGCATATAACTAGGCATGGATGTTACTAATATATAAAGGTGTGAAGGATGTGTTACTGCTTCTCACAAGCATCAACTAACATGTAACATGGTTCATTGTATATGAGGCATAATTGGAGTATTTAATATGCATATGTTTACTTGCCTGAACATATCGATTCTCCATAAATGAGCCTTAATATTCAGTAGAGCCATCATCTATTAAGATTGTACAAGATGTTTTTTTCTGGATTAAAAGCTTTGCCCCTGACTATAGTGTTGAATTGAAGGCGAGATGTACCACTTCATGCTTGTCTTCAGCAATGCAAATTTCAAATATTTGTGCAATCAAGAAATTATGACCTGGATCACCTTTAGCAAAACTGATAAGGCACTACAATTTTTACCTAAACATCTTTACCTAAGTGCATATTTCTAATATCAACTTTAATTTTTACTTGAACATCTTTACCTTAATGCATATTTCAATGTGAACATATACACACAAGACATATGAAAACAGCTTTCTGGACAGATGTGCAAAACGACTGTATTTCATTTTGATGTGATATTACTTATATATATATACATATATATATATATATATATATATATATATATATATATATATATATATACCACTCCGCCATATCTCACTTCGCGGGTGTATGTGTGATGTGCATTCAACCCCAGTAGCAGCTATTTGCCATATCCATCAAATCCATGTTTTGCCTGTATGTCAGTGTTATTATCATTTCAGATTTTTATTAACTGTACCCGATAATGCGAAAAAATAAGTAAGGAACTTTCAAAAGTAGGCTGTTCCACGTGAAATGTTTGATGATTGGTCGTAGGTATTGGGTGAATAATTTTCTCGCTGTTCTAATCGTTTTCAATGTGATATTTTACCCCAGAACAAAATTCTGCTGGAGGAAGGTGGTCTATATGTATGAATATAATATTTGTTCGTGGGTTGTTCCAAAATAAACTGTTCGTTCCATTTAGACAATTTGGATCAGTCAGCATATATCCAGTTCGACCCATGATGGAAGCGCGCATAGTGTCACAATATGGGCCCTTGTAGTTAATATGCAAATTTGTTTTATATATTTTACTATGTTCAAAATTCAGATATGACATTATGAATATTTACAAATGCTAAGGGATTTAGGTAAACTCCTAGGAATGTAAGCTAGTTCCTTGGAACATAAAGCTGTTCCTTGGAATTTAGCAGAAGTATAGAATAAATAAGTAAACAACAATTTAACAAGAGTCAATGGAATTGTGATAGGCTTAATATTGTTGTGGAAATTGTATGTGGGGATAGTTTGAAGATGCGGGACAAAATATTAAGCTAATAAAACCTTGGGTAAGGTAATAAACTTAACATAGCATTTCCAATATAGGAACGGTCAGTTTTAGTAAGATGGTTGCATAAAAATCTCGCCCCAAATCATTCATTGTGATAAGCAAAATGTCCCTTTTTTCATTGTCTGAACATCGTAAAAATAATAGAATTGGAATTGGATTTATTCGCTGGAATTTTTCTTGTCCTTAAAACAACAGAAACGCGAACTGACTAATAAAAATGTGGCGTTATGATGGCGAGCTCTTAAACCCTCCACATGCCTACCGTAACATTCTGGGTGTAGATGTTAGATTGTTATGCATGAGAAAACATTCAGGTTAACTCTGGCATGTTATAATAATAATGATGATGATGATGATGATAATAATAATAATAATAATAATAATAATAATAATAATAATAATAATAATAATGATAATAATAATATATATATATATATATATACATGTATATAATCCGTCTTAGATGACGGTATGAATGATAGCTCTAGGGATAAAACCTGCACATGTTTTAACATGAAACAAGTTTTTTGCTAATCAGACCTAAGTGACCGCAACCAATCCTGATTTTCTTTGATAAGCCCAAAGATGACATAGATGTTAAGTATTTAAAAATAGAATGTGGTTACTTTTTGAATTCAAAAGTTCTTTCAAATTCAAATTTTAAATATAGCTGAAGGTCTATCTGCCCCAGTTGTTATATATATTGATAGTGACATTTCCCTTTTATTTTCAATTATTTATAATGATAATAACAATAACAATAACAAAAACAAAATCTTTAATCTACCAATCGACTTTCCTTGCATTTAACCTTAAAAAACATCCTCATCATCAATGTTAAATTAACTGGTCCTGGGTATTAGGTATTAGAGCTCTATTCAACAACCAATCAGGTAAAATAAGACGGAAATTTTCCTCAAGTTTCATCATGTGATATTAGCCTATATTTGACGTCACAAGGAGAACGGCTTACTTCTTGGCTACACAACCTACATGGACAACATTTTCTTTCTCCTTTCACGAGTGCTTTGAACATATGCGTCCCTTGTCTTCTTTAGTGATATAGTAGTCACAGCAGCAAAATCAGTATATAAAATAGCCAGCGGCTAGATGGATGTTTCGATATTGACGCAGATGATAATGCCCTTGATACTTTATGTATATCATTATGGTGCCAAAGAACATCTGAAACATTTTTGTCCTTTGTTATTATTTTTTTGCAACAAAGCTGCCAGTGATTTATAACATAGCTAATGACTTTCATTCTTTTCTGGCATGCCTAAGTGCACATTCATTCGGTATAAAAAAATTCTGAAATTTGACAGTATTTACTGAAATGTCACAAATCTGACCCATTTCGTTGAAACATTGACTCAGGGTTGGCAGTGAAATAAAGCTTTATTGTTTGGAGACTTTCAAAGTGAGGACTAGGTGTCACCATTGGGTTTGTTTTTCATTTCTGCTACATGATGTCCATTGTTGCAGTACTTGTTAGGCTTTCTATCGGTTTGTACAGGTGGTCTAGCTGCAACTTTTCATTCAAAATCACTGGAACTGAATATAATGCCCTAGTTTGTTTCTACTTCAGTTATGCACTGGAAGGTGAATTAATATAGATAAGCTATCCAGCTAGAAAGGATAAATACTGGTTCAGGGGTAAGTCAAATTGTTCTTATCTGAACTTATACTATACCAATTAAGTAATCATTTTTGGTTTTGACAGATATTTTTCTTTCGTAATGAAGCTCTGCATTCATGAGCAAAAGTTTACGTATTTAGCTATTTCATCATTTGGTACGTTCATGTTTATTCATTATTATGTGGGTTGTCTTCGCTGAATATTTAGCATGATCAGTGAAGGAGCCGCTGCTCAGAGAGACATGTACGAGCGACGCTCCAAAACATGCTCTGAGTAGTTACCTGCTGAACACACTTAACTTTATTTGTGCTGATACAGCCTATGTCAATATTGAAAAAAAACGTGCGCAATATGGACAATAGTACTTCCATATGTATATAGGTTAGACAGTGACAGGTTAGCGTATGGAGAGTAAAGTGTTTGGGCTGTGGAATAGGGAAATGACTACTAGGAAATGGTTCTGGACAAAAAGACACAAATACAAATAGCACATTGCAACCATATAGACGGCGAGACATGTAAGAGCATATCAAAGGAAACACCAATGTCATATGATCCGTCTGGAATATCATACATGTGTTTGAATTTTACATCACTGCGCATGACTAATGATAAATTGGAGGCTTTCATTTGACAATCGCTTTAGACTGGTGCGCAAAAGGCAGCAAGCCAGTGCTCAAGAACGCTCAAAATCAGTGTGCTGCACTCTTTTGGGGATTAATCATTCTAAAATATAACTTTACACTTTTTATTAAAAAGTTTAGTTTAAAAGTACGTTTAAACTCGCAGACTGTCAATTGGTAGGAAAAAAATGAAATTAAGTCAAAAACATGAACTCTCACTGTTTAAAGGTTTGAATCAACATAGATTAAAAATAGCCGACAGTTAATTGTTTGTAAAAGTTTTAGTTCACTAACCAAATTTTGCATGCTGAGGTGGCCTAACAGACAGTCCAGCCAGAACTGTACATCTCTTCTGAGACAAAGTTATTTTCTGGTTTAATCATTGTAGGAGCTTCTGGGTCACTGAATATTTAGCTTTCAAATTGTTTATTCATTACAAACTCAAATTTAAAAAAAGAGCCAAAAGTTTTTAAATCGACATAAAAAGTATTACCCACCCTCTTAACACCACCAAAGAGACTCATGAGGTGTTATTACGAGGGCGATATTGGATATTTATTTAAGGATAAGCCAAAATGAGACTGACGGGTGAAATAAATATAGAAATGGTCTGCTTACAGAGATAGGCTGAATTGGGGATTCTATCTTAATTCATTTGAAAATCAGCACTAAGCACAATCACGTACCTTTGTAAACGAACATATAACATTAAGTCATTTACATACAAACTCAGAGCTTTATTTTATTTTTATAGGACCTACACACTGACAAAGAGTACCAAAGCCAACAGCCTTTGACAAAATATTCAATAAAGTCTTTATTAGGGACAAGAAACAACTAACACCTGGTTCCATATGATCTTGTTTTACCAAAGTATTTCCTGATTTGAATGTAAAAACAGCGTTCTTGTCATAGAGACCACTATCACCTTTTCAAAAGGTACCTCCAATACCACAGGGTTTCCCATGCCCTTCGAAATGACATGAGCAAGGACTTTGTACTGGAGTCCCGATCAAGCGAGGATGGTCGCTCATGGCAGCGATCACTCTCTTCTCGCAACACAATACTATGCTTTTGGAATACGAGTTCCCAGAGGAGGCTGCATGATCCTTTTGTCCTTAAGGAGCCATTATCATGCTTTCTCTCCTTTCGCCATTATCAAGCTGCTATCCTTCAGGACCAATTGTCATGCTGGTGTCCTCGAAAAACCATTATCATGTTGCTGTCCGTGCATCAAGGCATGCCCACAGCACGTCACTTATTGCTGATGTGCAATCATCAGCAATGCTGACAATTGTTATGCATATGCAGAGAAATGGTCTCAGAAATGAATGTTTGCGTATGGCATTGATGTTATCCTTGAGCACAAGTATTATTATTATTATTAATTGTTTTTTCCAGGACACATCACCACTTCTGCATATATCGCCATATGTTCCATTAGAAAGGTTATTTTTTCCAGTTGAAAAAAAATGAAAACTTGTTAACTTCGGAATGCATATGATTTTAACACTCTGTTTTGTGCTCTTCAGAAATAATCAATAATAAAATTCATTGGTAAAGCATCAATCAACAATCATGTTATTTCTATACAGTGTCTTTTTCGTACACAATCAAAAACAGATATGTTTTTATATGGAGCTACCTGGTTCTAAGTTTGCGAAAGCAGCCCTGCTTTTTTTTTATTAAATGTTTTCAAATACGCGCAAATATCCAACGCCACAATAGCAATTGCAACCAAGGACACTATAGCAATAGCTATAGCGCCGATATTATTAGCTCCTGGTGATTCCGATGGTTCAAGCTTCTTTTCAGGCCGTCTCTCTAGAAAACAAACAAGACGGCAATTAACTTTTTTTAGTGTCACGTTTCGACAAAGCTTTTGACCAGGACTATTCTCATTGCTGCAACGATGGGCATCCAGGTACTGAATGAAAGGTTGGCTTACAAAGAATATTAATCTGGTGTCATCCCGTTAAAGCTAAAAACAAATCTACTTTTATCTAAATCACCAGGGAAGCTCAACCTGAACAGTTGTACTCATTTGATATGAAACAGATAAAATATCTTGCATACTAGTATAATATAATGCCTATTACAATGTTGACTGACATGATGAATGGGATAATATATGTAACTTGCCACGGTGGTTTGTCTGAAATGGTTCGGTGCAACCTGTAAGTTCAGCGACTTATAGTAGGAATATTGAACTTGTTACATAACATTTCAATCTACCGTTCTGGTCATTTTCCATCTACATATACATCAATATCGTTCAGCGACATGCAATTTAAGAATTTGGATTTGTCCCTCCCACATGGGTTAATTTTACCGTCTCTTTGCGTGTCGTATGTTTTTCTGCTATGGAAATTGGGAAAATGAAATTTACATCTGTTAATGACTGATTATTAATCATAGAACTTAAGTTTCCATAATTTATAACCCAGACCTAACGGTATGTCATATATATTATTCCTCTCATTGCTAGCATGAATGCAATAAATGCTTTTTGTAAAGTCAACAAATGACCCCGATAGTGAAATGTTACAGCTCACGTCATGACTTCATCCCTCTCCTTCCTGGAAAACCCTGGTTGTAACATCATGCAACATGGGATGCGAATAATCTTGCAATGCTTACATAGGTGATGAGGATGACTAATCCCCTTCGACTTTATGGACAATTATACCAGGAAGAGTGGCACAGATTATTAAAGGAGTGAAGCTGTAAGCCGGTGCTGGATTAAACTGTGTTCTTAGGAGCTGCAAAATGAAAAGCTCATCAGGGTACAAATAACCTCTCTTACAAACTCCGATTTCAAGGGCTCTGTTTTAAGCTTGGTACCTGTACAAAACTGTATAGGAGGTTTCCATATCCCTAGTCCATTGCACACGGCTGTGGCTGACCGCTTTCCGGATGGGAGAGTAGCATTACCCTCACAACTGTATTTAATGATAGTTTGAAATGACGTCAAACTTGTGTTGACCTCCATGTTGTTCCAGGTGGGTATGGGTAAGCATCTTGCTACTGCAATTACAGCACGAATGATACACTTGTCGTAATTGGTTACATTAATTAAAACGTCATTAGGGATCACAATTTATTATGCGATCACCTGTAATTTTGCTGGACAAAGTTGTATTTTAGGTATCAATGCATTGAAGATGTAATAACAATATAACTTGAATAAATATATATTTCAATTGTTTCAGGAAATAAAAGAGGGGCTATATATTCATCAGGTCTCTTACCAGGTGGGTACCGCCTGAGCCACTGGTACCCTGTCGTGTAAGGAGAGACAGAGTGGATTATTATTACATAACCACTTAAGAATGACATCAGAGCTAACAAGCCCCCTCCCGCCACTTCCCAAGGAAACTGTGGTCAACTCTTTGTCCATATCTACTCAAATTTAAATTATTGGGTATGGGTAATTCAATTGTTAGTATATCAATAGTATATGTAAACTTCATATG
Source organism: Hermodice carunculata (assembly GCA_964020975.1). Lineage (NCBI taxonomy): Eukaryota > Metazoa > Annelida > Polychaeta > Eunicida > Amphinomidae > Hermodice > Hermodice carunculata. The sequence continues at coordinate 20,336,245 of OZ026620.1, forward strand.
GAGACATCTGTACATGCGCACTTGCAGGACGAATCGCCTTCTCATGGCAAAGACTGAAGCCATAAAGAAGCTGGTTTTCATGATTCCCCCCATGTGGCCCCACCTGTACTTGTTGGTTACTTGAGGGAAGTGTACGGATGGCTCCATTTGTTTTTTTTTTACCCAAACCTACTTTCCAAAACTACTTAACGGTAAAGGTATAACTCAATGTATACATACACACGATGATGATGATGATGATGATGATGATGATGATGATGATGATGATGATCATCATCATCATCATCATCACCACCATAATATACCGTGCGTTACCAGTCCAAGCTGCTGGAAGGTGGTTCCTGTCAGATTTAGCCCATATATTATTAACAGGAAAGCTTCTTTAAAGAGAAGTCTTCAGTTTTAATTAAATTTCTTTGGAAAGTACCATTGGTTCTTAGATTCATGTATGTATTCTGGAAATGAAACGACTTCGTGGCCTTAAAGAAAAATTCTAGATATGTGTTTGGTCGTCATATGAAATGATTTTCGCAATGTTCACAGCAACGAACGTCAATAAGCTGTTTTATCTTAAATCACTTTCTGTGTAAATGTTATGATAGGAAGTCAGTATCTGTATCATATCGAATAAACTGGTTAATGAGGCAAAATGATATCGTAAATTATAAAAAGCACTCTGGTCATCTTAAATTTATACAAGCTGGGTATATCTACATCCACATCTAAGAGTGCACTCCAGACGTGTTCTGGTTTTAGTTGTGTCGTTTTGGCATACATTCTACAAAAGAAAAAGAGGGAGTTGCTGCGAAGTACCAATTTAGGAAGACACTTAATCTTTAAATAACAATTTGCAGAAAGGTAGTAGTATGTATACATACTTTTACAAGATTGTGGAATGAAACTCCATTCGGCATTGGCTGTGCAACTGATTTCTTTTGCAAAAACTCCTGGCGAAAAGTTGTATCCGTACGTACAGGAATATTGTATGACGCTGCGGTACATTGTCATAATCCCAGATGCAATCGCATTCTTCACAAGCGGCCGGGGTGGACAGTATTTTGCTGTTGATATGGACAGAATGATACTTTTAATCGATGCAAAAGCAAAAGTAAACTGACATGCATATGAAGTTAACTGTTTTGCCAAGACAAACATCTAAAACACATATTCATTGCCTGTGTTTCAATATGAACAGGGCTATGTGAACAGCTTGTGCTCTTTCGATCTCGGTATGTCTAACGTAAAAGAAGTTCTCACCTGGCTGAATTTAATTTAATATATGGGTTGAATTCAGGTACAATGAAGAAAGCAATGCTGCGTTTTCAACTGATAGAACATTCTTATGAGTGATCTAGATACTTAAACAGTTCCTGTGAAATTTCAATGTTGTTGACCAAGTGGTCCCAGAAAGGAAATTCATTTAGATTTTTCCAAAATTGAAGCTAAAGGAAAAACTTACTAAATGTATGGAACCTGGCCACTTGAACAAGCTTTGCGGAAACCTATGTCAGGAATATTGGCACAAAGTTTGAAGAAAACATGGTGAACGGGGTTTGGATATGACAGAGAAATAAATATCCGGCGACAACGGACCTTGGGCCCACGTGTAATTAAGCTGACTCTTATTTCAGGTGACCTAAATATCACAGTGGCACCTGCTCAACACGTTTGAAATATGCCCTGCCTGCAATAAGACAGGGGTTGAATAACACAAAAGCACACAAAACGTCTCTCTCTCTCTCTCTAAACCACACACACGCATATTATATATATATATATATATATATATATATATATATATATATATATATATATATATATATATATATATATATATATATATATGTATGTATGTATGTATGTATATATAATATCAGTGCATTGAGTTGGAAGTAATAATGGACCCGAGACTCGGCCTTCAAGAAACGCCCGGTACCCAAACGAGTACTCCGAACCTCTAAATAAGACGGAAAAGAAAGAAAAAACTGTAAAACATTTTATTGCAAAAATCCGTCCGTCATCAGACATATAAAATGTCTAGACAAACATGTCGGTTGAGATGTATACATCCATTTTTACGTCAGCTGAAACTTATACCACAATTAACTCCTGAATTTTTTTTCATATTGAGTAAAAGCCAGCATCCCTTGTGTTTCTGGGCAAAGGGAGCTACTTTTTTTGGAATAGTGTTTCCCCATGCGGAAAACACCCGCTCACATGGTGCACCAGCGGCTGGTGCACCAAGAAATTGTTTGGCTAATATATCAAGTGTACGGTATATTTTCCCATTTTGTGCCCACCAAAACAATAGACAATCGTCGAAGTCAATTGCCAGGTTTTTATCGATTTCGTGTTGCTTTGTGTTTGTTTTTTGTAACTTTGGGGGAGAATGAAGAACAGCTGGTCCGAACAAAGCAAAAACTGTTCCAAGTTTAGAGGAAGTGGGATGTGTGGCATCGGATTAAGGTTGGAAATGCTGCTTTCTTTGAGGCAGGGAAGGTACTAAAAATGTACAGGACTACCTGGTAGGATGCTGGGAGAAAAGGAATAAAATATTAGAGTTAGAAGGGAACAGAATAAATTAGAATTCAAGAGCACAGGGAAGAAAAGGAATGGTGGTAGCAAGTACAAGCGATACGTGTAGGGGGCATACCAAAGACCAGGGGCCCACCACAGCTGTGAGAGAGTTGGTGGTGGGCCCTTTGCCTTGGCTCTGTTCCTGGACAACATAGCAGTACAAGTTGATAAGGATACAATGGTTTCCTCTGCCTCATCTACTGGTATTTTATTTTTCTCTACGCCACCTGTGTCAAACAGAACTGTGACAGACAAGCAAAGAGCCACAGAATTACTACTACTACTACTACTACTACTACTACTACTACTACTACTACTACTACTACTACTACTACTACTACTACTACTACTACTACTACTACTACTACTCCTACTACTACTACTACTCCTACTACTACTCCTACTACTACTACTACTACTACTTTGCACTGGATTCATCGATGTCCATTCATCGTTTTTTGAAGGCTAGATTGGCTTCATTGTCACTAACACATAAAGATGATTAGACAAGTTGATGAGCACTGAGTATACACAGGAGGGAGTGGAGGAGGTATGTTCCCCCTCTCCAGTGGTAATGATTGTGGCCAAAGGCTCTAGAATTCAGATTGATTTATTGATTTTTATTTATCAAATAGACCAAGTACATAAAATAATGATATCTATGTAAAAACATGCAATGCAATAGTAGCGATAACACCCTGATCCATATGAATGGAAGGCGCTAGAAAGCCAGCATGGCGGTCTACAGCAACTGAGTAAAAGTTATCACTTTGGTGAAATACAATATAGATTTTTAACTAAAAATTGAGCATACATATAAATAAAGTGAAGAAAAAAGTTATTCTACATTATACAAAAGGAACATTGCACTACTCTTAAGACATGAATATATAATGGTAAAAAGATCATGTTTTTGGCTTTAGCCACCACTGACTAAAATGTAGTTTTTTCAGTTACCCAAAAGCTTTACAGATGGCAGCACATATATGCTCTCCTCTGTACAGGATATTGGCAACCAATTAATAATCTCATGAAAGTACTAAGTTTAAAATAAAAAGCTCCTTAAAAAAAAAGTTTTCTACTGCAATCATTGACTCCTGCAAAAACCTTTACAGCCTTTCTTAAATATAGCTCGGGATGTTGAATTTATGAGTTTGTTTCGTGTCCATTCCGGAGCTTCCCTATATTTGCAGATGAATGAGTTCTTTCCTTGGCTTCCTACCTGTGGTAAGACAAAAGAGCCTTGACTGTGTCTTGCTGACTAAGTATTCCATCAACATTTATGATTTCGCTGATAGAATAAGAGCTCTATCTGTTGCAACTTTGCTATCTAACAAGACAGCGTTCAGAACAGCTTTTAGGAGCAGTAGCATGTACAACATTTCATACGCGCTGTTCCATCTTGCCATACAATCTTGAATTAGCGCCCCGTATTTCAAACCTCTTTCTGTGACATGTCCTTCAGCTGAGCTAATGCTCAAGTACTGTGCTTCAAATGGCACACCACTTTCTCCCTTGTTAAAGTAATCTGCTAACTACGTCTTCTTTTAATCTGGCTTTGAAACTGAATTGAAATGTGTAGGCGAAGCATGGGACGTCTTGCCAACCTGGTAATTTGACAGCTTTTTTTAATGTTGTCAGCATTCTTTGTGATCACTGGAATATATTTAGCATTCTTTGGTAAAGACTCAGTGACCAGGGTCTTCATAGTATCGGCCAGATTGTCCCGTCTGTGTTTATCTTTCACTGGGTGCACGTCTAAATATATGTAAATTAATTCAACCAAACCATTGTTTGCCAGCTGTTGGGCCTGTTTCCTTACCGTACCTTTCAAATTTTACATTTGTCAAATATCATATTTAATTGGATGTCCTTGTAAGAAAAACGTCATATGAAACCATTGCTTAATGCTTGCTTCGTATTCCAAGGAACCCTGATCAACAAATCATAAACATACTCCGTCACGTTCAATTAACCCCCACTGCAAGTAAAGTGCTCATTAACATGTCAAGTTATCAATGACTAGAAATGTAATACAAGCAATCAGGTCCTCAAGTTGTATCATACTTTAGGCACAAATCATGCACCTACATTCATATAATTATTCACACATGTATAGAGTAAGACATGCACAATAGTGATAGACACGTCTATGCATCTCCATCAGTTTCTGATTATTGAATGAGGTACTTGACTAAGATGCTGTTTCACATGGTGGCTCACAATCTTGCCACTCTGACATTCCTGTTGTCTGCAATACCAGAAGGTGGAATCTGGTGCCAAATAAAAGGGAAAGTGCTCCTGAAAGACATGACACTTGCTGTGTACATCCTTCACTGGACAGATAGGATAAGGTCATGTCTTGTGGCTGCTGGAATCCCCAGTTGACACCACCATCACATCCTTTGGATTAATGTCACTGGAGGTTTCATCAAGAACATTCCACCTTTCCCCTTAATCCATGCTCTGATGTACAGACAACTACATAAAATCAATATTTGCACTATTCACAAGCTTGTAGTATAAATGAAGCAGGCCCAAGTCCACTCCATGCTCCATCCAGTGCATCCTCCACTCGCCAGTCCACCTACAAAATCTACAACAATAGTCTAACAAACAAAAACAACTGTAATATTTTGTAGAACCTTTTTATTTGCTGAAAACCATGAAGAGAACCTGGTCTTTTAACCTGCCTACCTCTCCTGGTACTGTGCACTGCACATGATGTTAGTTCACTGCTCACTGACGGATCATCATCAGTTGTATCCATACCATGTCCATCAAGTGAGTCTGAACCCCTGTCATGACTTAGATCATCATCTGTTTGACTATCCCCATCTTTGAGTCTCTTCTCTTGAAAGGTCGTTATGCTCCTCACCAACATCTGGATCATGAATCTGTTTACCTCCCTTGGTACCAAACAGGGTGGCAACATTCACATTGTCTTCATTCACTGGCTCTTCCTCATCATACAGGATGGATTCTTTGATGGTGGATTTTCATCCCAGGCATTTTGATTTCCACCTAGACAGCAATTTATAAGCTGCAACAGCAGATGATTATATCTCTCAACCTGTCCATGGACACAAGGATGATGTGGGGTTGTCCTGGTTTTGGAGATCTTCAGAAGTCTATGGATGGCTCCAAATAGCTTCCTATAGAAGTTCCTACCCTGTCCTCATAACTTCATCCTTCATAGAACTTCGAACCAATCAACCCCATTTTTGGGACAGTTCTTCCAGCTTATAGTAGAGAGAACCACTCCTCAGAGCCAGTTGGCTCTTGCATAACCATGAGTGCTTCATGGCTGGACTTGACAACCATAGTTTATGAGTGAGTGAGGATCTTCAGATTCTAACCATTTTCTGATCTTGTGCAATAGTGCATCACCATTCTTTGCATCCTGGACTTCCTGTGCTGAAAAACTGTGTGTCCAATTCACCATTCCTGGATCTTGATCAGCTGATACACCTACTGCTCCTACTGCCAATGCAACCACGTAATCCACATCATCTTGGAACTGAGACCACTGATGCTTTGCAGGCATGCAATGTGCACAACTACCACAACGAAGAGATATCACTTCCGTTCTGGCCATGTAACAGGGGCACATGTACAAATTCTCTGGAATCCTTGACAAAGAATCAGCATTAACATGGCCTCTCCCACTGTGATGCAATATGGTCATATAATACTGGGAAAGTTTCTCCATCTAGTGTGCAAAATGACCCTCTAAAAGCTTAAATCATAGGAACCAAACTATGATGATCATTTCTAACAAAAAATGGTTGCCCCAGCAAATAATGTTGGAACTGTGTGGGAAAACAGACCACTGACAGCAACTCTTTTCTTGGGGTACCCGAATGGTGCTGTGTGGGAGTGACTTAACTGCTACTGTAGGAAATTGTTCTCTCTTCACCATTTTGAAGCCGTGTTCCGCTCCAATAGACCAGCTAGAAGAGTCACAATCAAAGATGAAGGTCCTGTTTGAGTGTGGCAAAGACAAAACAGGTACACATATAGGCACTTTTTAACCCTATTGAATGCAGTTTGATGTTCATCATCCCAATGAAAAACTACCTTAAGACCAGTGAGCTCATATAGACATTTTGTTACCTCTGCTAAGTCTTGTATGTGGTCTCTATGGTAGGTTTCAGATCCTAAGAATGGCTCCATCTTGTTCAAACTAGTAGGGATTGGCCAATCAGCAACAGCTGATATATTGCCTGGATCAACAGCAATTCTGTCACCAGAAACAATCTCACCCAGGGAATTGATGTGTGTTTGGAATGAATAATTGACACTTTTTAGGTTTCTGCTTCAGATAGTACTGTCAAAACCTCTCGAGCACTTCTCAAAGATTTTTAAATGATCACCAAATGTTTTTTCCCGCAAAAACCAAAATCATCAAGATAGGCAATCAAAATTTTGACTGTATGTCTATCAGTAAATATTCTAACTTTGTTGATGGATACCACAAACATGTATTAACAGGTAATTTTAGTATAACACAAAATTCAAATTTAAAGGAAATGATCTAAAAAAGTACAAAATTTCGGATCTGTCCCAAGTTGAACATTGACAAAATTTTCAGGATACATGTGATGCATTTTATCGCTACTGTATGAGATGGGCAAAGAAAGAAAAATTGGAATTTCAGAAATTTGAAGGATGGTTATCAAACTTGAAAACAGTCTTTAGAAATAGAATTTATCATTACAAATCCCACATTGAGAATTTCAATATGGTTAATCTAAAACAGCCTTATGTTTCAAAATCAGTCAAAGAACTACAAGAAAGATTTGTAGTCACTTACATAGATAAGGCAGGTAGCAATTTTGGGGTCATCTGCAAAAAATATTATCTGGATGTTTTGAAAAATGAACTTGGTATAAACAATATTTCAGACATAAGAAGAAACGACGTATATAAATTAAACAAACAATGCATTGATAATTAGATAGATACACATAAAGATGAGATGAAAATGAATTTTAATATTAACATTTCTGAAGAGGACTCCTCTACCACGTTCCTTCTAGATACTCAAATTATATAAAACCCCTTTAAAATCTAGATTAATAGCTGGTGCTTCAAACCGTACAACAAACCAATTATCAAAAGGATTAAAATTGTATTTGACTGTTATTAGGAATCATTTTCGTAAATAGTGTAATGCAATTTTTAGAAAGTGTGAAATAATTTTTTTTTGGAGTATAAGCAATTCTTCCGAGTTTGAATCTTAATTAAAGATGTAAAGGCAAAAAATATTAAATATTTTGATTTTTCTACACTGTATTCAAATCTACCCATCGATGAGGGCAAAAGTTCACTTTCAGAATTAATGAGCAAAATGTTTAAACATAAAAGTAACCCGTACATAAACATTAATTCATATACAAAGAAAGCATATTGGTTACACAATAAATATTCAAAAAGTAACGTTAAAGCCAACACTGTTAAAACTTTGATAGATGCTATAAAATTTCTTTTGGATAATACTTTTGTTCAATGCGGTCCATTGGTTTTTCAACTAATAAAAAGGCATTCCAATGGGAAGCAACTGCTCCCCTTCACTGGCAGATTTATATTGAACCTGGCTTGAATTAAGTATATGGATAAATTGATGAAAAAGGGCTTTCAAATGGATACAAAATTATCAAACAAGATATATTGATGACATTGTTTGTGCAAATGAACAAAATTTCAGTGAAATTGCTAAAGAAATTTACCGAAAAGATATCCCCTAGGAGGGTAACAATTCAGATGGTTTCAGAGATGTGTTTTTGGACTTGGATATTCAGGTCACTACTGACAGTTTTTGTATTAAAGTCTATCACAAAATAATTGAATTAAACTTTGAAGTAGTTAATTATCCTTTCCTGGACAGTAATATATTGAAAACTATTTTATATAATACGTTTTTGCCACAGATTTTGAGATTTGGTCGTATTTGTTTTACATTTGAGGACTTTACATCTAGAACCAAATTTATTTTCAATAAACTTGAGTCAACAGGATTCAAAGAAGTACTTTTGATCAAATAATTCTACAAATTTAGCTGTAAATATAAAAATTATATTTCTATTGCATTCTCTTGACTTAAATACAAATGACTTTCATTCTTTTCTGACTGGTCCTATAAAATTGTTGCTAATAACCAAATATTATTAGAAAGTGCTACAAAAATTTACAGTTTTTAGACTTGTCTGTTACTTAACTTTATCTTTTGGCATCATGCTGTTTTAATATTCACTTTCGGACATGTTTTCTGTCAGGTTAAGCCCCTCTGGGGCTATCGGCAGCAAGTAGCGGCCTAATTGTACTTAAAGTTCTGTTTAGAAAAATTGCTTTGATAACAGGTTTTTGGCATATATGCTAGTAATGACTTTCATATTTTTCTGATATGCATAAATGCGCATTTACTCACTATAAAAAAATCACTCAAAATTGACAGTTTTTTTCTCAAATGTCACAAACTTGATACATTACATTGAGACTCTGACTCAGTGTTGTCAATGAAATATGGTTTAGTTTGCAGACTTTCAAAGCGAGGAGTAGGTGTCATCATGGAGTTTTTTTTAAATTTCTGGTGCAGGATGTCCATTGTTGCAGTTATTGTTAGTATTTCCCTCGGTTTGTATAGGTGGTCTAGCTGCAACTGTTTATTTTACAATCACTGGGACTAAATATAATGCCCCAGCTGGTTTCCACTTTAGTTATACACTGGCGGGTGGTTTAACTAGGATAAGATGTCCAGCTAGAAAGGGTACATATTGATTCAGGGATAAGTCATTGTTCTTATCTGAACCTGTACTATACAAATTTAGTAATTATGGTTTGTTTGACAGGTATTCTATAATAAAGCTCTGCTTTTATACACAAAACTTCACGTATTTAGCTTATTTATCATTTGCCACGTTTATTTTTATTCATTATTATGTGCGTTGTGTTTGCTAACTATTTAGCTTAGACAAGGAGCTGCTGATCAGAGAGACATGTACGGCTGTGAAACATGTTCTGAGTGGTTACCCACTGAAGACCCTTTAATTAATTTGGGCTTATACAGCCTATGTCAAAATTTTACAGAGGGAACGTGTGTAATATGGATAATAGTAATTCCATATGTATATAAGTTAGACAGGGACAAGTTAGCTTATGGAGAGTAAAGAGTTTGGACTGCGGAATAGGGTAGTGACTATAAGGAAGTGGTTCTGGGCAAAAAGACGCAAATACAATAAAGCTTAGTTATCTGGGTTGAATTTTATTTTAGTGTTTGAATCATTTAAAGAACTTTTTGTTCTATTTATTAGCTAAGGTGATATCGTCCATTCACTGTACAAAATATCAGTCTACACTTTTTTAGACCCCCAAAATGGCTCTTGGATAATAATTATTGTACATCTAAGACTACACATTAAGACATTTGAATACTTCTGTCACTTTTCATTACTTTATTTCACATTTATTCATAAAAAGGTATCATTTCCAACCAGTTTAAGAAGTTCCATAATTCTAAAACAGTAAAGAAAATAAACAAAATATTCGTAGAAAATATTACCACTATACATATACTGTCATCTAGTGGCAGACTATTATACTACAGGACCATGTGGCAGGACACCAAGCACAGATAATAGCTGATGAGCTTGGAAGCAGAACAATTAGATTTTAAGCTGAAGCATGTGCAATTCCTTTAAAGGAAGCACACTGTCAAGATTTTCACAAAAATAGAGTCTAAATTATTTCAAGTTCTGCTGAACTTCAAGACCTGATCTTAACTTCGGTAGGGGAAATATACCAATTATTGCCCATCTCGCTGAAATTTTCGCATTTAAAATTGTTTGTAACTTACTTCATGTTTGGTTGTTCTATTAAATCTTATTTTTTTATGAATAGTAACTATTCTTGGTATTATATTCTTCTATGTAGTCATTTTAAGGAAAATTAGTTGTTGGTAGAAAGTTCTGGTTGTGCCAAACAGTTTGTTTCCCACCCGGAAAAAGTGGTTCTCCATCTGGCTTCGAGATCGATGTTTAGTTTGGTTTGTCTATGAAATATGTTATAGTCGCCTGTGTGGAACTTTTTGCTTTTGTTGCCATGTTTCATGTTAATAAACTTATTAAACTAAGATATGATGAACAGCAGACAGCAAGCCGATGCCAGAAGATGATCACAATTTGACGTGGCAACTCTCGCTCTTGACAGCCATGAAAGCACAGCGTTACATAGTGAGCTACAATAGCAAAAACGTTTTAAACGAAGTTCTGATTGCCGACTGAGTACATGTAATTTATTTTTGGGCGTAAATACATGCACATTTTACTGCTGTTTGAATAGATTATCTTACGATACACACTAAAACGTCGAAATTCCAGGCAATAATGAAAGATTTACTTTAAAAATTGAAAATTAACAGGAAGTCGAGACAGCTTTACGGGAAAACTGAGAGATTGTTGGCTAAAATCAAAGCTTAAAGGAATCGTAAAGCTATAAAGCTACCGGGACAACCCTGGACTTCCCTCCCAGCTGTCTAGCCCAAACCTATTGTTCATTTTTATCACAAATCTGTCATGGTCTTCTGTATCAGGTTCACGAAAACTGCAGTAGTATACCAGTGCATTGTCTCATAAAGACTTGATAAGACGATCCAGTTTTATTTCCTCGTCCAAATTATACTTTGCTGCACTGTGCTGAAATTGCATATAGGATGGCCTCCAATCATATTTACCATCAAACGTGGGATCCTTTGGTGCAGGTAGACCCGTCACCTGCTTGCTGTTACTATGCAATGCCAACTTACTATCGCACTGCTCATTTCAATATCCCTGTTTCCCACCAGTATCATCCCTAGTTTCTTACGGAGGCTGTCCATAAACCGTGTCTGCGAGACTATTAAGCATATGAAGTAACCCATCCAAAAAAAACTGTCTCCAGTGTCCCTATCAGTGAAAGGGAACATAGATCTTGCTCTGGCTTGGCTGAAGTGAATGACAATTTATATGTTTTTACATCTACTTTGGATGTTTGAGGCCTATTGTAAGACTTGAGAATCTCTATGTCTCTCTCCAACACAGCCATTCTCTGATCGACTGAAGACTCTAACTGATGTAACTATTGCGCAACTACTCTGTTTTCAGTCATGGAAATATCATCATCAGCGTTATTGAATTAATTTGTTTCTCCATATTACTTGCATGACCAAATTCCAACCTTCCAGTTCCAAGTAATTCCTTCAGAACTGTGGTAATGTGCCCATCATTGATGTTACATACATGATCCTTTGTAAATACCCCGACTTCTTGTCTCAACTGGAGTATAGTCTCTGATCTTTGCTCTCCTATCCCATGCAATAATGTCAGATCATCCTTTCTAACCTCGTTTAAAAAAATGTAATGTTTGATGTCAATGACAGATTTCAACTTTGGTGTGCATGGGTGGCAGAGTTTACATACGAATCAATTCTTTCAAATGTTTTGACACATCAGTGGGCAAATGTTTAAATACACGTGTGTAGCTTGATTGATATTTTATAATGTGAAAAATTGCAGAGTGCTGTAATTATTACACAATTTTACCCTATGGAGTAGAGCAGACCAAGGGTCTTCCTTTTTTCGTTTTTTTTAAGACCCACACAATAATAAGTATTTATGCAAAATTAACTTGCACTACAGCCCACACACAATGAGGCTGAATGCACAAAGATTAACAAAATGTATTTCCTGATAACTTGTGCTCCAAGAAAATAGTTGCGTAGCCCTAGCAATAATATTTCAGCGACGAATATGTACTGCATTGCCACCACTATGGCTGGGGAACAATGGTTATATGAATTATGCTAACTTCTTGCAAAATCATTGCCACCCTGGATTGCACTTCTTCAATAAAAAGCACCAAAGACATATAATATATGTCCGTTACGCAAACATGTGTATCTACACGACATAGGTCAGTCAAAAAAAAAATTATGCTGATACTGATACTGTGTGCCGATGACACTTTCAGGACACCCGATGACAGCTTGCTTTCCTGCGTCGACATAGCAACACCAGTCATGACGTCAATATTGCCTGAAAAGTTGGAGAAACCACATCGACCTGAAAAGTGTCCAGATCTTGAAAATATGTTACCGATCAACTTCGAAGCACTATGGGAGTTAGATCAGTCCCTAATAATTAACCTGCAGTACAGAAAACCACACTGAATTGGTAACACTGATTTCTTCTGCACTAAGTTGCGAAAAGTGCTGAAAAATCTTCTCCAGGCTACCTTTGAGCTCTGAGACCAATGTTGTAAATTTGCATGACCCAACTTTGCAATCTGAAGTGACAGAAGAAGGAGAGAGATGTCCTGGCTGATACTTTCAGGAGCCGGCTGCTAACCCATCAATCTGTGACCAGTGCCTGTGACATCTGCAACGTGCCCCAGTTCTTACATGACAGCCTAGAATTCATATTGAGGCTCAATGGATTAGGGCATGCTTGATCTGCCACAGTGACTCTGTACCATAAAAGAAATGAATAAACCAATGGTATAACGTACCTTGGATTCATGGCTTTGCAGAACTTTCTGTATGCTCCATCTCTACTTTTGTATCTTTAGGTCCTCAACGATAAAGTCTCAGAGCAAGGAGCTTATTGCTTCAGATTCCGGACATTTGGGATCGATCGGCGCAAAATTAGCCACACTCATTTGCCTAGATCAAAATGGCGACGCAGACACTAAATCCAAATGTTTGGAAGCCAACTGCTTGTTGGACCTCTAACATATTTAAAGTCCTTGTTGCAAGGATTACATGTTGCAAATCCATCCTTTTTAGTGAAGTGATTCCAGACAACACTATCACCGTTGGTGCGCTTCCCATTTTGATAGAATGTATGTCATCAATGGTATCCCCGCCAAAAATGTGTAAACAAATCAATCAACACAGCACTTATAAAGGTAAAAACAAGCACAGAATCAGATTTAGTACAAGCACTTCTTAAAAAGACTCTACAAAACGGAACATAAACGAAATCTGTGTCGGTAGACTTTGTACATTTCTATATTTTCGTAAATACCCTAGTAAAACAAAACAGGACTCGGGACCCAAGTCAATGCACTTAAATATATATATATATATATATATATATATATATATATATATATATATATATATATATATATATATATATATATATATATATATATATATATATATATACATACATACATACATACATACATTCATACATACATGCATGCATGCATGCATACATACATACATACATACATACATACACCTGTACATACATACATACACATCTGATGCTGTCTGTAGAGTAACTGTAAAAACAGACCTCATCTCAGTGGTGACAGGATGAAACATACATCAAAGTCTCCAACAGCAGGTTTGGCCATCTCACTGAGACAACACTAATATACTCACTTACTGCTTCACACTTGGCCATATATATATATATATATATATATATATATATATATATATATATATATATATATATATATATATATATATATATAAATATATATATATGTGTGTGTGTGTGTGTGTGTGTGTGTGTGTGTGGCTTCAGAGTTGTACTGGAAAAAATGAACGCAGACAATAATAAAATATTGTAACTGCACTTGTGTCTGTATGTTAAAGATGTAACAGTTTTACATTTTTTTGGATGGAAGTGTTTTTTCATTTCATTAATATGGACGTTGGTCGTTATAAACATGTGTTAAAATACTGTTTTGTTGTATTTTTATTTCCACTCTTTCGTGCAACAAATGAAAAATTAAAAACAAAATGTAAAACCACAGTGACATAACGTGACTATACAGTATATAAAATTCACCAGAGCAAGACCGATTGGTACATACTTGGCAGATACCCACCTATTGTACACTTCTAATAAACTTAAAGAAGATTTGGTCAACAATTTCGGAGACGTTTAATGTGAGAATTGTGGACCAACGGACGGAAGACGCACGGCAACAGAAAATTAATTACAAAGCCCGTGTCACTGACTAATCAGCGAAAGAAAAAAATTGTAGTTACATGTCTATGCCACTGTCAGCTGAAATCTGTACCCAGCAGCAGGGTGTAAGAACAGTTTTACCGGCGTATTCCATGATAACAGAGACACAGACACCAGAAAATATATTTGCACATAGAGAAAAAAGCTTAGTGCTACTGGAAAGTAAACGTTTCAAAGTATTCCGATTGTTTAAATTTTTTTTTCATATATAGCATCCAATGCTCAATTTATGAATCCATATTATGCAAATTAGCATTTCTGTGTGACGAACGGGACATTTGGTTTTTAATATTTGTATAATATAGATAATATTGTGTGACTTATCCATTGGGACATAATAGCATGGCAACCTTGTTCATCATGCACCATGTAATAGTAGCTGAGTTATTAATAATAATCAATATGCAGCCTGTCTATTTTCTATGATGTCCTATCCCTGACAAATGACATTCAAAAGTTCAAATAATTTACTGTTATAAAGTGTTCATTGTTGAGGCTTTTCAAAGTGACAAACATAATTAGGATTGGCACCTTGTTAATATCAAAATATCAAAATCATAATTTGTTATAAACAGGACAGGATAAACCTACCAAAGAGTACCGCTGTATAGTTCCCTAGACTAGTAACAGGTTTTTATTATACATTTTGTACATGTTTCTGTAGGTTATAATCAAATTAGTCTCATGTGATCAGTCTCATGCACTCATATTTTATGTGTAGTGGCGAATTATTGATACATTTATCAATATCTGTAACTATCTGTAATGTCTCATATATATGATACAATGACACACACAAGAAAACAAACAAACAAACAAAAAAAAAAAAACAAAAACAAAAAAACAATGCTTTCACCGCTTACTGTCTTCCCCTGCTAATATACCTTAGCTTATCAAAGAAAGTCAATCATGTTTCCCACGAATGAGGATAAAGCATGGATAGACAATGATCAATAACTGAAAATGTAATAAACCTAAAAGAAAAACTGTATCCTAGATGACATTATATATTTAACTGTGATGTAAAAATACACGTGTGAATGAAGTGCATTATCTGTAGATTGTGAGTCTTATTAATTGAGTTTTGGACAGTAAATCTTTTATTTCCGTTTTTCTTTCCTTTCAATTTTGCACTAATTTAATTTACACAAGTCAACAGGACAAATAGACTTTTCAAAATGTGCGTGGACATGAACTAGCCTGTCAATTATGGATTGTAGCTGCAGTGCTATATTTGCCGAAATATTCTTATCTCTTAACATCAAGAATCGTTAAAAGCTGCTTTATACTGTTTGTTTATTCTTCTGAAATAAAATGTTCATGCATAGTGGTGCCTTTCATTGAAGACTGCAGATAGGTTAACAATGCAGGCATATTTGATAGACATAATATAAAGAAGTATCTTCAATAACTGGTATCCAAAAGACACACATTCTCTCACAGAAGGTGGCCTTCATAAGAGGCACCACTGCATCACAATTGCAATAAAATTTAAATTGTATATTGATTTGAATATAATAACCTTCTATCCTGTGGAATATTAGCTTTCCAACGTGGCAGTTTAGGCCTGTATATATCAGATTATGAAGGTGGACAAAACTGCCCAGCCCACGACACACAAGGGTGTCCATCCGTGACAACAAACTTTTATTAGAAAGCAAGTTGGTTTTAATAATTGGGCTTATCGGTGGTATATAATGTTAAAAAAATATATTTAACCATCTGAGACTACAGTTACTTTAAAACACCCACAAACTTCACAGAGTTTTCAGTATATGTGACGTGTCCTAATAGCTATGTCCGTAGCTTGTCCCGTCCACGACACATATCTTTTTTTTATCCGAAAAATCTGCAATTAGCATACGAAAATATTTAAACTTGCGTGAATATGTTAACAAGACTTCACTTTTTTGTACAAATGCAGGCAATTGGTAATTTGAAAAAAAAAAAAATAGAGAGCTTTAACCATTTCAAAATGTCCCTTCCGTGACACACTGTCATCACGGAATGCCCCTACCACGGCAATATACATTAATTTCCCCGTCATTGTATGAAACAAATTGACGTCTTCACATAATCATAGCACACACTTTTGATGGCTTTTTTTCAAAATAATCTGAGAACGTTATCATGTGAAATTAAAATACATAATGCTCTTACGAGTACAATCAGTTATATTTCCAAGTTTAGGTCCATTTAAAATCCAGGTTTGCGTCGAACTGCACTTTAACGAAAAGAAAGGAGCTCCGCCAGGACTTTGGTATCCTTCTGCACAATGGAACACCAACACAGTCCCGAACACCGTTCCTTGTCCCTGTGTAGTGGCATGAGTAAAGTTGAATGGTGCGGGACAATGGATCACTGGAAAAATGTAAAGTCAAATGTATTTACATTCTACAATCTATTTCTACTCCTAGACATAAGTCTTAGTACTATACAATTAGTGTACTTCACAGACAGTCCATTTTAAGACAAATTACACAACCAGAACCAAAAAGGAACAGACACATACAAACCTCCACACAGGCCCGGGGTCTGTTCCCAAGTCCCATTTGCGAGACATCTCGTTCTCAAACGTCTTGTATTCGTGTTTCGAATTTCATATCCGGGATCACACTGATATTCTATTACATTTCCGACCGATACATTATTGCTGTTGGGGATTGCATGGTTCAGCTTAGGTATCGGTGGACATCGATTCTCTGAAACATACACAGGTATTTTGCGCTCTTTGAATGCGCTAAACACATATGATTTGACACGAAGTGATGAGAAGTGTCTCAAATAAAAAATAACATGAAATTAGAGAGGCTGCCAGGTTACCGTCTATAAGAGTAAATGGTATGAAATGCTTTGAACAATTATGAAAAATGAATATTCGAATCAATCAAACTCGTGTTTGTAGTGCTAATGTATCTTGATTGTGCTAGTGGGTGAGCAGCTTAGCCGTGTCCGCACGTTGCTGCCGGAGCAGCTTAGCCTTGGCTGCAAGTTTTTGCTAAAGCAGCTTAGCCGTGCCTGCACGTTCTTGCCGGGTATGTCTTCATTATGCTACCCGCCAATATCATCTTGATTGCACTTTTGATTATCGACATGCTAAAAGTAAAGTTGTAAAAATAGTGTTGAAAAAAGACCGTCTTGTCCTTTTATGTAGAAGTTTTTTCATGTGGAAGGAATTGCTCGACACTTTAGTTTAAGATGTTCATAAAGCTCTCATTAAACCAGTAAATGTTCCATGTAAGAAAAAAAAATTGTTAGATACATAGTGTTTGGACACTGACTCGGGGACGTATCAGGTACATTGTCATTGGTAAATCTCACCAACACTTTACTTGGAAGGAGAGGTGTCATAGACATCAGGGTCCTTCCTTAGCAAATAGTAACCAATAGGGCCGTGATTCTACCTCTCGGCGGGTAGGTTGTTCCACAGTTACTCAGAATGTGGGTCAATGAAGCTCCCATAATCCACGCGGATGTAGCATACCGTGCACGTACATGTTTGCCTTCTTGAAATTTGTAAAGCTAACTACATTTCCACGTTCCATCTGGGAATGTTCATACCTTACCGTGCTGTACTACGGCAGAAAACGCTGTTGTTTCTTGAAACAACTATCTTGTTTTCAGCAAAGGTCGTCAGGGATTTATCTTATGACATACATTTATTCTATATAATTAAGAAAGGCATTTGGAAATAAAAGTTATAACAATTCGTTCTTTTTTTTCAGCATTAAGCGTAAACTAATTTTACAAGGAAACTTATGCATATCTTCGTACTATTCCAAACCAAACTCTCGTATAAAACATATGAAAATGGGTTGAAAAGCAAAAAAATCGAGGTTCCGGTAAGAAAGTGAAATCTAGGTCAAGGAAAATAAAAGGGCGCTGTCAAAGGAGTACTGGGAATAGGAATCAGAAAATTCAAAAAGTTGAAAAACAATAAAAAGAGAAAAGAGTACTGTTATAAGATAATGTACCACACCTTCGCAACGAGAGTAAGCTTTGTCCCACTGGCCATTGGAAGAACAGCGTATCGTCATATTTCTACGTCCGTCAGAGAAACGGCTGCCAGGATTACAGGATATGATGACGTCAGAACCTGCATGTCTGTGCATTCCAATCTTTTTACTGTTTTTAACCATTTGAAGATCGGGACAAAGTATTTCTGAAACATATGATAGGGTAAACGAAATAAGCATGACATGCATTTTTGAGTAAATGTCCTTGGGAGTGCCACTTTTTCTTTTATATACATACAAGACTGTAGGTGTGGGCTACACTTTTCCTGCTTACTGTCACAGAAAGGGGCATTGACGATATGAATTAAGAATTCATCGTCAACCATATGATTGCAAGACTTTTCCTACATATTGCCAGTTGTAATAAAAAAAGGCCGATTAAACGCTAATTGTAACGGCTGGTAGGAAAAAAAAACAGCTAGTAGCGCTGCTGCGCATGCGTAGGTTGAAATATCTTCGGATACATTTCCTGGCATACAAATCATAATGAAGCCATATGAAACAATCATGTACACATTTGCATACTGCTGCGTATTTCTGGTAGTCCCTGTTGTATTTTATAGGGTCAAACCTCGCAAAAACCAGAAAAACATTGCCCAATTCGTGTCACAAACAACTTCGAATGTATTTGTATACACGATTTGCAGTCGCATAATAAACCACACAGGCATCCAATCATATAAACCATTAAAACATCACTATTTGCTCAGGTATATTACAAAATTCGGTATTTGTACCTCTAAAATCTGCATTTGATAAAAGAATGACAGCCACTGAAAAGAGTATAATTTACAAACAATATACATAGGCGAGACAATTCTTTCCTTGGTATCTGGTTTTGTTATAATCCCGGTTCAAAACCCTCAAATAGACACTCTGAGTTTGTTTTATCCTCTTAAGAATACAGCTCACGTTGACAGTGGGGAATGGTATCGTTCCAAATTCCACTGCCGCGTCCTTTATCAATGCACTTCACGTATTTGGAGGTTGTCTTGTCGGGAAACCAAAATCCCGTATTGCAGGTGGCCTTAACCGTGATCCCGTATACAGCCAGATTTGATGACGCAAAGGAATTATTTGAGTCAGGTCGGCGGGGACAGGTCAAACCTTATATAATATGAATAAAAGATTGTTATGAGTAAACCTGTTTGTAAAATTTTAGTTTTTGAAAATCACGCTCGTGGCATCGGTAAGAACAAGTTTCTGGGTTGCTGCCTACCTACATTGGACTACTGATTCTTTAATCGATGGTGACCAACACTTCCGTTTGGCAGATACTGGCAAAATTCTTTCTCTGTTGATCTTCTTAATGACAGTACAATTATATTCGGTATTTAACTTTACAAATAGAAATTGACTGTATCAGAAAGTCAAGTTTAGTGATTTTATAGACATGATTTTGTTGGACTTGGAATCAAATTTCTTTTGTATCTACAAAAGGTAAACAAGTGTGTGTTTCTTTTCTTTCTGGCCATTATCGCCGTGTCCTGTATGAATGTCACTTGTGAAGAATCATACTTAGCAGAAGAAATGTGTGTGTGTGCAGTAAACTGGTGGATTGAGGTTCAGTTATTCTGTTAATGTGAGACGCCATTTAGCTATTTCAATGCCCACTGCGAATGAAGTTGAATTACTTAAAACGAACTGTTCTAAATTATAATAAGATAGCCAGGTTTATGTTCATTGTGAAACGACTTTTCATTCACGTACCAGCATGCCTATTGTTCCGACAGCTTTTCTCGGCGCGCTTTGATTTGTTCAAGTAATGTAGTGCATAATCTAAAACAACACATTGCGCCCAAAGCGCGCCGAGGAAAGTTGTTGATGAAGCCCATAAGTAAGCACTGAAAATGCTAAAGAAAAAACTCAACTGACTTAGCAGGCCTTTTGTGTCGCAAAATTATACATGGTTTACTGAAAACCAAAATCAATGTTTGGTCGTGTACAGAAATACAGATGAAACGCCTAGGTACACTATCATATTAGTAGAATACTTTTGGCGGTGAATGACCAGTTTTGATGGCAATGTTTGGCGGACACCGGTGAATTGTGGCAGCTGGCAGCAGTATCGCTTTTAGCGACCAGAGACACGCTCTTCATATTGACCCTTTGCCTCTGACTGCTGATGCAAGAGTGATGTGAGGGAATGGAATTGTTTGATGTACAAGTGCTGGAAGTTCATATAACTTTGTGCATAAGCTTAGAAAGATCCAGCATTAAAGCAAATCATGATGAATTTGGTGAATGAAAGTAAGCCTGCATTTCCTGAATTATAAAATTATCTGATACCAGAACAGATTATCATATCCCATTCTTCACACTCAACTCAACCCTTCTTTTTCATTGATCAATACCCAAGAGTTGATACACGGCAGTACTGGGGCAGAAAGTGGTGATCGGATTTAAAAGGCAATACTGAAGGTCTGTCGCCACGTGTCAGCCGCCACCAAGTTTGCCACTTTCTGTTGCCGAACTGGTCACACGTCGCCTGAAGCATCTCCTAACAAACAATACTATATGCGCAAAGTTACAAATTTAGTCATGGTGTACTATTATATTTTAATGCTAAAGTAAAGACAAGCCTTTATATAGAGAGGTAGCATAGTGAACAAACAAAAATTAATTAGGGTCATCTTGCATTTTCCGCTTCATTTTGTTGTCTTGCACTCACCAGAAAACGAAGTAGGAAATTAAAAATCTGGTAACTATGATAAAATGGCGAGAAAATAATGAAGATATTTGAATCAACTGTTTTATATGCTTAAGACTGTTACTTGTAATGTTGACACCAACTAACTTGTACAGTAAATGCTCTCTTCACTCCACCTATACCCATTACATTTGATCTGTTTAGTTTTCTGACCATCTGGAAATCTGTGCCCTGGTATGCACAATAGTTGAATTGTAGCATCATTGTCAGTGCTGAAGCTTTTGGAAATTGTAGCATTTTCGGCCAGCGGTGGAGGTGGGCATCTGTTTTCTACAAAAGGTAATTGTTAGGCTTATACCATAAACTTTATATGGGACAAATACTCAAGTTTAATTTTTTTAAATGATTTATGCTGGTGATACTGCATAATTTACACTAACAGGGAGTAAAAAATTTGTTAAGATATACACATATTCAGCAGATCTTATTTTAGGAGTGTAAGATTCATGTATTTTATTTGTCTTCGTGCAGATGTGCCTCATATTGCATCAACAATTACAGGTATCGTAAGTACCTTGAGCTGGACAAGAAGTAGTTAAGCAAAAACGAAATGGAAAGTAAAGTCAATTCAGTTGCAGATCAGTTATTCAAGTGAACTTCTCCAAAAGGAGACCTTTGTTCCATTTTATCTGTAGACTTGCAGTCTTAAGTCCCAAGAGTATCGAAAAGTACTTGTATAGAGAAGTATTAGCATTGAATAATGAGAATGTGCACATTTAGTACATACTGATATCTTGTAGGCATAGCCTAAGATGCAAGTATCAGCATTACAAAATATCGAAAATAATGTCGGTAGATCAGGCAGAGGCACCTGGTCGTTAGGTCCCTCTAGCGGTCATTTACTAAACCAGTCTAGGGGGCTTGGGCTTAGTACTTTGAACAGCTGAACGAAATTATCTGCCGTATAGCTTTTCTTTTTGTTAGACACTGTTCCACAATTCTAAGTACTGTTCCCAAGATCTTTATATTTCCATTGAACTAGTGCCGTATCCTGTGGCACAAACGTAGTTGCGCACGGAAAGCGATTGTTAGATTCTCGTGCGACAACACCAAATCTGACAACAGGCTTTGATAACATGGCGTTTGTTTTGGGGGTCCTTGGGGATAAGTGTGACTGGAAGTTGCAATCTGCAAGGTCCCAAGAAGCGACCTGGTGACTGCACAGTGTGCAGATATTAGTAAGGTAAGACGCAACATGCGCAACAAATACTACATACTTTGGGATGTTAATTTAGGTTCCCCTCACGCCTGTCAAGTTTTTTTCTAGTCCGCCGAAACCCATCTCCAGCCCCAGAAGCGTGTTTGCCAAGTCCCCGTTTCACCGAGGTGTTAACGATGCACGGTGGTGAATCGTTTTCATTTATTACACTCTATCGACAACAGAGAACAGTTCTGCATTATTGACGTAATTTTCATATAAAGGCCGGAAAGTTTGAGACTTTCATGTGAATAAATCTGCGGAAATTACCCAGCATGCATAAAGAACGCAATCGCTGCGTCCATGTGGGCATGAGCAGTAGGGGGCAACGAAGAAGATTAACTTATTTGGCTAGATATTGTGTAGTCTTCTTATTGGATAATTTACCGTTCTGTTATATCCTATATTCACATGTGTCTATGGCAAGGGCTCGCTGACGGTCGCTAATATTAATCATAACCGAAGCGCATTTACATCTTTTCATTATTAAACCAAATAAATACAGTTTAAAGACGAACAATCCTGTCACTTGTAAGAGTGACAGTTTAAATAGCTACAAAAATGATAAAAAATTCATGAACTCCTTGTGGTGCATGTACCCATTTTCTCGATTTAACACATGAATAAAACCTACTATATATATCATCTTTGTATACCACAAAATATTCTTCAAATTTCGGTTTTATGTCTTTTACAAATAGGTTTTTGGCAAGTTGGATTAGAATCTTGGACATATCATGTCACAAGGTTAATATATCGCATTATGTACATAAGCCCTGCACCGAAGACGTAGACCTACTTTGTAATAATACTTTTTGCTTTCATATTATAAATTCATTTTGTACCCTAGGTAGCGTGCACTGGTGGTTATTTTGTGTCATAGGTAGTTCTATACATAACTTAAAACAGACACTCGTGGCAACTGTAATATGCAGTATTTCTAATTCGACCATATGCGTTTTTCAAGCCTTTAGGCTGATATGGTATTGTCATTGTCACTGTCTATGCATGCTACCCTTTCTCCGTCCATCCGTCATCTCATTTAACGATATTCAGCGACCTTGACCTATTTTCAAGGTCAGAAGAGCTCGTATTTCACCACTGCAGATGCAATACCGTGTAACCAATTTCAACCACAATCGTATTAACTGGATAGTAGCAGCATCTAATGGAAATTTTAGGATGAGCTTGAAATTCAGCGACTTAAGGCCTAATCTATTTTAAAGATCACCAGCAGTCATTATAATTATACATTGGCCGAGGGAGTCTTCTTCCGACAGTTATATTTGAATTGAAAAAGGGTATGCGAAGCGTCGAGTGCTCGATTGAGATGTTTGCTATTTGTTTGCTTACATCAATTGAACACCATAGAGCAATTTTGTAGTCGTCATTATCACATAACATAGGGCAGATATACCAACCGATTAATAGTTAAGACTGCACCACCAAATAATGTAGAAAAACATGACCTATATTCACAAAATTCGACGGTGAACAAACAAAACAAAAATTATTATTGTGTCATCATGATCACCCAAAATACACATATCCATAAAGTTGGCAAATACTTTGTCGATGTCATTGGTATACATTTACTTTGTGCGGCATATTTAATACTGAAAAGTATATCGACAATATTTTAAGTAAATAAAATCAATACATGAGGGAAATGAAAAATTGTAATTTTTATAGAATCTATCAGTTTCCCAGATTTGCAGTATTAATTTTAGCCAGAACAAATCCGACCCAATCTCCAGTACTTTACCTTTGCAGTCAGAAACAGAACTAGACCATTTGCCAGTGGTTGCACATTTAATCCTTTCCCGAGATGTTCCATGTCTAAAACGTAAGGAATGGGGGCATTGCAAATGTGTGTGTTTGTTGTCTTTTGTCGTACTTGTTCTATGTCTGTTATCAATACCTTCACATGTCTTCCCTGAAAAGAAAGTACGTGTTCATACATATATATATTAACAGAACGCGCAGGAAGATCAATTATCTGTTACATCAAGATTACATACACATGTGTGAAACTGGCGATTAACCTCGTTATATATCGCTATTTATGTAATTGACTCCTATGTTTTAAAATGAAGTTAAATGGATTAAAGATATGCAAACTTCCGAGATCAAGAGTTATAATGTAAAGGTGTGTGAGGAGGTCACAAATAAACTAAATACCAGAATATTTTTGATACTTTGTGTTTTTTTTTGTAAAATTTTACAAAGTTATTTATTTTTGTTAGGAGCCTGACAATGGATAATTGGCTACTGTAATATTGCAGAAACAGTCCTCCAACTTGTTCATTAACGAAATACATTGACTCTATCAAACTAAAAAACGTCTCATAGAAATGGCGCAAGTGAATATACAATACTAAATGTTTTTTCATAGAATTATAAGGACTATGCTAGAGTAGTGGCCTTTGGTGGCATGTGGACAAATTTAGTAGCCATATTAGGCATGCAGCGGCATTCAGCATCGACATGCCACATTCGGTGGCGAGTAGGGGCATTCGATGGTCTGCTACATCGTCACAACCCGCCGTGACTAAAACCTCCGGTCGCCTTCAGGTACTTCCTCTTTCCGCCCAAGTATAGCTAGGATCGGCAGTCTTTGCGGAATTCCATAGATTGCCACCAAATGATGCCGAGCATCACCTGTAGTAAAGCTCAATCTGGTTTTGGTAAATCTAGCTATCTACTCTGCTTTTGCATTATAAATGACTGGATAACATTAGAGACCAACAAGATAATTCCATAAATCACTGGTCAAGATCACAAAAAAAAAATAATTATATCAATATTATACTTGGTTACAGTCGAGCTTTGAGATGGAAAAATGAATCATAAGGAGTACAATAGTGTAAATAACATGTTCAATCAATATTGTTTATAACATTCGTGTTTTGTATTTGACTTTGATTGGTAATATGAGGTAAGGCTTTGCTGGTCTTTATTTTATATGTTCATTTATATTGCTGTTTAATAATTGCAGATATTCACCAACCCGACAGTACCAACTATTAACTGGCTCAGCAATGTATGGTTAACCTGGGCAAAAAGTGAAAGCCTTGCCAACTGATGGCGACACTCGGCGGGGACCTTTTTATAGTGGTCAACGAAGTTCTAACAAAAGACCGTGGAACACTGGGGGTGGTGCTTAAAATCCATCTGTGATGTCGGTCTATTGATGGAATCTCTTCATTATGTATAAACGCATATAGGTTAGACAGTGACAGGTTAGCTTATTCAGTGTAACGAGTTCAGACTGTGGAATAGATTAATGACTACCGGGAAGTGGTTCTGGACCAAAAGACACAAACACAGTCAGTTTCAATAAATAACGTGATTGCCGTTACAGAGGGATTTTAAGTCGGTTAATCATCTCGGAACAGCGTCATTTGTAGAAAAAAATAATTATCATTATTTTCAACGAATGATGACGCGTTCCTGGTTAATTAACTTTCACTGAATGCATCCCCTGGCCACTGAATACTGCCGCTCGCCGTGGATGTCAGTGACAGCAGAAATTGTACACATGCTGCTAAAGGTTGTCACTGGTGATACGTGCATGTGCAATGTGGAATGTCGGCACTCCATTCTCCAGAGGAAAGGCACTCGATAGTTCTCGTGGTTGTTCCATCAGGAAACTGATAGCCGGGCATACAAACGAAAGACAGGGTGCCAGGTACCTTCGGCAAACGTTGGGCATTTTGCACAACAACGTTGTCCACACAACCTGTTGAAATAGGGCAATCAGAGAGTAGAATTACAAGAATCAAATCATATAGTTCGAAGCTGTCCCTGATGTCTACGTTACTTTAATATTCCATGACAAAAACCAGACGTTACGGTTCTAAGCTGTTCCTGCCACTACATTGTTTAATAATCCGTTACAAGGATCAAACGTTTCAGTTTGATGCTGTTCCTGATGTCTGTGTTGTTTTAATGTTCCACGACTGAGAGAAAGTACAATATCAGCCTTTATATTCAAAATATTTTTCTTTTTCCATACCCTCCCCCCCCCCCAAACAAGCCAAAGGTATGGCAAGCCAAGACTGCAAAAATACATTTCCCACGTATAACAGAATAATTATAAAGGAAACAAGCCAAAAAAGTATAACAAACAGATACATTTCTCATTTAAAACAGAATAATCATAAATAATGCAGACAAAAATAAAATAAAACAAAACAGATGTGTCATTTAAAACCGAATATTCATAGATAAAACAGATAAAAAATAAAACAAAACATACATTTCTCATTTAAAACAGAGTAATCATAAATCAAACAGATAAGACAACAAAACAGACAGAAATAATGAACAAAACAAGCCATTTCTCAATAAAACAGACAGCAGAAGAGAACAGGTGTCACTGCTGAATGAAACAGGCGATCGTCAAATAAAACAAACTATTTTGAAAAAATATACAGTTAGGCAAAATCACATTCAGTCAGCAAATGCGTAGGCAGCGGAGGGGTCCAGAAGCCGGAACAAAACAGGACAAAACATAACAGAACATAATGATTGCCCTTTTTCATTTGATAAAAAATCTACAATCCAATTTATGAATATAGTAAAGCTACAAGAAAGAACACTTCCACACTTGCAATGGGGGATAAAATTTTTGTGGTGAGAATGTTTGGAATCCTTTTTGCACTCGTCACCATGAAAACAATCATGCCTTCCATTCTGCGTCCGCATTTGTTGTCAGCATAATCAGAACAGAATCCCCAGTGATAAATTCTCGCGAAGATATGTTTTGATGGCTCTTGATTTAAGTTTCAACGGTGAAAAATTTCCTGTCTTTTCCACAGAGATAGACAATATGACAATTATATTGGATTTTTTAATGTTATGTTATGTTATGTACAAGCTTTTACAAAGCTGGGCCGGCGTGACGTGAGTGAAAAAAACTGGTACCTCAAGGAGCGGAAAATGCGCATGACATGATCAGTGAACAATGTGCAGATATCCGTGCTCGTTTGCTGAAAGGTGGCGACACAGGTGGGTAAAATTCAGAATTCGAGCATCATCATTCAGTGTGAATAAAGTAAAACAACAGGGCTATGTGAACAGCCCGTACTCAACTGACCTATGATTGTTTACAAACTCAAAGTTTCAACTCATTAGGCCTGTGTTCAGCTTTAGCTGAGTGCATATGGAATTAAGAAGTATTTCTAAGATTTGTCAGATGTAAAAAGTCATTATACATATAAATTTTACTGGATAATGAAAATTGAAAAATATTTAAAAAAAAAAATTAAAAAGACCATTGCTACTTGGTGGACATTGACTTACATAGTAATCAATAGGAAAGGTGCATTTTACCGATACGTACCCGAATTAAAAAAAACATGCTAAAATCAGGAATCCACAGCAGTGTCACCTAGTGAACAACATTGACCCTTCCACATATCCAAGGAACATACTAGTATCCACAAAGTTTCAGCTTAATCTGAGCAAAGCTTCTGCAGAAGTCGAAAATAGCAAAAACATACAAAAAACTATTTGAAATAAATAGACAAGGTAACAGCGCCACCTGGTAAACAAATTAAGAACTAGGAATCCCTAGGAGTGTTCCTATGTGATATCAACGCTATATCTGGGTTAGTTTTAAATTCGCCTAAAGGTGGTGCTGCCCAACCTATTCATGGTTGATCGCCAATATCTTGGGATCACTTTTCATGACCCTCACTTTTTCTCCATAGATTACCATGGGGAACTGGCAGACATAAATTTAACCTCTTTATATGTTGCCAAATAAGCATTAAACTTTCATTATATCACACATGGGTTTATTTGAAAGATGATAATATGCACTTCAGGTAGATTCGAAGATGATGATTCCAAACATTTTCCTCATATGCAGGGTGAAGCTTTCGGCTTAACTTCAATGTAATGGGCTTCGCTGACCCACCTGACCTGAAATGGCATGGGTTGCTAAGTGTCACAAATGTGTATCATGGGAACAAAAGGCTGTGTGTCAAGAAATTAAACCCAACCCAGATCAGCCCTATTGAGTGAGTGGTTTCAGAGAATATTTTTCAAGATTTGCCTGAAGAGAACAAAAAGAAAAAAATTACTCAAGCATGACCATTTGAACAAAGTTAGTAGAGATCCACCCAAGGTACATTCTCACCAAATTCAAAGAGGATCCAGTCACCGGTTTTGGAAACAAGTCTAAAATATGGATTGTGGATGGACGGTGGACGAATGACAGACGACTGAGCCTCCTCAAAGCTGAGCTGACTGACAAGTCAGCTAAGTTAAAGACGGCAAGAATAATATATCGTAATGAATAACATATAAGTAAAGTTAATTTTTCTCATTACTCACAAGGTATAAAGAGTATTCATGCATAAATCTGCTGCAAAAGAATAATATGGCCTTTGCCACCTGGCTAATGACTGGGGAGGTAAATTATGCCGTAAAAACGAGAGATATACACACAGCAATTTTTGTCCCGGTTTGGCTTTCTGTTGAGCGCTTTCTTGACAGAAACATAGAAGCTCTATCCATTCAGCAGAAGTACATGCAGACACCTTTAAAGTTACAAGTAAAATTGCTGATCCCTGCATATTATGATGGTGGGACATTCGAATGACATTTGTTGGTCAGTTCACCGGTCCATAAAACTGGTAACGTTACCTACCTGTGTCCTCACCCTTCAGCCAACGAGCAAGGATTTTAGCAAGTTTTTCAGTGATCAGTTCATGCGCATTTGCAACACCTCGAAGCGCCATTTTTTTCCTACTCACGTCACCTCCAGCTGTCTCGCGGCGGGTCTAAAACTGGCACGTTATCGGATATGATTGCCATTTTATTTAATTCTATGCAAAAGATAGAAAGATTTTCACTGATGAAACTTAAATCAAGATTCAATAAAACATGTTTTAGCAATAATTGATGCCCGATGGGGACTCTCTGCAAGCCATGTCAGCCCAGCTGTCTTTGGATGAGTCTAAAACCTGGTACACAACATAACATAATCGAATATAATTGTCATTTAATTTATTTGCGTGGAAAAGACAGGAAATTTTTCATTGTTGAAACTTCAACCAAGCTCTATCAAGACAATTCTAAGCGAGAATTTATCATAAATTAGGATTCTGTGCTATGTTATGCCAACAACAAACGCGGGTGTAGAGTGGAAGGCATAAATGTGATTTTGCTGGAGGGTAGAAAAAGGGATTTGAATTCAGACCGCAAATATTTTTATCCTCAATTGCATCTGTGAAACTGTTCTTTCTTGTAGGTTTACAGGCACACACACACACACACACACACACACACACACACACACACACACACACACACACACACACACACACATACATATATATGTGTGTGTGTATACATACATATATATTTTTCTGATGATGTCTGTAGAGTAACTGTGAAAAACAGACCTCATCTCACTGGTGACAGGACGAAACAAAGTCTCCCACAGCAGGTTTGGTCATATCATTGAGACAACACTAATATACTCACTAACTGCTTCACACTGTGCCACAAAGATTTTAAATCAGTCATTGCGGACTGAAAGACTGCTATGCTTTGTGCACAGTGCAGACTTCTACCCAGAGTTCCAGTGGTCTCTCTCTCTCTTTATAGCGGGCTCGGGTGGTCCAAACAGTGAGGCATAGTGCTTCTACACACACACAGACACACACACACACACACACACACACACACATACATACATACATACATACATACATACATACATACATACATACATACACACACGCGTATCTACAACAACTATGGCTAGTAAGTTGCCTGGGACACGGTTGCCAACTGTGCAAGCTAATTTAATATACATGTTAAATGCATGTACAACAGCATGGAGCTAGAGGGCAGTTACTTGGTGGTGCATGTTCGGGCAGAAGGGGGATGTGCACTGTAGGAAATTTCGGTGAGCTAAGCATAAATTGACCTCAACTTTTGTTCGCATGCCATTGGAGATGTCTGTATGCCACAAACTCACATATTGAACTATGAATAGTCCCTCTGTCTAGAATAGTTTTGAAGGTATGGAAGATTGAAAAAAATTTTATTACCCCTGTATGTTGCATAATTTCGAAATACTTATCGATTCCAACTTGGACCAATTTCAACAATATGGGTATGGCTGTGAACCAGTTTTAGATTTCTAGCTATAGTGGTCTTTGAGAAAAGCTGCGGTTAAGACTTTGACACAGAAAAAGCGACAAAGAAAAAAAGAAAAAGAAATAATTTTGAGAAGGCTGAATTTCAATCCTAACCTGATTAAGTAAATGTAAGGACATGGGCGATGCCATGATAAACAGATAGTCCAGCGTTTGCGGTATTTTACAAAGAGGTTGATGTGTCCATCATCAGATGGCTCTGCACATACTTTAAAAACAGAGTCAAGGTCATCCCTCTTGGCTAAGCGTCTGGTGGCTCTATATGCTGCGCCTGTTGTGCATTACATTTCACTATCACAGTCAATATTCCTGGAATTCCAGGAGATGATAACCTGAGGGAAAGACTTCTCCATTGCTAGGACCATGTATAAAATTTAGGTCTATGCTCCATTGGTAACAATGCCTGGGTAACAAATACTACTGGAATTAGTTCAGCAACTTAATTGTGTAAAAAAAGACATCCTTAACATGGCCACAGCAGGATGGTCAGTCTTGGACACTAAACGTTTTTGGATGAGGCAAGTTCAATAATGTGCTTGTTTTACTAGTTCTGTCTATGATTGCTTTACATGCTACCACAAACCTTTTTTAGGAGTTCCCACTGTAGTAATGCTCTTTGTATGAATGCCACTTGTGGTATTTGTCACCGTTGTCATAGTAGCTGCTTTTTCACAGTTTGATAGAAATGATGATGATAAAGAGGACCATGGTGATGATGATGACTTTTGTGTCGTTGCTTGTGTTCCTGAAGCCTGTATATTCAGTTTCAAATCTGAAGTTTCCATCTGCAGTATTCCCGTCGTCGACAGTTTCCGTCTTGTTGATCCCATATTCAGAGAAAACTTAGATGGTGTTGGCATTATGGTCGTCGCATTTCCATTAGTTTCACCTGTCTGTGGAGTCCATAAGGTTTCACTTTTACTCTCTGTTGATAATGTGGGTTCAGTTGTGGTTTCATTCATAGTTGAAGAAACAGTTTGTGTTAACACATTGGTTTGTGTTTTTATTGTACCTTGTCGGGTCACAAGGTTCTGTTGTGCTGGAGGGTTCTCTTTTCTAGTAGGGCTCTGTGGGGGCATAGTGCTCTCTGTTAGCATTGCTTTCAGCTTTGCTGCAGTGCTCTGAGTTCTTACATGACTTAGTGTGGGGCTCTGCTTTCCCGCAGAGCTTAACAGTGAGCTCTGCCTTCCTGCAGAGGCTTGTGTTGTTGCATGGCTCAACATAGAGCTCAGCCTTCTTGCAGAGGTTTTTGTAGTTGCAGAGCTTAGCATTGAACTATGCCTTCCTGCAGAGCTTTGTGAAGTTGCAGAGCTTAGCATTGAACTCTGCCTTCCTACAGAGCTTTGTGTTGTTGCATAGCTTAACATTGAGCTCTGCCTTTCTGGAGAGCTTTGTGTTGTTGCAGAGCTTAACATTGAGCTTTGCCTTCCTGCAGAGCTTAGTGTTGTTGCAAAGCTTAACAGTGAGCTCTGCCTTCCTGTTAAGTTTTGTGTTTTTGCATAACTTAGCATTGAGCTCTGCCATCCTGTGGAGCTTTGTGTTGTTGCATGGCTGTGTGTTATGGCAGAAGTGGCAGCAGGAGAGGTCATTTCTGAAGTACCTTGACCTTAAAGCAAGAATCAAGTATGTGTGTATCAATAAACTTTGATTTTTGAAAATGATGAAACTGTTTGTCAAAGTGCAAGTAATAACATGTTGTGTAAAAAAATTTCAATGAACTTTTAATAAGGATTTTTTATCTATTGTGGTATATGAAGTTCAAAAAAGCCGGAGATGAGAAAAGACATGCTTTCAGATATGAAATCTTTTTACATGATAGAGTAGCTCATTCAATCAGTGAACACATTTGCATGTCATTAGGGCAATAATGCGATGGACAGGTTGCTGCAGATGTACCTGAATGTATCATTCAGATAGACATGAGCGTGCCATATTTAACGGACCTTCCTGGAGCCATCATCAATGTGGTGACCTGGACCATAACGGGATCATGGAAGAAAGAGGTAGAACAATTTCTTCCATTACAACCTTCCAACAGAGCAACTGAGTGGGAAGAGCTTACAGCACACATCAGAAAAGCATTTTTGTTGGCTAATGAAGCAGAATGTTTTAAAAATGAATTAGAAAAGATAACCCAGACAGAGTATGGAAATCTCTCACAGAGGTAAAGACGAACAAAGGAATGAACCAAAGTCCTAGAAAAACACGAGGATTATTCAACTTCATTGGAAATATTGCAAGTTCTCTATTTCGAGTTGCCGCTGATCAAGGAATTGATGAAATCAGAAAAGGAGTGTCATGGAACAGATTGCAAAACAGGATGATAGTACATCAAACAAATCAGATGTTGACAATATTAAATCATACCCATATGGAAGCAGATCAAAATTCCCAGAAGATAAACATTTTGAAAACATATTCAAATAGTTATTCAGACAAGGTATCACAAAATAAGAAATCATAACATGGTAAACAGACATTTCATAGGACAAATATAGGTAAAGCGGAAGAGTAGAAAAAGCTGTCAGTTTATTGGAGGAAATGGTTAACAACTACATTCAGCATGTAGACAAATTCCGAAGACAGAAATCTTTTTTGGCAGTAGGAAGATTGACAGAGGAATTGCTTTCACCGAATCAACTGAAGGAACTTCTTCAAAAAGCAACGCACCTAGGACCAGACCAATATGACCAATTCAGTGGTATTACGAGTACGTTCAAGTAGTACGGGTATGGGACGATTCCACTCTGATATACCGAGTCAAAATCCCACTCGTACGGGAGACAGACTATTGGCAGTATAACATTAATAGTTGGCCTCAACCAGATAAGTAGACAGGTTTGGCTATACAGCTGGTAGTTAACCACAATGAGGTTCGATCTAATCCACTCACAGCAGAGATTTTCCATCCACCCTTATGCTATGGGTATTTTCCCATTGTATGTTGGACGGGCCCAATTTACACACCCAATGCAAGGTCATGTGCACATGCTATTTTGTCCGAATGCAAGGTCATGTACACATGCTATTTTGTCCCAGAATAATGAACTAAGATTATCTTGTGCAGTGAGACTCACACAAACAAGTGGTTTGTTTCAGGCCATGGAGATAGTTTTAGGGGATTATGTGCTCTTAACTTGGAGTGAGACAGTCTATACTAGATGCACCTCTAGACCCGAACAATCTCAACAACTTATTTAGGTTAGGGATGGTTCTACTATTAGTGGAACACATTGGACCTTATCTGCTATGACGGAAAGGATTGTCTGCCTTTCAGTTGATGCATTGCAAATTAAGGAACATCCAACAGGTAATACCTGAGGGGGACGCTCTGAAGGAATTACAAAAGGTAAAATTTCAAGCAATGAAACCAGTGAAACACATTCAATTAACACCACTACTAAGGCTGGAAGAGGTTATCAATTGGACAAAACATGGTACGCATGTATCTTGGGTGGTATTAGGAATTTTGATTGGGAGTTATAATTGTATTAGGGGAAGTACAGTGGAAACCCCCTAAAGGTTGAATTGTTATTAGCTGAACAGTGGAAGTTCCCAGGGTGTAAAAGTAGCAATATTGTGATAGCTGATGCACTAGAAAAACCCAAAGTAATAAATCCAGGATGCGTGTTGTGCAAGAACATAACCTAGATACAGTCACAAGGTAATGATTCCATACAGGATGTGTAAGCATGTTACAGGATATAATAATTATCAATGACAGTGGTGGATTGGAGGTTGTGCAGTACATGAAACTGTGTTGCATAAAATTGGAATTAATTCTTTCAGAATTAATTTAATGATATTTTAATTTCAGATTGAGATTGCATTAATCATAACAAGTCTGTGCATATAAAAAGGTAGTTTTTTCTATCATGTTTGTGAGTGAACTTGTTCACCCCAATATGTCATTACCGGTTTGAGAGCAGAAGGAGGGGAAATTTCATATACACAATAATCGATAGAGAGAGCCAGTGTGCGGTAAAGCAGACACATAATTTAGGGTTTTGACATCATTGAGTCATAGTTTAGTTTGATAAAACGTAATGAGAACAGGATTTAACTGGTTCTGACTGGATTTACGCATATAATTTTGCTGCTAAGGAGTTCTCCCTGGGACTTTCCATTGTTCACAAGTCATAACTGTGTATAAAAGGAAGACCATTTGCCATGCTAGGCAGAATTTGTTCTCTCAACTATAACGAGAGATATATGGAGGAGAGTGGAAACTATCACTATAAAGAGTTGCGAACAGCTGAAAAGGGGAACCCAGCCTAACCAGATCTGTTATCTACCAAGTTGATGTACCGGAAGGAAGAATTAAAGTTTGAAGTTGACGAACACACAAACCTGGAGGAATTGTCTATTCCATTGCAGACTAGCCTATCTTGTGTGGACCACCTAGTCATCTTTTGTTTCATCAAACAAAGTCAGATCACACTGTAACCCGACTGGGTGGTTTAGAATATTTTGTCCTGGCAGTTCACAATAAAGGAAGTGTGGTCTGAGAATAGACTTTTCAGAGGGTGTAATATATTAAGCACCATACTGCAAGGGGGGGGGGGGGCAGAATATTTACGTGTATATCATTAACCTTTCTAGCAGAAGTGTGATACTAAAGCATCCTAAAGGTGACAAGCACGTTTCTATTGATTTCAGGTCGCAAGCTACCCTATCAGTCCATGATCATAGCGAAATATAGTGTTTACTATGAAATCAAATGTCAAGGCATCGAACAAATGCATGTCAAAAACACTTGTATGCCGAGCCAGAGCTTAAATTTTTGTGTTGTTTGTTTGTATTTTTTATGTTACAAGTTTCATTCACATATCGCAAAGTAAAAAGAGCGATATTATGTTATGAAGGTGAAAGTCTACATATGTTTGACAAATGGACCTTCCGTTGCGTGAAATAACCATTTCACACACACACACACACACACACACACACACACACACACACACACATATATATATATATATATATATATATATATATATATATGTATATGTATATATATATACATATATATATGTATATATATACGTATACATATACATATATATAATTATGTATATATATATATGTATGTATATATATATATATATATATATGTATATATATATATATATATATATATATATATATATATATATATATACATAATGTCTGGTCCTTGGATTAAAATGAACCCCCGGATCCTTATTCTGGGCAATAAATTTGACTACATTATGAGTAAAGTAACATAAGACATAGATTGTTTACTCTTTTGATACCGTGCCCGATTGTTTTTAAAAATATTAACTATAAACCCCTACAAAATATGTGAAATTGATTGTATGAGGGATATCTTGTCAGTTGATCTAAAATACATTGATCCTTTCTTTAAGTTTATATATGTGTTATCAATCAAGACTATAATGGGCGAGAAGGGTAATGGATACATGTGCACAAGACAACAGTATTTTTCCACTATAAATATCTGTAATTATGCTAAAATCCATATCGTGCTATATGCTGCAAATATAGAAAATCTGAAATCTCACATTTAAAACGTAGATTCTGTGTCAATGGCCTACATATAGGCATTTTAGGTGCATTGTTGCATGAGCCTTCATAAACTCTAGCTGTGAAACACTGGTAATATTCGTCAGGTTTGCCTGTTGGACCGTTTGTGCCTTTGTGCTCTTCATTGGCTGTAGTCATACAACCTCCACCCGTAGTCCTCATTTTAAGACAAAATGTCCTGCAAACAAGGAGCTGCATGGTAACAATTGTTTAGATGGGATCTACTTTATAAGCACCCCCACGCCCCAAAAAGTACAACTGAATTTATTACAAAACACATCACTTGCTGTTGGCAGTGTCTGAGTAATCAAAGGAGCCAGCTTTCTTCATTCTCAAGGTGGCCCTACCTCATCTGTGGATTACTTTGTGGAAGCGTACTGGTGACTCCATCTGTTGTCAACATACGCTTTCGCTTTGCAAATGCATGTCTGTAGGTGAATTGATATTTCATGAGGGTCCAGTCTGAAATTTAAGGGTCCTATAAACGCAGAGGACCACCTCGATATTCTGGATGTCCCAAACCATTGTGATAATTCTTACTATCAGCACTTTAGTAACCGCATTGTTTCTGCTAGACATTAAACAATTGATTGGGTGGCTCTGGTTCGGCGTATCCCAGGCTCTCCTCTGTTGCAAAGATTCATATGAAGAAAAAAACAGGTGTCCCATTTTTA